>CM077451.1:13065003-13155568 GCA_039654765.1 Mylopharyngodon piceus | reverse complement strand
GAGACGCAGGGAAACCTGCCAGAGCTTTAAAAACACACACACACCCAAGCTGGTGGCACTTTCATTCATCACACAAAGGCATCAACCACGCCAACTTTTCCCTTAAGCGGGCTTGTGTTCAAAACAGACATGCCGTAGCGAAGCTGTGCTTTTGTAACGTTCTCAGGAAACTCCTCATTGCGCCAAATCTGATTTATAGTGATCTGGGGTGAGCTCACATGTGAGCCTTGAGGTTCCTGGCCAGAAACTCTATCAGCTGATGCGGTTTGGACGCTGTGCCTTAACTTTTTTTCCTTTTCTTTTTTTTAAGAAAACTCTTCCTACTACTCCAATAAAAAAAGCTGCAGTGGGCTCACCTCCATCCAACCGGCTGTAACTTACAAGATGTGAGGAATTTGTGTGTTGGCTACCAGCCAGTAGAGAGAAACTGAAGGGCCGGAGGGCTTGTGTGGAGCTTTCCCTAGAGAAGATCTGTGTTTGTCGTCACCTTGCTCCTTCCTCTAACTTTAGTTGTATATGCGTTTATGTCATTGTACAAGTATGCACCACCATTACATTCCTAAACATTTTATGGGCTGTTACAATGCCTGTATCACGTGCAAACCAGTACAATAATATCTGCTATGCTCCATTGGCTTTTACATCTGAATTTGCATAGATTTGAGGACAACAATGTGGCTACTGTGGGAAAACATCATCACAGTACAAAGTGCATCAACCATCCAATGTGAGACTCTAGTATATGACTTTACCCTTTTATTAAACCTATTTACTGATGGAAGACAATGATAAAGTGTCTGTCATATTAGCGGGAGCTTCCACTAAAATTAAAGGTGAAGTACACAATTTAAATTTCACTAAACTGAATTAAATTAGGAAAGAAAAAATAAAAACACTATAGTTTGGATCGCCCCAAAGTGGTCACAGAGCCACAATGTTTACTTTTGGGGGGATTCATTTTATGGATATCTTACTTAACACTGTCTCTGTATATTAAGTAGGAAAAAGTAGCACATATTTTAGCAAAATTACATATTTCACCTTCCTGGAAAAGGACTGTAAATTTAGTTTAAAGTTTCTGAATCCACCCACCAGACCATGGATTTCAATGTAATGCTACAGGAAGTCCTCTTGACCCAATTACTTTTTTTAAGTTATAAAAAGCAAACAAACAAAGAATGCGCTTCCTTATCATATGGGTTACCTCATTGTTTATATCAAAGACTCCCTCCTGGATCTTTTCATAAATCTCCTTGGCCGTGTTGATAAATGCCTGAAACACAAAAAGGACCATATTTTATCCATGTGATTAAAATGTTTTAGATGATAAATTCATCCAGAACTCATACTCAATTAAATGCAACCGATGCAAAACATAACCAATACTGCACACTGGAATCAATATAATTCATAAATAAATTAGTCCAATAAAACAGATAGGATTAACTTGAAATGTTCAAACCGTCAAGGTTTTTTACAGTTGAAGGCTGGTGCCCCCATCTGGCTGAAAGTGATGGTGTCTATTATTACTCGAGTTGAGCACACATTGGTCACCCAAAGAAAATAAACACGGCCGTGTGCACGGCTCACCTTTAAAGTGTTAAAACCTGCCACCGGCACTTTGTAGCCTAATTAACAGAGCTGCTTTGCTTTTTGGTGCAACTGCCTCTCAGCTCTCCAGAGCAATCAGTCCTCTGTGGCTCAATTACCACCGAGAGAGAAATAGATGGCTGAGCGAGTGCCACAGATGTGTGCGCTCGTATCCGCGGATGGATGTGTGTGGGGCAGGGAATCTATGAATATGCATGAACCTTAAATAGGAGATTGAAACGTCATAAAGGGGTGGGGGAAGGGTCAGAAGAATTCACACGACACTAATGAGACAAATTAATCATTGAGGCGACTTCGGGTGGGAGGATGGGGGAGGGACTTCCACAATTTAACATCCCCACTCTTTTAAAGCCAGCTCTAAGCCCTGCTTTAGCTTCTTGGCTTCCACTGCAGAGATCCGAATGTTTTTCTCCCCAGTCTGTGTGCCCCTAGGGTGTTATCTATATGCATGTATGTGCACATGTTTTCACACAAAAACCCAGGCATAAATCATGACACAGGCACTGAAGACCTCTGAGCCACACAAGAGCTGTTTTACCTCTTCTACGTTTGATGCAGTCTTTGCAGAAGTCTCCATGAAGATCAGTCCATGTTCTCTGGCAAAGGCCTCTCCTTCCTCTTTCTTCACCTCTCTCCGTGACTCCAAATCACTGGCACGAGGAAACAAATCAGATTGGGTTTAATTCATAAGATTATTCTAGACTGTGAAATAAACTACAGTTCAAAAGTATGGGGTCAGTAAGATTTTTTTAATGTTAAATTTAAAAGAAATCTCTTATGCTCACCAAGGCTGCATTAATTTGATCAAAAATACAGTATAAACAGTAATACTGTAAAATATTATTACAATTTGAAATAACTGTTTTCTATTTAAATATTTTTATTTATGTACATTTTATTTATTTTATATTAAATATTTAATATTTTAAAATGTAAATTATTCCTGTGATGACAAAGCTGAATTTTCAGCATCATTACTCCAGTCTTCAGTGTCACATGATCCTTCAGAAATCATTCTAATATGCTGATTTGGTGCTCAAGAAAGATTTCTTCTTATTATCAATCTTGAAAATGGTTGTGCGGCTTAATATTTTTGTGGAAACTGATATATTTTGTTTCAGGATTATTTGATTAATTTAAGGTTCAAAAGAACTAAATCAAATGTCATGTCAATAAATAATATACTGAAAATGGAAAACTTTAAGTGATTAAATGTGGTGTAAACCACTTTACACCAGAGTTTAGATCCAAATTGTCATTTTAGAAATTTTATGTACTCTTATTTCTCTCATCTCATTTGCTGTAATTAAACTGTATTATATATCAAAGATATTTATGTCAATATGTACTAGATAAATAATAAAAATAGACTATTTCTACCAATAATAACAACAACAATAAAAATGATGTACACTGACCTTTTATTTCCAATGAGCATGATGACCATGTTAGAGTTGGAATGTTGACGAGCATCTTCTAACCAAGTTGTCAAGTGATTAAAAGTGTCCCTTCTGCAAATGTAACAAACATCCACACATAAAAAAATAAATTAACTGAGTGAATTAAATAAGAATAATCTTTGTAGTGAAGTACTGAAACTGGACTAGACAAGATAGTAAAGCAGAGGAGCAGAAGAGAAATATGACAGTCGTACGAGTTTGGTCTCACCTTGTGATGTCATAAACTAGCAGAGCCCCAGCTGCACCTCTGTAGTAAGACCTGGTGATTGAGCGGAAGGACTCCTGTCCGGCCTGAAACACACAGACACAGGGATCACACCACCAGTAAAAGCCCGTTTATAAAGAACAATAAGGTGCCAACAATGTCCACTGGGTATAGTGTGTCTACACTCTGTGCGTAAACCATCTTCACCACAATCCCTCCAGGCTGGTGTTGCTCTGGGAACTCCAGCTCTAAAAGACCACAGTGACTTCACATGCACAGACCCTCCGTTGACTCTCCACCCCACAACACTTCTCTAGAGCCTCACTGACGCCTGTCGAATCTACCGGCCCCCAGCGTACGGCCACCGTTCAACAGAGTGTCATGGTATAAGGTGGCCTCTGGTCAACCCAGCCCCTTTGACAGCAGGCAAATAAGCCAGGAGCACGTATTTGAATTCAATAATCCATTCCCCGGGGCAGCTGTTAACATTAGAGTTAATGGAGCCCATTGTGAATAAATGATGAATGACACCGTTATGCCTGCCATCTGCTGGAGTGAAAGGTTACAGGAAGGCCAGACATGCAGATTTCTCCTGTTACTTCATCCAACACTCCCCCCATCTTCTCTAGTTTTATCCCAGAGCTTGTTGAAATAACCTTGAAATGAATTATTTATGGTGCATTTAAAGACACAGCACAATCTAGGTGACATCATCGCATCGAACCCACACCAAACAACCACCGCATGATTACCCCTAATTATCCAGACATTAGATTTTTCATAAGATAGCCTCGCCCATGCAAACTGGCTATAAACAGGAAAACATCTTTTTTAACATTTAATGTGACTTCATTTACGTTGCAAAGAGACGCCTTTACTCATAAAAAACCCAAACAAACTGGTGTGCGTCTCTTAGCTACCGTCTAAGAGTATACAAGTGTACAAATGAAAAGGAAAAAAAAAAAAACAAGACATCTGATATGTACAACAAATACTGACACTATGAACAACATCATGGCCATTGGTATGTTGTCTCCCTCTGCTGGCCAAAATGTTTATGTGCAGCTAAGGCATTTTATTTTATTAACATTTCATGACTGCATTTCCAATATAAGAAAGATTAAACAAGTCTGCTCAATGATTATCTCAAAATATTGACTGCTATATTGTAAACACATTTATGCATGCTGACAAAGAACTGACCAAAGTCATTTGAGACAAGGTTTTAAAAGCTCTGTAAATAAAACAAACACACAACCAATTACAAGGAATGCTTGTAAAAAATAAAATTCTATTCTGGGTGGCATATTTTGAAATACATAGAATGAAGTCTACACAATTCACAGAAATATTTTGATTGGGTCTTTCACTTTGAAGAACTGCAGTGATAACCAGGAAAAAAGGAAAAGAAAGAAAATATACACGTTCAAAGGTTTGGGGTCAGTAAAATAAATATATATATATATATATAAAAATATATATATTAAATTGATAAAAAGTGAAAAAAGACATCAGGGCAGGGGGGGAAAAATTGATTCAGCTAATTATCACAATTATTATTACTTTTTTTTTTTTTTTTTTTTTTACAATTTTAAAATAATTTTTTAAATTCCAGAACTGATATTAATTCATATTAAATTGCTTTATTTTAGTCCTTGCTTATAGACGAGGCGGAGGAAAGTTATCTCTTTTATTAATAAAAGGACAGCCCGACTGTCGCTTGGGACAGTTGACGCGATCGTCACTTGCCTGATTGGGCCAGTGCTGCATCATGAAAGTTTATCATTTGCACGTTTTTAAGCCTTACCAGTTTAAATATTCATCGCAAGAAGACGCAAAAGATAACTCAATTCAATAGTATGAGAAGTTTTGTGTGCGCATACATCTGAAGCGGGCAGCCTGAAAGCCGCTTCTCAGACAGCGTGGGAATGCTGAATTGAGCCCTCTTTCACATCTTCTTGTGCTTGAACGGACATATTCACACAAAATTATGTCAAAAAAATGCCAGTCTCTGCGAGTATCCTTTAGTAAACAAAGTCTGCTATATCTTAAGTGAACATAAACAGTTGAGAAATGAAACAATGTGTAAGTGTATTGGTCCATGCAGCTCTTAAAGTGACAGCAGCCTAATAAACCTGCTGCTGTCTTTGTTTTAATGTTAATCAAACAACTGAGGACAAAGGGGGGAAAAAAAAAAAAAAAAAAAAAAAACACTCACTGCCCTTGACTGAATAACCTTTGTAACTTTAATAAGGATTAATCTATATTTAATATATACAGTTAAGACTATTTAGTGCCATTTTACATTTGATTACTCATTTACTCTACCTGAAAATTACTGTTAGACTTACTTGAAAAACATGAAAGGCAGTGTTTATTTTATTTGTTTGTTCTATTGTATTTGTGCTATTGTTTGTAATTTGCTTATTTGTTCTTATTTTATTACTGACAGTTTACTTGCCTTTAACAATATTTGAAATTTATATGAGTTAGGCTGCTAGAAAAAATCCTTAGCATTGAGCTCTGAGAGGGCAATATGAGTTGTATTGGTGAGTATTACATGATGTCATATCTCTTACTAGTGGACACAAGAAAGTGAAAAATGGACGGAGAGACATCTATGGATATATGACCTGCACCATCATGTATAAGTGTATCAGTTAACTTTTTCCCATGGTCTAGAGAAAAAAAGCAAACAAAAATTGAATCGCAATACTTGTAGAATCGCAATTTTTTTTTAAAAATAACAACACATACTGTATCGGCACCCAAGTATCATGATAGTATCGAATCGGGAGATAGGGCTGGGATGATACACCTAACATTTATGATGTTAAAATATTATAATTCAAATAAATGCTGTTCTTCTGAACTTTCTATTCAAAGAATCTTGAAAAAAATAATATAAAATAATGTTTCTTGAGCAGCAAATCAGCATATTAGACTGATTTCTGAACGATCATGTGACACTGAAGACTGGAGTAATGATGCTGAAAAATGAGCTTTGCCATCACAGGGATAAATTACATTTTAAAATATGATAAAACAGAAAACAGTTATAGTTTAATATTTCACAATATTACTGCTTTTACTGTATTTTTTGACCGAATAAATGCAGCCTTGGTGTACATAAGAGACCTTAAAATAAACATTACAGCCAGTGTAATTTTGTTTACATACTAGCATTAATCTCTCACAGATCTGAATGAAATCAGCATCTTATGAAATCAAACATGTTTCAATTCAACAGGTGCTGCAAACTGCAAACAAACAAACAAAAGGCCAGGGGAGTGGCATACAGCAAGGAAACACAAATTAGAAATTTTTTCTCCCTGTCAATCATTTTGAACAAGACATTAGGTTTGTTGACATGTCTTTGCAGAGCAGGGCTAAAGAAAAAGAGGATGAAGCAAGGGATGCCTTGCTGGTTCATGTCATAACTACACCATTTGGCTGCAAACATCATCTTCCTCTGTTGACAGCAATTAAAAAATATCTATGGATTCTGGAAAAAAAAATTATGTTTTTGAAGGGCTTCTAAAAGGGTGAAATTAACCTCCATTTCTCTCTGTTTGCTGCCTTTGACATCAAAGCACATTATAGTCACTATTAAACCGCTTGGGACCTATTTTGGCGCCAATAAGCATCATCATGACATAATTTTCCTGTGTCTCTAGGATCATTAGTCACATGACATTTATGTTTAACTGGCCCAAAACAACCTGACAGCAGAACTGAGCTCCCATGAGCAGCCTCAGGCATATTGCTGCATTGGCATTATTGTATGGCCAAATCTGCCTAATCAGGAAACACATGTTCCCTCAACACTGTCTCAACTGTGTCAGTTTCATTTCACAAGCATGGTAACACTCATAATATTTACTAAGACCTAAATGATCACACTGAGAAACAAACTTGTGATTTCTGCATAAATAAGATGCATGAAAAATCAGATGACTGTAATCTTACCGTATCCCAGATCTGAAGTTTTATCTGTTTGCCATCTATAGTGATCATTCGTGCTCCAAATTCAACACCTGTCAACACAAATGAAGGCAGAGCTTGATTCATGACTCATGCAACAGCATAGGGCAGTGAACACATCACCTCAAATTTGCATTAACACTACAGATCAACTCTTTCATTTTAAAGCATTAGTGATATAAAACTTTTTTGGTTTTGTGGAATGGGCTCATATGGAGTGGATGGAGGCTAAAACACTAGAACTACATGATTAATCATTAAATGATCGCACACATGGGATCTTATTGCTAAATGAAAATAATTCGGCCATGTCTATTAAACCTTTGACAAATACGATCAAAGCGAAAGATTAAAATCTGTCGCTGAATCAAAGAGAGCAGTTGTCATGTATAGATATGAAACAGCTTCACAAACAGTCTTTTTAACCACACAGTATCATTATTATGAGTCACTGAATCATTCAAATTGATTTAAAAAAAAAAAAAAAAATTCAAATTCAAATTACTTCAATATATTTTTAAAAAGTCTGCAGCAATTAACATTTTAGAACCTCTAGTAAATTACATGTTATTTTGTTTAGTTGTCTATTCAGAATCGTGTGAGAATCGTGATCTCCATTTAAAAAAATAAATAAAAATGTGATTCTCAATTTGTGCAGCTCCATCAAACAAAAAACAAATTTCACCATTATGTGCTATTAGAAGGTTCCTTACAAAAACACACCAAGGAGACTGGCACCAGTCTGCTTCCTGTGCTAAAATGAGATCCATTACTGATGTTTTAATTAATGAGAGAATATGTGGTTGGGTTAAAAGAGCCTTACCGATAGTGAGATCGTGCACTGGCTGAAAGCGCTTATCTGTAAACTGTAATAATAGGCACGACTTCCCCACACCTGCAAAGCAAACACAGAGGGTCACGCGTGAATGGCCACAATTAGCCTCAGGCCTATACATCTGCTGTATCCCATTACATCAAAATCATTTGTTCAAGATTTAATTGAATTTTTTTTAAAAAGTGATGGGGTCATTTCTGTAGTGAGGCTAAAACTGGCTTCCCCTTTTCACCTCATTTTCCAACAATGTGCATAAACATAAATGGTTTAATTAAAGCCATTGTAAGACCATCTCATTATTCTACTGATAAAATGAATGAGGAAAAAAAAAAAAAAAAACTCATGCACTAAGATCAATATCAGACAAATAAAAAAAGACAAATAATTTAAATGAGTTACATTAGAGCAGATGAGTTTGAGACCACGGCATGTAAAACCAATTACCTGATGGATTGATAGCAAAAACAAAGACATTTCTCATATCCTGTTTTCTTTTTAATATTCACTGTGTATTGTGAACATAAAAAATAGAAAGAAAAAAAAAAAGGTTTTCTCTGCAATTTAAACTACATACCTGTTTATTCATTAACAAAATGTCACCTGCTAATTTATATGGACTTGATTCTATAAGATATTAACTACATTATTTGAGTAAAAAATCATCAGTTCAAGACATTTTATATTACCGGCATAACTAAATAAACTCATCCACCAAAATGAGATTAGAGGATCTGCCATGATACACAAACAGGTTAAATGCTTATGACATTAGGAGGAGGCGTTACCATGAGCAACAGCCGTTGCTAAGCAAGTGAGCCGCATTCAAAGAGCGCTCACAAGAGAGATGTTTGGAGACAACCTAACAATGATGAAATTACAATGTGTAATGTGCAGACTCACCTAGAGCAAACACTACACTGACCCTACAGAACAATTTAGTAACTAACTTAAAAAAAAACAGCCTTCACAAAATACTTGTGATGTTTTGTCTCTTGTAAATAATGGTGACAACAACAAATAATGTGGCAACAGCTAGATGCTACTGCTTCAATCTAACCCTTTAGTATCATCTATGCCAGTATAGTCATGGTAAGCATCTGAAATCAAACTCACAGGGATGAGTTAATCATAATGTTTTCTGCTGTTCTGGACTTGCATAGAAGTTCTAGTGCTCAAGGGAAGCGTAAAGTAGCACTACTTGTATAGCTGCACCTCTTTAAACTAATCTCTTATGCTTATTTTATTTTCATTTGTGGGTAACTTAAGATAAAAGTGTCTGCTAAATGAATAAATGCAAATATAATTTGTCCAGAAATCAAGCAAAACTTGTGACAGTTTTAACACTGCAAACCTACACCTCAAGCATGAACACAAACCAGGCTAAATGCAATCTCACGACGCCTAGCAATGACTAGCTAGATCGAGTTTCAGATGAGCAACTAACTGGGGTTGAGCAACAAGCAGAGGCATGAGCCTGTTTACACATACTAACAAATCACTTTTACAACCAAACGAAGACTGAAAAACACAATTTTGCTATTGTTTAGAGTCTTATGAAATGTATTATGCATTGTAGAGTTTATATGATGGCTGCTTTTGCCTTGAGCACAGCCCAAGCCTGATACAAAAGGTAGAAAACCACTGTAGACAACTGTGGGCAAGATGCTGTAATGCTTTGGCTCCACAACAAACTGATCATCAGATGTTATGGTACAACCTATTCTAGAATTAGGCCTAGACAATTAAAGTATATTGTTCACCCAAAAATGAAAATCCTTTCATTTACTCACCCTCATTTCAAACCTGAATAACTTTCTTCCGTGGAACAGAAAGATATTTTGAGAAATGTCTCAGGGTTTTTAGTCCATACAATGGAAGTTACCATTCACCAAAACTGTTTGGTTATTCTTTTGCGTTCTGCAGAGGAAACTCGGTCATACAAGTGTGGATCAACATGAGAACGAGTGAAATGACAGAATTGTTCATTTTTGAGTGAACTATCACTTAAACTCATGCATGTTAGCCGTCACACTGAGCACAGAGAGAGAGAGAGAGAAATATTAAAAAAGTAAATCAAGCTCAGGGATGATATAATCATAATATGTTCTCAAACACAATGTGGGCAAAAAAACTATTTTGCATATATGAATGCATAATAATAAAAAACTTTAGCTGCTGTTCTGCACTTGCAAAAGGGATAACGTCTACATGGTTCAGTCTTCCAAAAAATGGCTGCATCTCGACATGAGGCAGAAAAGACACTTCACAGTCAACGAAGAAAACTTACCTATTCTGTCAATGAAAAGCTTGTTGAAGGTTACATTTGCAACACAAAAGGCACCAGTTTCAGGATGCATTTATTATGTCTTATGATTATTTTAAAGCTGTGTATGTCAGTGCAACAAAATCCTCAATACAACATTGGTTCCACAGTTGAATTGACCTTACCCATGTAAAAACACTGAGTTTTATCATTAAAGGCTAATTTATGTAGGAAAGATAAATCACGGCATTATTTAGAGGACAAAAATGGTCCTAGTCCCACTTTATATTAGGTGTCTTTAACTACTATGTACTTGTCAAAAAAAAAAAAAAAAAAAAGTTAGGTACAACCTACACTCATGTTATATTAATAAAACACTTTTACTGCTATTGAAATGGGAGACGGAAGTTTATGGACAGGTTTATAGTGTAATTATATATCTACATCTATAAACGTAACTAGAAAGTAACTACATGCAGGTATTTATAAATACAAGTAAAATGTGAAAACATATGTACACAGTAAGTGTATGGGATCGAATTATTAATTTTAACGTTAATACATAGTAGTTAATAACACAATAATATAAACAGGTCCAAAACATTCACTGGAATTACGTGGATGCAAAATCATATGGAGAGTGCTGGGTTGAATTAAACATCAGCACCCTCCTCAGCATTAATGTATTCATCTTATCTTTATTTTTAGAGGAAAAAAGAAAACTTCTGTTCGTAACTAACGTAAATGACAGATAAACACATTTAAAGACAGAAATACATTGTCTGCTGTTGCCGTATCTCTTGGGGAAAGGCCTACAGTGACAGAAATCTAGTGAGAACACTAGCAGGCCACAAATATACGGGGTTACCAGCCTTGAGATTCACATTGTATGACCCTGACCGATAAATGTGGGACTTGAGTAATAAAACAAGGGAATTTCTTTTATAGTCTTTGCTCATTAAATGTTTTATCCTCTGATAAAACGCGACTGAGCCAACGCCATTTTCAGAAAGAGTAAATAGCTGCTAGCGATGTTGGCTAACTAGCCAGATTGTGGCCTTTAAATGGACTAGAAAAAGATGTAAATAAAGCAAGCGAACACTGAGCCAGACGTACTGACACGTACACAGCATGTTGCTTTTTCGCTCTACATGTCATGCTAATAGAAATCAGGGATGCTGCTGTTATTGAGGCAGACAGCTGATATGAAGCAGCGTTTAGCTTGCCTGTTAGCTTCCCCCACCCAACAGAAAACAAAAGACCGTGGCAGCCTTATAACCTCACAGTGCCGCCGTGACATGAAGCACACGATTAGGAATTAACTTTATGTATGTGATAAGAGTTAGCCAAAGAGCTAATGAGGCAGATTGAGAGAAAGGCAAAGAAAAAAAACACAGGCTTTCGGTCCTCCCACCCCTCGCGCCTCTGCTTGAACCACGTCATTGACTCCAACACTGCGGAAATAACAGACTCGCTGTCGCTGCTTACCCGTGTCTCCGATTATGATGTATTTGAAGAGATACGCGTACGCCATGGCCAACCGGTCCTTTATCAACCTGTTCTGGCCTTACTAAAATGGCTCCTTGAAGCTAAAACCGCAGGGAAAGTGTGTGTGATATATGCCTCCGCTAAGCCAGCCCTTTTCTCCTCTCGACGGGAAGGAACAATAAACACCTCGAGCTCCAGCCGGTCTACGTCACACGTCCCGCCTTCGCCACGCACACAGAACAGAAGAGGTTGTGGACTTCACCGGAAGTTCACTCACCTAAACCGCTATGTGTCAGGTCAATGTTCATCGAGAGGGCAGATATATCAGTAGACGTAGGCTAAGGGTTTTATTGTTCGCAAGACACTTTACAGAAGAATAATTATCATTCTAAAGATTCACACCTTGTATTGATCTCTCGAAAAGTGGTCGTGAGTGAACTGCTGAATGTTGAAACAGCAAAGCTGACGAATCTCCTGTTTAAAACCAATAATCAACCACACTTGAGCACTCAGAAAATAAATGAGCAAAAATTGCTTGTCTTTGGGGCAGTACAATTAAAGGGGTAACTACATTGTTCCTTATTTACCCCTAAAAGGTATACAGGTTGGCATAGAAGGAAAAATGAAAAACATGCATATATTTTCTAAATGCATATAGATCTTATTGTGAACAGTTAATCTGTGCACGTTTCATTTTTATTTTTTTATTGTAATATTTACATTTACATTTAGTCATTTAGCAGACGCTTTAATATTTAATATTTAATCAAAATATTTAATCAAAATGTCAGTGAAACAGCGAAAAAGTTAATTCAACAGTGAAAACAATAGATGTATGCAGGTATTCTCCAATCAGTGGGTGCTTCTCAATTAGAAGGCTGTGTTCTAGTGAGTCTACGACCTTCCTAGCCCAGTCCTGAGGCTTGTAGGCTACAGTTCTTCTCAGCATTAGACGATAGAATGAGATGTCTAGTAAGTGCGCATGGCTACGTTAAAGGTTTCCGCCCCTGCAGTCATGGCACAAAAAAATACTATTAAAATTAATTGTGAAAAAATACTTTGTATTAAAAATCTTTAAAAGTTTTTACTACTCCCTAAGGTACTAAAATACACCTTTTAGGGGTAGATAATAGGTTTATCATTTAAAGGGTACTGTCCTAGTGACAAAATACCACTAAGGCACAATTTTTGCACATTTTTTTCAAGAATATTCAGGAAAAAGACACTAGGACCGAGGTTGCAGGCTGGTGTAAATTTACACCTGTGTAACAACCGGTATATAGGGTTTAAACACTCTTTTAGGAGTGAAGAAGACATCGCTGGAAGCCATCAGAGGCAGACAGCGCATAGGTTACGGCTACGCAATCTATTAGGGTTGAGGGGCGCTGAGAGCCAGCAGGCAGCGCATAGGAGAACCCACCCCCATAGAAGTGAAAAGACACTAGAAGCCAGGAAGTATAGCTCTAGTGTAAGATCACGAACCCAAATCTCGAATTCTTCCATTCCAGATAGGGGCGCCCCGAAACTTATTGATCACAGGCAGTTAGGAATTGAGTATTATTTTATGATTCTTTTTTTAAATCTTTTTTTCATGTAAAGCACTTTGAATTACCATTGTGTGTGAAATGTGCTTGCCTTTCCAACATATTATATCAATGAATATACAGTATCTCACAGAAGTGAGTACACCCCTCACATTTTTGTAAATATTTTATTATATCTTTTCATGTGACAACACTGAAGAAATGACACTTTGCTACAATGTAAAGTAGTGAGTGTACAGCTTGTATAACAGTGTAAATTTGCTGTCCCTTCAAAATAACTCAACACACAGCCATTAATGTCTAAACCGCTGGCCACAAAAGTTAGTACAAGTGAAAATGTCCGAATTGGGCCCAAAGTGTCAATATTTTGTGTGGCCACCATTATTTTCCAGCACTGCCTTAACCCTCTTGGGCATGGAGTTCACCAGAGCTTCACAGGTTGCCACTGGAGTCCTCTTCCACTCCTCCATGACGACATCACGGAGCTGGTGGATGTTAGAGACCTTGCACTCCTCCACCTTCCATTTGAGGATGCCCCACAGATGCTCAACAGGGTTTAGGTACCCTCAGCTTCTTTAGCAAGGCAGTGGTCATCTTGGAGGTGTGTTTGGGGTCGTTATCATGTTGGAATACTGTCCCCGAAGGGAGGGGATCATGCTCTGCTTCAGTATGTCACAGTACATGTTGGCATTCATTGAACATTCATTGGCCCTCAATGAACTGTAGCTCCCCAGTGCCGGCAGCACTCATGCAGCCCCAAACAATGACACTCCCACCACGCTTGACTGTAGGCAAGACACACTTGTCTTTGTACTCCTCACCTGGTTGCCGCCACACATGCTTGACACCATCTGAACCAAATAAGTTTATCTTGGTCTCATCAGACCACAGGACATGGTTCCAGTAATCCATGTCCTTAGTCTGCTTGTCTTCAGCAAACTGTTTGCAGGCTTTCTTGTGCATCATCTTTAGAAGAGGCTTCCTTCTGGGACGACAGCCATGCAGACCAATTTGATGCAGTGTGCGGCGTATGGTCTGAGCACTGACAGGCTGACTCCCCACCCCTTCACATTTTTACTTAAGGGTGTACTCACTTTTGTGGACAGCGGTTTAGACATTAATGGCTGTGTGTTGAGTTATTTTGAGGGGACACCAAATTTACAGTGTTATACAAGCTGTACACTCACTACTTTACATTGTAGCAAAGTGTCATTTCTTCAGTGTTGTCACATGAAAAGATATAATAAAATATTTACAAAAATGTGAGGGGTGTACTCACTTCTAGTCAGTTACAGGCGATCCAAACTCCAATCCAGAAGGGGGCGTGTGCGGTAATGCAACGCTGTTTGCTAACCGCCACAACAGGAAAAAGCGCAGAAGAAGAAGAAGAACAGATGATCTATGCATATATATGTTTATGGCTGTTTCTCAATTCCAAGAACACAAAGAACGGACTTGCGTTCTCGTGGAGACCGGTCTTGCCAGGTGACCTTGAGAGAACAAACTCGGAAGGACGCGAGGACCCGCATCCTTGTGAGAATTAAGATGTGCTGCGATCTTGTTGCTCAACTGACCGTCCCAGCATATTAAGTAGCAGCCATTGCACAATAAGTACAACATAACATCACAAACAAATGTCACAACCTATTAAAACATTTCTCTCATATTATTATAGACATTATTTTCATATAATTTTATATCTTTTTATTTTATTGCGTGTATTAATGAAAATGAGTAGCCCATGTTACCATGCTTTGTCAATGTTAAGATTCTTTTTAATATGCCAATAAAAATACTGCAAGCTTTCTTCAGGTTATCACTTTATTAAAATTAAGAAAAACAAACAGACAAATGTTTACTTTCACAATCCGTCACGTATTTGCAGCGGGAATCTCTTAAGTGAGAATGAGAAGTTTAAAGCTTACAGGCTTCCGTACATCGACCTCCCCGCAGCGTCTTCTGGGATTTCTGATGGTTTGATTCTCTCAAGCAAGGAGTATAGAACCCAAGAGGCGAAACTCTGATGCTGTTTGGGTAACAGCCACTAGGTGTCGCTTCGGCAGCGCGGCAGCCATTTTGGGGTGAAAATGCCAACTGGACAATAGAATCCATCACATCTTACGCACTTACGCGAATCTCACAGCCAAATCAGGAACGCAATAGAAATTCTCAAATTCAGTAAATTTTATGACACCTACAGTAAATGTTGTATTGTTTTAGCCTATATATGTTTTATATTATCAGTTGTGGGATCCAACCATTACACATCTGAGGTAACGTAGTTAGCCTACTTTATTGAGTATTTCCATTTTATGCAACTTTACATTTTTACTATTAGTAAATTAATAGGCTAATTAATAAAGGTAAGATCATCATGTTTGTAGCGTGATCCAGGGGATTAAAGTCGAGTAAATTACTCCACTAGGTCTGAAATATATACGTTTTAATCCTCTGGATTAAGCTACAAACATGATCTTATAGAACACGATGCATTGCTGTGTCTGTTATCCTATAATTACCACTTTTGGACACAGTGGCTGTGTTTTTTTGTATACATAGTCTTGCTTCAACGGACATTAATATAAGACAACACTGCAAAAACAGTTTACTGTCAAGCTGTTATATTCTGTTATATATTTATTGTCCTATAGCCTACATTCCCATTTTTTCTGATGCTTGTCTTTAATTTAATTTCATATGTTGGTATTAATCAGTGTTTATAATGCTAATACTTGAACTTCAAATAATTTCAACCCAAACTGACTGGGTTTCTAGAGAGCAAAGATTTTGTGGAGAAAAGAAAAGTAGAAGACTTAAACACAAAGTCTGTATAATAAACCTTTAATTTATTTGATGATCACTAGTCTAGTGTTTGTACGTTATTCTTTGTTGTCATCATTCAGGTTTTCAGCTAATTTCAGCTTTAATGTACGTTTTTTTTATTTTTTTTATTTTTTTAACAAAGCAGCTGATATTGCCATAGAAACTAGTGGACTGCCGAGTCGCTTTCACCCCAAAATGGCGGAAACGTAGGGCTGCTGCTGGGCGCCGGTGTTGCAATGGAACGTTCTATTGAGTTTCGCTTCTTGTCAGTGGCTGTTTCTCAATATGCGTTCTTCAGCGATCTTGCGTCCTTGTGTTCTTGCTCTACGTCAGGGATGGGCAACTGGCGGCCCGCCATGTCTTTAAATACGGCCCGCTGGACCTTTGAAAAGCAAGTAATGTAAAGATTGCGTTCAGATAATGTTAATACTAAATCAATCCAGAAGAGGTCGCTATTTCCAGCCGATCCCCGTGTTAATAACAGCGTATATGTGCACGCTAATGTTAAAGTTTACTAAAATTAGCAAAAATAAATTAAAAAATAAAAATCGTGTTTTCACCATCCAATCAGGAATCAACTTTTACCAAGTTCAAGGGTCACCCATATGTTTGATTTGTTTGGAAACGAAATATGTAATGAAAGATTTTATTGTAAATTGCCATTACATTTCCACCATCGGGCCGAACGGATGAATGGTAAGGAACGGTTCCAGTTGTATTTCCAACTGAGCCCGGTACGGCACGATTACAAACCGTTCTTTTAGCCAACCGTGCCGAACCGTTCTGCTAGAATGCGAGTAGTGACGTGACATCGTCACTCAGGATCGGTCACTTGTCTGTTGCCTGGCTGCCGGTTTCTCCGTAGCTTGCTAAACATGATATCTGAGCAACAATAACACAAATTAATCATACAATTAAAATAAATAACTGATCATCCTACATAACGCTGTCACTATTTACATCGCATATTGCGTGTAAACTCTTGCGTTACTAAGGCAACGACTGAAGAGCTCCGTTATCAGCCCCACAGTGGAAAACGAAACCGTACCGGCCGGCTCGGATCAGATCGGCACGGAAAGGAACAGTAAAGCAAAGAGAACGGTTTGGCCCGACGGTGGAAAAGCGGCTAACGAGAAGTATGAAAGATACACGTGACGCAGAGTTGCACTTGTCTTAGATTTCAAAGGTAAAATGCATAGTCAACAAAACCATTTTTTGCCAAATGAATGACAGAAATGTATGCATTTATGTTCTTATACATTTTTTAAAAATAGTATTTTTCATGGTAATATGTGGATGTGGATTATGGTAATGCCACATGGAACAACTATTTTTTAAATAAGCACTTTTTAAGGAGGCTGAGTTGAAAATGTTCTCTAGGCTTGTAATCAAAAATAGGACTTCTGTACATTTGTATGTTGCAAATTTACAGATAATGCAATTGAGATGTTTACATTTGCTTGTTGGAGTAATATTGCTTGTCAACTAAAAAAAGTTTACCATTTGTATTAGCAAAATTGCAGAAGTTTAACAGTTAATAAAATCTTTAAAAAAATTACATTAATTGTACATTGATTTCCCCTTATTAAAAAGTCAGTTGAGTAAGACGGTGTAAAAGGTGCGAGTGTGGATTAGTAATCTGGCCCCCTGGTATTAAGGAGAAAAAATGTTGGCCCTCGTCACTATCGAAGTTGCCCATCCGTGCTCTACGTCATCATCAACCGTCGAAGTTCAGTTCCAATACTCAAGAACGCAAGAACAGAGGACGCATGAAAGTACCCGGATGTGTTCTTGATATCGAGGATGCATCGAATGCAGACTTGAGAGAATCGAAGCAAAGCCACTGGAAGGCAAGCCTGCAACCTTTAGCCAAAAAAAGTGTAACGGCTAATGCTAACGCTCCGCCTCTGGCGGTATGCAGGGAAGGACATAGACATTATCCCTGCGTTCCATTCGGAAGGGCTCATTCCTATGCCCTAATCCCTTCAAAGGGTTTACCCTCTGGAGTGAGAGCTTCAATGTCATTTTGACCATAATAATGTGCCAAATCTAACTCGTATAAATATTACAGTAGTATAGAAAAATACTATACACACATTTATAAGTAAAATCGAACTCCGAGCCTCCTGTACCCATTCTGTGACGTCAAACAACTTCCCTGTGCAAAGGATCATGGGGGCTCAAAGTGTCCATCAGTTGTACCCTTCGAAATCCTTCATTCCGAAGGGCCCTTTGAAGTGGCCAGTTTTTAGCACTTCGGTTTGGAACGACTCTTCAATATGGCGGCCATGATTGTTTTCACTCCGAAGTGCCCTTCGGAGGGCGATATATCCCGTTTGGAATGCACCGTATGTCTATGGGGAAGGAGAGCAGAGGCCATTTTTTAAATGGATGGATGAGAGGCTTCACTATGCTGATTAAACAGCTTTTGTGTGGAAATAGCTCATCATTTTATTAATCGACAGCCTGTTTGCTAATCTTCAGAATGTTTTACACTAAACAATACTTTCGTTGGGAACTATATGTAGATTTTAGCTTGATAAAAATGTATTTTTTTAAGAGAAGGCAGACTAGGGAATGTCACTGCCATTACACGATAGGCTGAGAGGTGCCGCACATGATTAAGTTAGCCGTTACGCTTTCTCCAATGGTAAAAGATACAGACCCTCTCATCTCCCTATAATATACAATCTCTGGTCGAACCGTTAAAAATCCCAGAAGACGCTGCAGGCGGTCGACATACGGAAGCCTGCAAGCTTTAAAGTTCTCCTTCTCACTTATGAGATTCCCACTACAAGCTTGCAAATATGTGACCGCTCATGAAAGTAAACATTTGTCCGTTTGTTTTGCTTAATTTTAATAAAGTGATAACCTGAAGAAAGCCTGCAGTATTTTTATTGGCATATAAAAAATAATCTTAACATTGACAAAGCATATAAAGGCTACTCATTTTCATAAATACACGCAGCAAAATAAACAGATATAAAATTATATGAAAACAATGTCTATAATATTATGATAGAAGTCTTTTAATAGGTTATTACATTTGTTTGTGATGTTATATTGCATTTATTGTGCATTAGCCGCTACTTATAATACAAACCCGATTCCAAAAAAGTTGGGACACTGTACAAATTGTGAATAAAAAAGGAATGCAATAATTTACAAATCTCATAAACTTATATTTTATTCACAATAGAATATAGATAACATATCAAATGTTGAAAGTGAGACATTTTGAAATGTCATGCCAAATATTGGCTCATTTTGGATTTCATGAGAGCTACACATTCCAAAAAAGTTGGGACAGGTAGCAATAAGAGGCCGGAAAAGTTAAATGTACATATAAGGAACAGCTGGAGGACCAATCTGCAACTTATTAGGTCAATTGGCAACATGATTGGGTATAAAAAGAGCCTCTCAGAGTGGCAGTGTCTCTCAGAAGTCAAGATGGGCAGAGGATCACCAATTCCCCCAATGCTGCGGCGAAAAATAGTGGAGCAATATCAGAAAGGAGTTTCTCAGAGAAAAATTGCAAAGAGTTTGAAGTTATCATCATCTACAGTGCATAATATCATCCAAAGATTCAGAGAATCTGGAACAATCTCTGTGCGTAAGGGTCAAGGCCGGAAAACCATACTGGATGCCCGTGATCTTCGGGCCCTTAGACGGCACTGCATCACATACAGGAACGTTACTGTAATGAAAATCACAACATGGGCTCAGGAATACTTCCAGAAAACATTGTTGGTGAACACAATCCATCGTGCCATTCGCCGTTGCCAGCTAAAACTCTATAGGTCAAAAAAGAAGCCATATCTAAACATGATCCAGAAGCGCAGGCGTTTTCTCTGGGCCAAGGCTCATTTAAAATGGACTGTGGCAAAGTGGAAAACTGTTCTGTGGTCAGACGAATCAAAATTTGAAGTTCTTTTTGGAAAACTGGGACGCCATGTCATCCGGACTAAAGAGGACAAGGACAACCCAAGTTGTTATCAGCGCTCAGTTCAGAAACCTGCATCTCTGATGGTATGGGGTTGCATAAGTGCGTGTGGCATGGGCAGCTTACACATCTGGAAAGGCACCATCAATGCTGAAAGGTATATCCAAGTTCTAGAACAACATATGCTCCCATCCAGACGTCGTCTCTTTCAGGGAAGACCTTGCATTTTCCAACATGACAATGCCAGACCACATACTGCATCAATTACAACATCATGGCTGCGTAGAAGAAGGATCCGGGTACTGAAATGGCCAGCCTGCAGTCCAGATCTTTCACCCATAGAAAACATTTGGCGCATCATAAAGAGGAAGATGCGACAAAGAAGACCTAAGACAGTTGAGCAACTAGAAGCCTGTATTAGACAAGAATGGGACAACATTCCTATTCCTAAACTTGAGCAACTTGTCTCCTCAGTCCCCAGACGTTTGCAGACTGTTATAAAAAGAAGAGGGGATGCCACACAGTGGTAAACATGGCCTTGTCCCAACTTTTTTGAGATGTGTTGATGCCATGAAATTTAAAATCAACTTATTTTTCCCTTAAAATGATACATTTTCTCAGTTTAAACATTTGATATGTCATCTATGTTGTATTCTGAATAAAATATTGAAATTTGAAACTTCCACATCATTGCATTCCTTTTTTATTCACAATTTGTACAGTGTCCCAACTTTTTTGGAATCGGGTTTGTATGCTGAGACGGTCAAGATCGCAGCACATCTCAATTCTCACAAGGATGCGGGTCCTCGCGTCCTTCCGAGTTCGTTCTTTCAAGGTCGCCTGGCAAGACCGGACTCCACGAGAACGCAAGTCCGTTCTCTGCGTTCTTGGAATTGAGAAACAGCCAGTGTATATGCTTTGTCTCAAGTCTGCATTCGATACATCGTAGATATCAAGAACAGATCCGGGTACTTTCATGCGTTCTCTGTACTTGCGTTCTTGAGTATTGGAATTGAACTTCATCGGTTGATGATGACGTAGAGCGAGAACACAAGGACGCAAAATCGCTGAAGAACGCATATTGAGAAACAGTAATCTCGCAACCAGTGTTTCAAACGCGGAAAGACATAAATAAAATAGCTTGAGAATAATATCTAACATAGCATTACATTTATTTTAAGTAATTTAGTGTCCACAGCATGTTAGTTCACTAGAGAAATTAACTCTTGAGGGAAATATTGCACTAAATATATGCACTATATTAGCTTATATAATCAGTAGCGTGTTTACCCACCACGCAAAGCACGCAATTGCGTGGGGCCCCGCGGGCTTGGGGGGCCCCCGCGATTTCTCCCGAGGGGGACCCCATAGTGGTGTTGTCTACGTGATACGCATATGCCGTATACCGACTAGGAAAGGTCAAGGATTTCCGTATACTCACTTCAAAAAGCACGAGGATACGGATTTGGCGCTCTTTAATGTGTCGTGACCATAGACTGTAACAGATCGCTGTAGCGCAGCTCAGAAACGGCAGCGTGAAGCGCACGTGAACTGATCCTCTCCTCCACTTTAATACCAGTTACAGCGCGAAATAAGCATGAGTGATCATCTAAAGCAGGGGTGGGGAACGTTGATCCTGGAGGGCCATTGTCCTGCAGAGTTTTGCTCCAACCCTGAAAAAAACACTCACCTGACTGTAAATTTAGTAATCCTGACGACCTTGATTAGCTTCAGGTGTGTTTAATTAGGGTTGGAGCTAAACTCCGCAGGACAATGGCCCTCCAGGATCAACGTTCCCCACCCCTGATCTAAAGGTATGTAAAAAGATACAGTAACTTACCAAAATCCGTATCATGTCCCGTGCAATCGCGCTCAATCAGTGTTTCAACCACGGAAAGACGTTAATAAAAAAGCTGGTAAACAAACAAACGTAACGTCACATTTACCTCAGAACAAACATATTCAGTGACCATAAACTCGTTAGTCAGCTAGAAAAATTAACTCTAGAGAGGAGCATTTAGCTAAATATATGCACCATATTACATATTAATTATAATTTTTAATGTTCTATAATAGCCTATATAATGCATGTTTGAATAAATTAATCAAGTTGACAGCCACCATTTAAATGTTTATATTTCAAAAAACGAATTGGAGTAGAAATAATTTTAAAGTTAGTAGGCCTATTATAACTTTATTATTATAAAAATTTCCTTAAGTGTATTTAAGTTTGTATACAAATAAGTTAATTTTAACCTACAATATTAATGTAGTACCAACTGATCCATGTATGTTTTACAGCATTAGTTGAGAGATTTTTTTTTCTTGAGAAAATTTGCCATGTACTGTACCTAATATACAGTATATCCAAAATAACCGATATCGAATTGAATTGCAAGCTTGTGAATCGAAATGCATAACTATGATGACAGAGTGGCAGGAAATGGTGCAAAACAGAAAACAAAGTCCAAACAGGGTGATATTGTGACATATTGATAAGCCTCATCTTTCCATTATTGTTAATAATAGTTGCAACTTGCACTCTTAAATGTGCATTGAAAATTGCCAGCTGATAAACCCCCGGGAACACGATCGCGGGGCCCCCAATAACCTAAACACGCCCCTTTATATAATCAATATATTTACTTTGTCAAGTCAAGTCATCTTTATTTATATAGTGCTTTTTACAATGCAGATTGTGTCAAAGCAGCTTTACAGTGATAGAGGGAACTTAATTTTGGCTGTACAGAAGCTCTAGAAGAAAATGGTGTCATTGTCCAGCTTAAGTAAGTTTGGTATGGATTCATTCCATTGAAAAAATCATTAGTTATTAATTTAGTTCTTTTATCTATACAGCAGCTCTGGAGAAAACAGTGATGTTATCGTCCAGCCCAGTTCAGGTCGCATACAATGGTGTCAATGCAGGCAGATCAAAACAATTGTTGAATATCAAGTGTCCCCAACTAAGCAAGCAAGAGGCGACAGTGGCAAGGCACCCAAACTCCATCAGTTGACAAAAATTCTCCTCTGGCCAACAACAAACAGTGCATGATTATGATTCAGGCAGCATTACAGGTCATCAGTGTTTGGTAAGTTACTCTAAAAAAGTAATTAATTACTAGCTACTAATTACATCTTCAACAGTGTAAATAGATTTATGTATTAATTACTCTCTCTAAAAAGTATTGGATTATTATTACTAGAAAAACAAATGGAGGACAATTGGCGTTGTCAGCAGGCTCTCCTGGAGCGCGTTCTGTTTAACAGTGAAAAACAAAGCAGAAAAAAAAGAATATGGGTGATCTTCTTTCTCAATACTCCAGTTTCGTGGCATGTTTGTGGCTGCCAAGTTTCAACTAAAGAAGCACGCAACATCTGGTAGGTGACACTTGCTAACTCTCATTGGCTATCGTGAGATAGCCAATGAGATGGTATCACGTCAGAGGCAGCCCAATCAAGAGTCGTAAATATCAAACATGTTTGAGATCGGGGATGCTCCGTCTCAATCGGGAGCAGTTAAATAATCGTAATGACACCACACAATAGAGGATTTTTTGGACAAAAAAATCAAATTAATGATCAAATTAATTGATCATCAAGCGTGAACAACTCTATAAGTATAAATAAGTTTTGACAATTTGCTGGTCTGGAACATTCAGGTGTGTGTTAACACAATGCCAAGGAGGAAAGACATCAGCAATGATCTTAGAGAAGCAATTGTTGCTGCCATCAATCTGAGAAGGGTTATATGGCCATTTCCAAACAATTTGAAGTCTATTATTCTACAGTAAGGAAGATTATTCACGAGTGGAAAACATTCAAAACATTTGCCAATTTTCCCAGGAGTAGACATCCCAGCAAATTCACCCCAAGGTCAGACCGTGTAATGTTCATAGAAATCGCAAAACACCCAAGAACTACACCTCAGACTCTACTGGCCTTAACATGTTAAATGTTAAAGTTGATGGCAGTACAATTATAAAAAGACAGGACAATTATGGGATGTTTGGAAGGGTTGCCAGGAGAAAGCCTCTTTTCAGTAAAAAGAACATGGCAGCACAGCTTAGGTTTGCAAAGTTGCATCTAAACAAACCTCAAGACTCCTGGAAGAATGTCCTTTGGACAGACGAGACCAAAAGTGATGTTTGGCCATAATGCACAGTTTGGTGAAAACTAAACACAGCATATCAGCACAAACACCTCATACCAACTGTCCATCACGCTGGTGGAGGGGAGATGATTTTTGGTTTATTTTGAAGCCACATGACCTGGGCATCTTGCAGTCACTGAGTCGACCATGAACTCTTCTGTATACCAAAGTATTCTAGAGTCAAATGTGAAGCCATCTGTCCCGACAGCTTCAGCTTGGCTGAAATTGGGTCATGCAACAGGACAATGATCCCAAGAACACCAGCAAATCTACAACAGAAAGGCTGGAAAAGAAAATAATCAAGGTGTTGCAATGGCCCAGTCAGAGTTCAGACCTCAACCTGACTGAAATGTTGTGGCGGGACCTTAAGAGAGCTGTGCATAAACAAATGCCCGCAAACCTCAATGAACTGACGCAACGTTGTAAAGGAGAGCGGGCCGAAATTCCTCCAGAACGATGCGAGAGACTGATACTGTCATACAGAAAATGATTCCTTCAACTTATTTCTGCTAAAATGTCTTACAAGCAATTGAATCATAAGGTGTACTTAGTTTGTCACCCATGGCTTTTCCATTTTGGCTTTATTTTTGTTAAATAAATAATGACACAGTGTAATATGTCATTTGTTGTTGTTCATCTGAGGTTGTATTTACTTATTTTAAGCCCTGCTAATAACCAGATGATTTTTATTATGTTCTGATATGTAAAACCATCAAATTCTAAAGGGTGTCCTTTCTTTTTCACATGACTATATATACACATCCATAGATACATACATACATACATACACACACACATATATATAAATATATATATATATATATATAGTGCCTATAGAAAATCATCATACCCCTTTGAAATAGTTACTTTATTTGTCATACAGCCTGAAATCAAAACCCATTTAAAAAAAAAAAAAAACAAAAAAAAAACACCTTTTCCAGCTTAATTTACAAATTGTGCCTTACAACATCAAAGTAATGAAAGAAAAAGGCATGTTCTGAAAATTAATAAAAAACTAGAATAACAGGGTTGGAAAAGTCATCGGTCCCCTGATTTAATATTTCGTAGAGCAATCTTTTGCTTTAATAACAGCCATTAATCTTTTTGGATATGTCTATACTAGCTTTGCACACCTAGATTGGGGAATATTTACCCATTCTTCCTTGCAGAATTGTTCAAGTTCAGTCAGATTCCGTGGTGAGCGGCAATGGACTGCTCTCTTCAAGTCCATCCACAGATTTTCTATCGGATTCAAGTCAGGGCTCTGACTTGGCCACTCAAGGACATTCACCTTCTTTTCATTTCATAATTTCTTTCTTTCTTTCAGCGTTATGTTTGGCAAAGCAAAACCAAACAAACCAAAAGTGATCTCTAGAATCACTATCACACTATTTCTTAATATTTCACATTCACCATAACCCTACATTTCTTTATTGCATGTTTATCCATATTATTTTGTGATCTCTAGAATCACACTTTCTTAATATTTCACATTCACCATAACCCTACATTTCTTTATTTCATATGTTTATCCATATTATTTTGTGATCTCTAGAATCACACTTTAATATTTCACATTCACCATAACCCTACATTTCTTTATTGCATACGTTTATCCATATTATTTTGTGATCTCTAGAATCACACTTTCTTAATATTTCACATTCACCATAACCCTACATTTCTTTATTTCATATGTTTATCCATATTATTTTGTGATCTCTAGAATCACACCTTCTTAATATTTCACATTCACCATAACCCTACATTTCTTTATTGCATACGTTTATCCATATTATTTTGTGATCTCTAGAATCACACTTTCTTAATATTTCACATTCACCATAACCCTACATTTCTTTATTGCATACGTTTATCCATATTATTTTGTGATCTCTAGAATCACACTTTCTTAATATTTCACATTCACCATAACCCTACATTTCTTTATTTCATATGTTTATCCATATTATTTTGTGATCTCTAGAATCACACCTTCTTAATATTTCACATTCACCATAATCCTACATTTCTTTATTGCATACGTTTATCCATATTATTTTGTGATCTCTAGAATCACACTTTCTTAATATTTCACATTCACCATAACCCTACATTTCTTTATTGCATACGTTTATCCATATTATTTTGTGATCTCTAGAATCACACTTTCTTAATATTTCACATTCACCATAACCCTACATTTCTTTATTTCATATGTTTATCCATATTATTTTGTGATCTCTAGAATCACACCTTCTTAATATTTCACATTCACCATAACCCTACATTTCTTTATTGCATACGTTTATCCATATTATTTTGTGATCTCTAGAATCACACTTTCTTAATATTTCACATTCACCATAACCCTACATTTCTTTATTGCATACGTTTATCCATATTATTTTGTGATCTCTAGAATCACACTTTCTTAATATTTCACATTCACCATAACCCTACATTTCTTTATTTCATATGTTTATCCATATTATTTTGTGATCTCTAGAATCACACCTTCTTAATATTTCACATTCACCATAACCCTACATTTCTTTATTTCATATGTTTATCCATATTATTTTGTGATCTCTAGAATCACACAATCTTATAGGATTAGTTCACTTTAAAATGAAAATTACCCCAAGCTTTCCTTACCCTCAAGCCCTCGCAGCAGTTAAGCTTTTTCATAAGTTGAATACGGAAAGCGTAGGATGTAGTGTAAGCGAGAGGCATTACACTTTCTTCATAAATTGAATACTGAAGGCAGTCTGGCGGAAGCTAGATATTTTACTTTATAACTTGTTAAATATGGATATGTTTCTTACACAAATGCATCACTTCGCTTCAGAAGGCCTTTATTAACCCCCTGGAGCTGTGTGGAGTATGTTTTGCTTTGGATGGATGCACTTTCTTGAGCTTTATACTTGTTGGTCCCGTTCACTGCCATTATAAAGCTTAGATGCGTCAGGATATTTATTAATATATCTCTGATTGTGTTCATCTGAAAGAAGAAAGTGATATACACCTAGGATGGCTTGAGGGTGAGTAAAGCTTGGGGTAATTTTAGTTTTAAAGTGAACTAATCCTTTAACATTTCACATTCACCATAACCCTACATTTCTTTATTGCATATGTTTATTCATATTATTTTCGTATACATATTCATCTAAGTACCTTTAGTATACAGAAGCAAATAGTTAAACATTACTTATCCAGCGATGAAGTAATGTTTTCTTTCTTGTGCAAAGTTTGCACTAATACATTTTTTATGTCAACAAAGGTTGTCCATCAAACTGAAAAGACATGGTTGTCCTTGTTCAGATGGACAAAAGAATCAAAGTGCCAATGGTGCTATTTGGAGTTAAGTGCTTTGCTTTTGGCCACAGTGGTGGTGTAGAGTTAGATGGTCCTGGAGCGAGACAAAACCATTTCACGGGTGAAGGGGCAGCCAACTTATGTCTACAAACCTCCAGTTACCAATCTCCATTTAAATGAATATTTATCAGGACAGTGCAAGATTTGTAATGCATAGTATGTAATGAGCTAATGAGAGGAATGGGCCATGTGAGCTTTACCCTAAAAAAAATTGGTTAAGATATCAGAGATGAGAGAAAGAGCTTGACCTTAGATACTGAAGAAATATTGAGGTAAATGACCTTCAATGGACTTCCCCTGCAAATTTCTGTCAAAATTGTCTTTAATCATATGCACTACTCACAATCATATTGCTCCTCTTTGAAATGTCCAGCCTGAGAGTCCGACCCTCTGTGACTAGGATCCAGGCCTGATGGTCATGGATATCTTAGACATTATTTATTACTATGATATTGTTTTTAGAGTAAATTTATTTGGCCCCAATCGCTCCATACGCGAGGTCAAAGGTGAGTCAAAAATTAACTGTTTTAATCGTAGCTTTCTGTACCACTTGCATTCATAGACTCTGAGTATATTGTCATGTCTTGTTATGCCCACTAGAGGACAGTGCTGTAATCTGCTGAACCTGGACTCAAACAGGTCTATTGTTCGTGAACAATTATTCAAAGTATTCAAATGATTCCCCAACATCAAACCACCCACACCATCTGATACACTGATGAAATGCTTATGTTTTGATGCGTGCGAATGCAAATTTCCTGATATATATCTGATCAAATATAGATTTAATATAGAGGATGCTGAGGTCACGTGACAACCCTGTTCTAGTCCCTGAGCTTTGGGGAGTAAAATGACCTACTTATAATTAATTAGGTAGTGATTGCACTTTTGTGTAATGTGCTGCCTTTAATTTTAGAAAATTAGGGTCAAAGTATTTTCTTAGTATAGAATTCAAGGCAATGCACCAAAGTGTTCACCTCCTCCAGTTGTTACATTTTTTATCTGGGTCAATAAGTGCATTCAGGAGACTTTCATACATCCATCCAGTTCAAATTTTTCTTGATAGCAGTTGTCCAGCTGATAAAATATCGAAGCATTGTTGAACTAAAAAGAGTGATACGATTTGACTGTGCTGACAAACAACAAGGTCACATGTAAACTTCTGATTAAAGTTGGTAGAAATATTATTCATCATTTTGTTTCGCTGGTGACCAGGAAATAACATGCCAGAATAACACAACCATGAGCCAGGGGAAAGCACCGTATGGGCCCCTCTCATCCTTACCTTGAAAACACTATCAGTAATGTGCCAAGAAAACAATAACAGACCTTCCCTCTCTTCAGTCTCTCTTACTTCACCCTCCTCCTGGTGGGTGTTTTTTTAACCACACCCATTTCCTCCATTGTGGGAAGAACTCTCCAAGAGCAACATCACTCCTGCATTCCTGCCTGTGTGCACTGTGCTTCCCGTGGCCTGACTGTAAACCAGGCTAGACTGCTGAGCTGTTTCTATGGTGCTACATCAGAGGCTTAAGAGTCACTGCACGCAGCCAATCAGATGACTTGTGGGGGGAACCGTGTGGGCTGTAGTAGCTAACAGAGTGAGTTTGTGAACTTACTTTTGGTGTGCTCTGAAGTTGATACAGGGAGGACAACTTTCCTGGAAGAGAACAGGAGAAGAAAATTCATCATTTTCAATGGAATGACAAGTTTCTTGTGGTCTCTCTGTTGACGACATTGTGTCTTTAAAGCCACTGAGTTCAATCACTCCCACTTGTATTGTTATAGACCACTTTCTTCATGGTTTATGAGTGGGAAGTGAGGAAACAACGAGGAAGACTTCACCCTGAAAACCGGACCAGAAAGAACTAGTTTTTGGCATCTGCTCAGGACAGAACACAAGTTGTTCTGAAAGCCATAGAGGAAATTCAGTTGCCATGGCAGATAATGTTATTGAGGAGGCCGATAACTACCCTGGCAAGGATGAGCTGGAATGGGGCTATGAAGAAGGTAAGGACTCAATGCGAGAATCACTGCTAATTCTGTTCTTTGTGAAATATGAAACTTTATTGTCACACCCATGATAAACAAGCTCTTCTCAATTTGCCTGAATGAACAGACAAAATTAGACAGTTGTGATCTGTCCCTTTTTTAAAAATGCTGCATAGTCACTTTATTCATAACCAATTCAGATCTTTTTTGATTTTTTTACAGTGAATCAGCGCAATTTTTTTTACTTATAAGGTATTTTTTATTAAATAAGTGCCTGAATAAAAATATTTAAAACATAATTGCATAATTAATGTTCATTATGTGAAAATAGCAGAGGAAAAAATAAATTTAAACTGTATTTACACCAAGACTTTTCTTTTTGTGTGAAGAATCATTTTTCTGAGCTTCAAGTTGTACTATTTCTAGTAGTTAGTCTACAATGAAAAGCATTCTTTACTTCTCTAGTGCAATTTTAGATAATAAAGAAAATGTATAGTGAAGCGTAAAAGCAGAGCGGAGTGAGTAATACATATACACAGGGTGAGATGAAAAGCAGCAGAGGAAAAAAATGAGCACATCCTGTATCCCCCTGTGTCTGCTATTCCTGTTGGACCCCTCAGTAATGACTTTGAGGCACTGGAGCTTTAGCAGCCCTTATTTAGTTTCAACATTGGGACATAAAAATGGACCACTGTTTGTATTATCTGTGGCAACACCAAATATTTCATAGCTACATACAAAGTTTGATTCGAGGTTGAGCAGCAGGCTGTGGGTCTGGGTCATGAACAAGGACAGTGTTATCATACACTCAAAACAAGATAAGTATTCTTTGATAAATGCATTAAAACAAAATGTTATCACCATTTAAGGGTTGATTGATTGAATCAACTTTTTTGTCTTTTGTGAATGAATCCAGGTGTTGAATGGGGTCTTCTGTTTCCTGAGGCAAATGGAGAGTACCAGTCCCCCATAAACCTTAACTCTAGGGAGGCCCGCTATGACCCGCGGCTGCTGGAGGTGGGGCTTAACCCCAACTATGTAGTTTGCAGAGACTGTGAAGTCATTAACGATGGTCACACTGTGAGAATCATGCTCAAGTCCAAATCAGGTATAACATGCTGAAAGTTATATCTGTTTTTGAATTTAAATGAATAGTTCACTCAAAATAAATATTTTGCCATTTTCTCACTTTCATGTCATTCACAACTCTGTCATAATTTTTTAATTGGAACACCAAAAAAGTTCACAGTTGACAACAACTTTCAAGTCCCAAAAAGGACACGGTTAGTTCTTGTCCTTGATTCTGATTGGTCAATAGCTGTGTTTTATTCACGATAAAACACGGCAATGACCGCTTCACCCAACAATTCTGTGTATCACTACACAACACCCTTAGCAACCACTCTTCGCAACCTAAACTTTATGTTGTCAATTGATATTGTTCATTAAAACTTACTGTATTATGTAGAAGAGTATTGTGAGAAAGAGATCGAGTGAGCGAGTTTATTACCTGCATTCAGATTTAGCATTTTCCTTCAGGTCAGTCCTATGTTCATAATAAAAAATCTGTTTAAATGTCCGATGTATTATCTTGTCCTTTTAACAGTTAAGGGGTTTTCCCGTGACTGACAGCGCTAGTCAAAGCATTTGTCAGTTGCGTCTTGTTCCGTGTTCACAACAATTCAGTCTTTTCAATATAAAAGTCTTCGCTACTGACTGACATACTCATAAAGACAGTCTTTGCCGCCATCTAATGGCGTAATAATGTAACTTCTGTTGCTGTTCACAGTCAGGGACTATTTTTTCCGGCGGAATGAAGGCTTTAGTGAAAGTTTACTTCATGAAAGTTGCATTGATACATATTTTTGGCTTTAATATTTGTATTGTGTGGTAACCGTTTCTCTCGTACCTTATTGCTTACTTATATGCTAGCAACTTCTTAATTCTGTAATCGTATTATAGTATTTTTCACAAATACAGAAGTTCTTCCAATTAAAAAATGCCAAATATCAGCCGATATATCTGCCTGGATTTATTGATTTATCAGTAGACGATATTATATTATATTTGGAACATGAGAGTGAGTTAATAATGATAGAACTTTCATTTGGGGATAACCCTTCAACAAAGTCCACAAATAAGCATAAGATGTTTTGCTTTTCTTGGTCATTGAGAGGTTAAAAGACATAAATCTGATGTCTGTATGAAATCTGTATTGTTTATCACATCATCTCTTCTCTTCCCTTTCTTGTGACCCGTGAATGCTGTCTCAGTTGTGACTGGGGGTCCTCTCCCCAGTGACCATGAGTATGAATTGAGCGAGGTGCGCTTCCACTGGGGAAAAGAGAACCAGAGGGGTTCTGAACACACTGTCAACTTCAAGGCTTTTCCTATGGAGGTCAGTGTCACTCCGCCAGTTCTGTCCATATCGAGCGTTTGCTCTTGTTGGTCCCCTGAATCACTCATCCTTCCTGATGTCTAAAACAAGTCTGTTTCACACCGCACACATAGACAGCACATATTTATACGTAGGGACCCATATTAACAGGTCACGGTATTCACACTGCATAAGCAATGCATCAGAAACAGCAAACAACACGTTGAAAATAACCTCACTGTCTGATATGCATGTTTACAAACTAACAAGGAACAGTACAAGGAAGGATGCCTTTTTTAGCTACAAATCAAATTATAAACTGCGATCTCAATTCATGTCAAAAACAACAATACCAATTGCTCCAATGAAGGATTTATCATCAAGTGATCTATACAGTCTGTCTCTGACACCTGCTCTCCAACTCATGGTCTTCTGTACACAAGGAGAAAGATAAGAGCCTGTTCTCAGTGTGTCACCATGTTTGTCAACCTGTTACCATGTTGCAGTTCCTCAAGCTGTTGGCACAATTGCAAGTCAAACCAGTCTTTTAACAGTACACAGAACTGGCATAAAAGTATCATCAACATCATAATTTTGCATACTTCGTATATGTTGATTTTAGAGTTCAGTTTATTGCAGATCCCTCAAGCAGTAATAAATATCTCTCACAGCTTCATCTAATCCACTGGAACGCTACGTTATTCAACAGCGTGGAGGAGGCCATGGGCAAGAACAAAGGCATTCTCATCATCGCCTTATTTGTGCAGGTATCTTGGAGGTCATGACAGATACAAAAATACCCAATCATGCTGGGTAAATAAACATGGTATTACTAGTAGGGGTGGGAATCTTTAGGCACCTCACGGTCCGATCCAATTCCGATTCTGGGAGTCATGATCCGATTCCAAAACGATTCTTGTTCCACGTTTTTTCTTATTAATTAATTAGTTTCGTAAACTTTTTTTTATTATTATTTAATACAGTCTATATAATTATAAGTACTTTTTAAATAATTACTAGTTTGAAAAAAAAATGCATGTTAAGATTTTTAAATACAGGCTGTATAAACAGCTTCAAAACATAAAAGCAAGTAGTCTAATAAATAATAACAAAGAGGAACAACGAAACATTACAAGCAATAAACAAAGAGTGCTTTCAGTATTTAAGAGTATCTGAACGTTTTCCATTCAAAAGCTGTGAGGGATTTTTCTCTTTCTCAGCTTTACGGTTGTTTGATTATTACTGATGTCATCATAGACAGCGGAAGAATAAGCTGCATTCACAATAATGCACAGATCTCTTTTGAAATATAAGATGTTTTTGTCCTGTCTGTTTAATCCCTTAAGACATCTAACTGACTGTTTACATTAATTTCGCGTCATAAAAGCATTTTGAGATGCAAGTAGGCTACATTTAAACACTTAAACGGAGTCGCACACAGCCACTTGCGCGAGCGCCCTTCACAAAGCGCACGTGGAAATTGAAAGCAGCCTTCTGTCAGTGAGTTTCATATTTATAAAATATAAGCCCATAGCACTCCAAACAACATAAACGATGCCTTCGTAGAGCATGTAAGGAAAATAGGCCTACCGGCGGGCGAGAACGCAAGCTGCAAGCGCGTTTCTCTCACAGCGCAAATCATGTGCAATGATGAAACACGCGAATGTCCGCGCAATGGGCGCGCATGTAATTCGCTCTAGCTTTTCCAAACTGTATGAAAGATTATTTTATAGAAGGTTCGAGTGGTGTGTGTATGAGAGGAAATGGAAACAAGCACAATACGGTTGTTTCTGACGGTGCGTGTCCACTGGCGCGGAGCGAGCGTATTCAGTTCATTCCTATGGAAGTTGAGCATCTTCAGGCTCGCGAGAGTGAAGCTCAACATCCATATGAATGAATTGAAAACGCTCGCTCTGTTCCGCGCCGGTGGACACGCACCGTAAGCACGCGCAGCGTCATCTCGCAACTGCGGTTAAAAATAAGCTCAGAATCTCGATGCATCGATTTTTTCTCCCACCCCTAATTACTAGTGTAAATATAAAAAGCCTTTCAAAAGACAAAGTCAGATTTAGATGTCTCTGGTCTTCTTGCAGTATATTATGCTCAGCTGACACTGGTGCTCTAATTTGTTAATGCAGGTTGGAAAGGAACATCTTGGGCTGAAGGCCATCACAGACGTCCTGCAGGACCTGCAGTATAAGGTGAGCAGAAGAGCTGCCTCACTAGAGACTATAGCAAAAAATATGACACGTAGGCTTGTGACCTAAAATGCCTTTTTTGTGTGTACAGGGAAAGACAAAAATAATTCCATGTTTTAACCCCAACACATTACTGCCTGGTAAAGGAGTCATTTCTTATTCATAATCTATCATACTGATATTTGTATCTTTTTTGTATGTTTTGATATTTGATCTTTTTTCTGACTACATCATGATATCCTAGTTAAAGGGTTAGTTCACCCAAAAATGAAATTTCTGTCATTAATTACTCACCCTCATGTCGTTCCACACCCGTAAGACGTTCATCTTCGGAACACAAATTAAGATATTTTTGATGAAATCCGATGGCTCAGAGAGGCCTGCATTGCCAGCAAGACAATTAACACGTTCAATGCCCAGAAAGCTACTAAAGACGTATTTAAAACAGTTCATGTGACTACAGTGGTTCAACCTTAATGTTATGAAGCGACGAGAATACTTTTTGTGCGCCAAAAAAACGAATAACGACTTTATTCAACAATATCTAGTGATGGGCGATTTCAACACACTGCTTCATGAAGCTTTGAAGTTTAACGAATCATTTGTTTCGAATCAGTGGTTCGGAGCGTGTATCAAACTGCCAAAGTCATTGTCACTGCCAACCACTGACATTTCGAAACACTTATGATGTAACAAAGCCTCGTTTACTGAAATCACGTGACTTTGGCAGTTTGATACACGCTCCGAACAACTGATTCAAAACAAAAGATTAGTAAAGCTTCGAAGCTTCATGAAGCAGTGTTTTGAAATCTCCCATCACTAGATATTGTTGAAAAGTCGTTATTTGTTTTTTTTTTTGCTGCACAAAAAGTATTCTCGTCCCTTCATAACATTAAGGTTGAACCACCGTAGTCACATGAACTGATTTAAATATGTCTTTAGTAGCTTTCTGGGCATTGAAAGTGTTAATTGTCTTGCTGGCAATGCAGGCCTCACTGAACCATCAGATTTTATCAAAAATATCTTAATTTGTGTTCCGAAGATGAACGAAGGTCTTACGGGTTTGGAACGACATGAGGGTGAGTAACTAATCACAGAATTTTTATTTTTGGGTGAACTAACCCTTTAAAGGTTATCAATATTGTATCTGAATGCCTCCGTTGGTTTGTGTAACTCCTCAGATCCTCTCTTAAGAGATTATTGGGTGTATGAGGGCTCTTTAACCACACCGCCCTGTAGTGAGAACGTCATCTGGATTCTTTACCGTTACCCCCTTACCATCTCTCAGATGCAGGTAACACCTTTACACCTTTTATTAAATATTATTATTACTCAGATATGCATGATAAATCTCTAATAAACTGTCAATCCCATTCATTTGGTGGCTATATATATATTTTTTTTCAATCATGGCAACTCTTGGAATAGTTTTAGCAGGTTATTGAATATGGCAATGTTAATGTATTTGGGCTTGGTGGACTAGATCTGCTACGTTGCTGCTGCTGTTGATTATTACTGCTGCAGAGTAAGTATGGACTTGCTACTGCTAAGAGATATGCTGCATAAATAGACATACATAAATCCTGTAGCAGATCTAGGCAGGTGGAGCTGGGGGAGGAGGAGGGTTCAGAGGAACTACCTGCAGGACTACCTTACAGAAATCAATGAACCAGACTATTTAAATGTTCTAACATGCTGATTTGGTGTTCAAGAAGTATTTCAAGAAATATCATTATCAGTAATAAAAACAGTTGTGCTGCTTAATTTTTTTGAATATAACCGTATAGCACAAATAGAACAGCATTTGGTTGAAAAAAAAAATCTTTCGTAACATTATAAATGCCTTCTTTACTGCCACTTTTGATCAATTAAATGTGTCTTTGCTGAATAAAAATATAAATTTTTTAAATCCTACAAACCCCCAAACTTTTTAAGAGTAGTGTATCGTATATAATACTCTCTTAGAGCACTCATTCATGTGAACAGACAAAAGGGGAAATCAGAAACCGACTTTGACATGACTTGAACTAACTAGGGTTTACCACAGTAATTTACATCATAGGTTGAAGGACAATTTATGCTGTTTGTTTGCAACTTAGATTATCTTTGATCTCAATGACTGGCAGAACAGGGTCTTTCAAGTAAAGGCCAGTCATATATTGAGTATGATGCAAAGATAAAACATGAAAATGGGTCAGGGTCTTGTCCGTGTTTGACGACTATAATAACTTTTTTAAATTATAAATTGTTTCCTTCTTGGATTAAGTTCAAATGCATTATCCCCATTTTGTATGTGTACGTGGTACTAATATGAACCTGCTTATGTTACGACTTCGATAATAGCAATAGTGAGAAAGAATAGAAAAGATAAGAAAATACTCATTTCCTCATGTTTCTAAAAAAGCTCACACCCAGGGTCCAAATTCAACACTAACACCAAATGTGAGCAAAAAGTGACACTGTTGAGTAAAAGGAATGGAGTTGGTAAATCTGAATGGAAGCATAAAACATCTACATTTAAACTGAATTGTAAGAAGCATAGTCTGACTCTTGCTGATGCTAGAGATGTGTATATTTCAAATAAACCATGTGGACACAGATGTGCAGTAATTCCTTACTAATAAACTAAAATTTAAGGAACAATATCATGATTGTTTTCAATATCAACACGCGTGTTGGTACACCTATCATTATGAGGACATTCCATAGGCATAATGGTTTTTATACTGAGCTAATGGTACTGAGATAATGACATTTTCTATCATCTAACCCTACCCCAAAATATAGCCTCACAGAAAATTTTCTATATTTTTACATTTTAATACAAAATGGTTTATTTAGTGATTTGAATTATGAGGATGTCAGCACGTCCTCATGATATAGGGGGCAACAGTGCCCTGAAACCTGAATACACACCACAATATAAGGAATGTGGGTCCTCATTATGTAGGTCAAACCAATACACACACACTCACACACACACACACACACACACACACAATGCTGGTCCTCTTTTCAACGATTGCTTTTGCTCCTCTTTTGAAAGTTGCTTTGGGTAAACGCATCTGCTAAATGGATAAATGTAAATGTGAACTAACTCAAACTCTTTTTCTGCCCCAGATTGAGGAGTTTCGTCGTCTTAGGTCCCACATTAAAGGAGCAGAGCTTCTAGAAGGCAATGATGGGATGCTGGGGGACAACTTCAGACCCACCCAGCCCCTGAGCGACAGGGTGGTCAGGGCAGCCTTCCAGTAAAACCCCCACAGCAGGATCCATTTTAATCTGCCATGGGTAAATTTACAGGATATTGTATTCTGTTCTTTGTTTATTCAAGCGGAGCACCTTCATTTGAGCATAATGCAGTGGCTTACGTATGGCTTTGGCTGCTCTTTGTAAAGGAGGAGTTAAGATTAGGCTCCTCACATTAGCTGATTAAATGTCTCATTGTCTGGGTTGCGGCAAGAGCCCACCTGGATTTTAGTGCAAAATTGTTAGTACTTCCAAAATGATAGAAAATGGAAGATTCATCTCCATATGACCATAATTCTGACCAATAACTGTACAAAAGCCCCTGCTTAGTGTGCAGTAGCTTAATGGAAATAGGCCAAGTTCTCTTAGCAGTATTAGCATCACTATACAAAAGAGTGCCGCAAGGGTTAGAGCAATAGAGTAACCCAATTCCTTCTGATCTAGGACTAGCTGCAGCATTGTGTATAGATCTGTCTATTTCTAGGGCTCTCAAGGGGACACCTGGGTCTGCCTGCATATTATTCATTTTGAAATGAGACTTTGAGCAGGATAATTTAGGCCATGATGATGCAGTGCTGCTAAAAGTGTCTGATGATGTAACCAGAGTAATCTAAAGTATTACTTTGGCGATACTGTGCTTCTATATACTACACTTTTAAGGTTTAAGTGCTTTATCATGTAACTTATATTGATAAGCAGAGAAACCCAAAGAATCTCAGGAAAGAATAGCAGGATCCTATACTCTCAGTCACTTTCATTCAAGTTTTCTCTTTAATTTGTTTGGGATGATGATGAAACAGGGCCGTAACCACCATTGGCATTGAGGGGGACGTTTTCTACATTTTTGACATATTAGACATACAAACAAGAGCTAATGTGTGCATATTTTTAAATAAAATATTATTTGCAAACAGTTTAAATGGACTACTCCCTTAAATTATTGTTATTCACCTCAGATATTATTCAAATAACCTGAAGCCATGAGCTGTAAACACACCGCAATAAACAAAACCCCTTCAAACACTGAGTAAACCTCATTTCCCACTTCTTACGTTTTATATATTAAAAAAAATCCAACTAGGTCAAGTATGTTGCAATCGTCTTCAAACTATGGCCAGGAACTGCCAGTAAATCAGGATGTAAATTAGCTGAATCAGTACTAACCAGTAAAATTGATGTCAGCAGACAAATTAGGCAATTATAAGTCACTTCACTAATTGCATTTTCTCTATTAGTAGGCAAATTAGTAATGTTAAAACCGCTTTCACTTACACTACATGCTTTTTTGGCTCACATACATATTTATATTATCACACACACACACACACACACACTTTCCGTCGCTCTTACCTCTGTCTTTATTTCTCTCCCCCACCTCTCTCTACCACACACACACACACACACAAACACGCAAACACATGATGAACACACTACTTCCTCTGTGCTAAGCAACAAAGAGCACATACATGACAGGCTGAAGGAGCCACAGTAAGATATTGTTCAGGTGTAATGGATAGCTAATGGTCACATGACTGCCTCACAAATCAGCAATGTGTAGTCGGATTGAGAATTGAGGGTCCACACATCATTATTCTCTTTCTGTTTCCACCAAAAAAAAAAAAAACCCTTAAAAGTATAAGTTAATTTTATTGAGTAAACTTAAGTAAAGTTCAAGTATATGTTTAAGTATACTTTGATATTAGTATATACTTACTACATAATGTACTAGTAGTATACTTGTAAGTGTACTATTTCAATACTTGGCAATAAATTGGCCCACTTTTAGTGTATAAAAGTATACTTTTAAATATACTTTAAGTGTAAGAGTAGTAAACTGAGTACACAACTAGTTTACAACTAAGTTTTTTGTTTGTACTGCAACTATACTACAAGTGAAATTATAGGTATACTGATATACTAGTCAAATACTTGTAGCACATTTTTTAGTTTATGAAAGTACACTTTAAAGTATACTCTCAGTAAACTGCTAATTTAGTAGTTTTATACTGCAAGTATGCTTGTAGGTTTTCTTTAAGTAAACATAACATCATACTTATAGTTTTATTTTTTGCACTTTAAGTATACTACTATGTTCCTATTTAGGTATTAATTTTTTATACATGAAATATACCTTTAACTGTACTTTAACTCATTCCATTTTAAAAACATTTTATTCTAGCTTCATGCATCCTTTTTTATCAACACTTAAATGTGGGTACGTTTAATTAAAAAAGAAACATTTTGTACAAAAAGCTAAGAAAATTGCATTTTTGTCAAAGACTACATCCGGATCAGATTCATAACGATGGTTAAAACACCCCCAAAGCCTCACAGTCATTAACCCTCACATTTCATTCGGTAACGTTAGGCAGTTTTGAACTTATGCTGTTTAATGTTTGATGATCGCGTTATTTTACATTTGTGCAAGGAATGTTCTATCACTTGTTTCTGCTTCTTATTCACCTGTGTTTTGATCCGGAGATTCTGTACTATTTCAGAGTATGTGTAATAGCGCCCCCTACCGTATAACAGTGAAAACATAGATAGCCGGAACATCAAAGACTATAGAATAACACAAGACACGTCACTCGTATTATTATGAATGGGAGAAAGTGCAACGCGCAATATGGCGGAATAAGTCCCGCCTTCTAAATAAGAGCCAATCGGCAATTGGTAAAGTCATCGCATCACTGCAGCGGCCGTTAGAAGCTCCGGTTCCTACAGAAACAATCAGAAGCGCACCTCCGAAATGAGACACAAGAGACGTGCTTTTAGGACTGCGCATGCGCATTAGCTTGATCCAGCCTGGAAAATACAGTTTTTTGTCATGATTTGAGCGTTTAGAAACAAAATGTATGAAACAGTTGTTGTCAGATTTCATTGCTGATTTCAAATATGAAATTTAATCGAAAGCTTGGCAAACAGCTTTGGAGAATTTGATGTTTCCCCATTCAAAGAGAAAGGAGCTGCACTTGCATGCCCGAGAGGCGTTTCAAAGATGGCTGCCGAGACTTGTCTTAAAGGGACTTTGGGAACATTCAGTCAATGGCGGGGAAAGAGCAAAGTAGATTTTAAGTAAATTCCTATGTACACTACCAGTGGACTTGCCTACACAAAAATTCAGATATTAGCAACCTATCGGTTTTCTTTATAAATCAATATTTTCAAACAATGTACGTTTATAAAACAGTATGTAAATTTGACAAAAAGTATTTGATCAATCGGTCAAAAGATTGAGTACAATTATCAGCCAAATATACTTAGACATTTATGTCAGTACAAGTCAAGTATTCTTAAGTGCAAGTGTAAGTTTATTTCTGACAAGTACATAAAGTATGTTTCTGAGAAGTACATAAGAAGTAGACTAAAAGTATACTAATAGCACACTTGAATAAACTTTTTTTTTTTTCGTAAGGAAGGTCTCAGTCTGAATGTAACGTTATAGACCTCAGAAAAAAATATATTTCCCAAACATGTCAGTCATAAAGAGATACTGGTGACCGCAGTCTGTATCTCTACAATATATCACAACATTACACTTAGATACATTTCATGTCGATAGGCTAAATTATTTGCTTATGAATAAGGGCTTTCAATATAGTCTCAGTAGTGATGAACCGAAATGAAAATTCTTGGCTAAAAAGTAAAATTCTGAACACATTTAGCCAAATCTACTGAATCCTAGCAACATTTATTTGTGCATGAAATATACTGCACATACTGCACAATGTTTGTGTATTTGTGCATTCTTTCGGTGACTTGTTCCGTGCACGTGTGGGAGTATTTGGTACTGGTTTTACTCAACAAGTGTCTCATGAACTGTAAAAGCAAACTCTCCGGCAGGACATCATTATAAGACAGTGTTAAAAAAAATGCGCATGTCCAGTCTTTACACTCTGCATAGGACCCTTGAAATAGTACTGTCTGTCATGAGGTTCAGACCACAAACCACAGCAAAAGCAGAAGATAAAAGCTTAGTTATATATATTATTCTATAATATTATATATATATATATATTTTATTATACTACTTCAATGCATGTAGTTTGATCTCAACCCTTTTTTATCTTTCAGAAATTAGATATGATGAAGAAATAGAGATGAGGGCTCTACAACATCCTGGCTAAAGTGAAAGTTCATCACTTCCTGTATATGTGCATGGGCATCATTTTGTAGCTGAATGTTCTGAGTATGGCCCTGATGTGTGCAGAAACTGCTTTTACCTTTCATCTGAAACAAAATTATACTGGATTTTATGTAAACAAGAGGAAGCCAGTAATTATGAAGAGACACTTGGTGATAAGGTTGTATATGTAAGAGTGAATGAGCATATTAACGCTTGATGAATATTGTTAGAATACTGCAGTTTAACAATATGTTTATGTGTGTAATCCTATAAATGTGGCTTTATAGGAAGATCATAATATACATGACTGATACATGACCCATTCCATATAGTTTTATATTTGATTATTTCTGATATTTGACATGAACAGGAAGTAGAAGGTATTTATGACTGTACATTGAAAGCTTTTAAATACTAACATTGAAATAAATTTATGCTGTTGAATGAACTGATTCAAGACACAAAGATTGATTTCATGGGTGCATTTTTTGTCTTTACCTGCTGATGAATGAACAGAATATGAGCCTCTGTTTAATGTTTGTTTAGATTTGTGTTAATAGTCAGGTGGCATACGGTAGTTTGATATCTGGTCTTTTGTTTTTTTCATTATCTTGCTTTATACATCTGCAAAAAAGGAAACATGATTTATCAACAGATATGTCTGTCTGTACTATTTCTGAAACCTGATAAGCCACAGACTATTCTGTTCTTGTGAGAAATCATGTTCAGGTGAAGAGTATTGCTTTTGCACCTTGAAAAATCCCTTGTCATCATAATGATTGTCATGTAAGAAGTAAGGATACTGACATTTACAGTAGAAATCACAGTGTCATTTCAAATAGATTCTCACTGTAATTTTTCACTGGATATTTGGGGGGCAGTATGTCATTATGTACTTATTTGTTCATATGTATTTCAAATAAAGTTAAATTTAATGCATTTTATATTACATGTGATTTTAATAAAAGGTCATGTGTCACACTGTATATTTCTATAGAGTGGTGCAGGGATGACGTCAGTACCTGGACGGATAATTTGCCAGTGGTTCCTTTGAGATTTTCCTATGGGTTTTTATACTGGGGTTTTTCAAATTATGAGGAAAATAAAGCCTGTGGTAAACATAACTTGACAATACTTTGACATTTTGCTCTACAACGTAAACTGCACACACTCACACCCCAAACTGTCTTATCTAGTTACTTATTATTTCAAAAATAAACATAACTGCTTCAAAATTTGCATTTTTGGTGTAGGTGTATGCAGTTTATGTTGTAGATTAACACGTCAAAGTATCATTATGTTATGTTTACCACAGACCTTATTTTGCACATAAATTGAAAAACCCCATTATAAAAATCCATTGGAAAATCTCAAGGGAACCAGTAGCGAATTATTATTCCAGGTTTTGACGTCATCCCTGCACCACTCTATAGAATCATAGTATTTATTAATATATAGCTTTTATTTTTATATTTGTATATCTGTTTTCAATTTAATTTTAGCTTAAGTTTGAATACATTTTATTTTATAGGTATTTTACTTAATCTTAAACTTACAGTTAGTTGCCAAGGTAACATTTCTAATTCTCGTTTTTTAAAAAAAAAAAAATCTAATATATAGGCCTGTTTTATTACAGCTTTATTTCAATTAAGTAAAAAAGAGTTTTAGTTAACAATACCACCTCTGATGTGTCTGCAGTGTTGCCATTGGGCTACTTTGACACTGTTGTCGCGGGTTTGTTTTTTTTAGTCTGCGGGTTGACCCCCGAACTAAATTTTTTTGGCCGTGATTGGTTGGGTTTTGAATAGCAATTGGGCTGGTTTTGTTACGAAAATCTGGCAACCCTGTGTTTCAGTGATTTGTTTAAAACACTTGTCCCTGACACTCTGGTTTCATAAATCATTCAAATTACTAAGCACTTAAAGGGATAGTTCACCCAAAAACTCTGTCATCATTTACTCACCCTCAAATTTTTCCAAACCTGTATGAATTTTTTTGAACACAAAAGAAGATATTTTGAAGAATGTCAGTAACCAAACAGTTGGGCCCCACTGACTTCCATAGTATTTTTTTCCCATACTGTGGAAGTCAATGGGGCCCATCAAATGTTTGGTTACCGACATACAACCCGAATTCTGGAAATGTTGGGACATTTTTTAAATTTGAATAAAATGAAAACTAAAAGACTTTTAAGTCACATGAGCCAATATTTTATTCACAATAGAACACAGATAACATAACAAATGTTTAAAAGGAGAAATTTTACACTTTTATCCACTAAATGAGCTCATTTCAAATTTGATGCCTGCTACAGTTCTCAAAAAAGTTGGCACAGGGGCAACAAATGGCTGAAAAAGCAAGAAATTTTGAAAAGATTCAGCTGGGAGAACATCTAGTAACTGTAATGTCAATGACATTACTAAATGGGCCCAGGAATACTTCCAGAAACCACTGTCGGTAAACACAATCCGCCGTGCCATCTGCAGATGCCAACTAAACCTCTATCATGCAAAAAGGAAGCCATATATGAACATGGTCCAGAAGCGCCGTCGTGTCCTGTGGGCCAAGGCTCATTTAAAATGGACTGTTTCAAAGTGGAAAAGTGTTCTATGGTCAGACGAGTCCAAATTTGACATTCTTGTTGGAAATCACGGACACCGTGTCCTCCGGGCTAAAGAGGAGGGAGACCTTCCAGCATGTTATCAGCGTTCAGTTCAAAAGCCAGCATCTCTGATGGTATGGGGATGCATAAGTGCATACGGTATGGGCAGCTTGCATGTTTTGGAAGGCACTATGAATGCTGAAAGGTATATAAAGGTTTTAGAGCAACATATGCACCCCTCCAGACGATGTCTATTTCAGGGAAGGCCTTGTGTATTTCAGCAGAACAATGCAAAACCACATACTGCAGCTATTACAACAGCATGGCTTTGTCGTAGAAGAGTCTGGATGCTGAATTGGCCTGCCTGCAGTCCAGATCTTTCACCTATGGAGAAAAATACGTCAAAGACGACCACGAACTCTTCAGCAGCTGGAAACCTATATCAGGCAAGAATGGGATCAAATTCCAACACCAAAACTCTAGAAACTCATAATAACCTCGATGCCCAGACGTCTTCAAACTGTTTTGAAAAGAAGAGGAGATGCTACACCATGGTAAACATGCCCCCGTCCCAACTGAACTTTCACTGTTGTTAGTTTCACTCAAACCATCCTTGTTCACATTACTTAAAAAAAACTCATGTAACTACATGAACTTAATTTAACTGAGTTGTTTCTACTAAAAATGAGTATTGTCAGCTTTACTTAAGTGTTTGTTCAGTCAACTTAACATTGCTGAGTGAAACGCACAAATTAATGTTGACATAACTAACTGGGCAGTGGATCTGTAGTTCCCAGCATGCTTTGCAAGGGACTGCATTAGGAGAGAAAATTTAGGGATGTTTTTTCATGTGTTTTCAGTAAAGGGAAAGATGTTGTTAGTTTATGTTAGTGTTTAATGTTCAGTTATGTTGGACATTTAGAGGAGTTTCTGTAATGTTTCTGAATTTTGTGGTTACCATTATGCAAAAGTGTGGCACCTGTGTTTAGGCTGTGAGCACTCATACACACATGTATGTAGGATGGAATTAATCCTCAATTCAACTGAGTTTGATCAATGAGAATTTTTTATTTATTTTTTTGAGTGCATTTTGTAGAGTAAATAGTTAATTTAATAAGGTAAATTAAGTCAATAAATGTGTTCACCTTACATAATAAACATAACATTATTAAGTAAACTGCACATATAAATATTATGTGACAGTGACAAATTCAAATGATTTGTATTTACTCAAAGAAATTTTGTCAGCTTTAAAAATAATAAAATATTGGCTCATGTGATTTGAAAGTCTTTTAGTTTTCATTTTATTCAAATTTAAAAAAACGTCCTAACATTTCCGGAATTTGGGTTGTACTTCAAAATATCTTCTTTTATGTTTAGCAGAAGAAAATAAACTCATACAGGTTTGGAACAACTTGAGGGTGAGTAAATAACAGAATTTTCATTTTTGGGTGAACTATCCCTTTAAGGAGACTTACTGAATGTTTGCTTCAATTGAATAACATTAAACCACAACACTACAGCAAAAATATGAATGTATATCTGCCATTTTGATGTAAGCATGCTGTCATTTAGAGCGTTGACATGCCAACTGCAAACTGACTGAATTTGTATTTAAATCATATGACCTATTCCACTGGACCGCAAGGAAAAGACAACACCCCCCATATAAAGTAGCAACTAGCATATGCAACTCCACCCAGCAGCTTCAAAGCTTCTAAAACAGTATATTGAATATACTGTTTTGTCTTCTGAATACAGAGGATCCACATCTGTGTCAATTCAGTTTTCAAGTGGTCTAAAAAGTCATAGTCTTGCTTGTTTGCTTTCAAAAGGCATGTTTTTGTGTAAATGACACCACTATAAAAAAAAAAAAAAATGTAAAAAAAACAACAACAAAAAAAAAAAACTATGTAGCTTGTTTGTGCTGTACGTGGGTCCACAAATGTGTTTTACCACAGAACAAAGATGTATAATTGTACTTTGGACCAGATTAGCTGCATTTTGTCAACGGTCCAAAGAGATGTAGTTATCAGATCACTTCATGACTTTTAGATGGCTGTTATCAAATCAATTCTAGGAACCGAAGACGGCTGTATTTTGAAATGTGTCGACTGAAAGACGCTACAGCGCCCTCAGCTGTCTGAGAAAAAAATTACAGCAAACAGCAACACCGATTGCTCATTAGATGCATTACACAAATGAGCGCAATTTAAAGGCGTTGCGAGGTTCAAGACACAAATATAGCACTGAGGTCATTTAAAAAATAATAATGTATTCATTAAAATCACTCTATCGCTTATGTAAAGCTGATAGTAGTGTCACATCAGAGAGCAGAATCGTCAAATCTTTAATGAGGATGAAAACATATCTAGACTCCTCATTTGAAGCTGTGTTTAAAGTGCACGAGAGGGCCTTTCATCTTCAAACACGCTCAATGAGCAAATCGTCATGCTCTGACATCATGGTGAATGGTTAATTGAGGTAGTCAACCTAGTGTGTCACACTAAATGAAGTGTTTCACTCCACTAATCAGCAAGAAGATTCGCACAATGCCCATCAGACAGCTAATTCCTCAATCCTCTTGTCGTTATTAAGACTTGATTAGAGGGAAATTATAGCATGAAAAATAAACAAGATACAGATGTTAATATGTTAATAGCTCTCCCTTGGGCCAGAAACAGGCAGATTATAACAATCATTTACAAATCCTATCAGTCTAAAACGGAACAACAAACATGAGCAACAAACCTGCATTCATGCTATCATGATGGGGACTTAGCATTGACTGCTATTGTTTTTATACTGAGCTAATGATTTTCTATCCTCATACCCCTAAGCCAAACCCTCACACAAACCTTTTTGCATTAAGACATTATTAAGTAGGTTTATTTGTTAGGTTTTTACTTTTGAATTAGAAATATACTATATTAAAATTAATATTACAATTATAAAATTCTGAAAATAATTATTATGTTATGAACAATAATAATATTGGACCAATATTTGTCTAAATAAAAGATAAAACAGTAAAAATAAATCATTTTAAATTAGTAAATGTAGGCATCACAATATTATAATGTACAGTATGAAAATGGATATTTATTTTGAGATTTGCCAAGAATTAGATTTAACAGCTATTCAATTATTTGTATTAAAGGGTTAGTTCACCCAAAAATGAAAATTCTGTCATTAATTACTCACCCTCATGTCGTTCCACACCCGTAAGACCTTCGTTCATCTTCGGAACACAAATTAAAGGAATAGTTCACTTTCATATAAAATTTTCCTGATAATTTACTCACCCCCATGTCATCCAAGATGTCCATGTCTTTCTTTCTTCAGTCGAAAAGAAATTAAGGTTTTTGATGAAAACATTCCAGGATTATTCTCCTTATAATGGACTTCAATGGCCTCCAAATGGTTGAAGGTTAAAATGATAGTTTCAGTGCAGCTTCAAAGGGCTTTAAACGATACCAGACGAGGAATAAGGGTCTTATCTAGCTAAACGATCTGTCATTTTCGAAAAAAATGTAAATGTATATGCTTTATATAAACAAATGATCGCCTTGCACGTGCTTCCGCCAAACCTGTACTTTCGTATTCTTCAAAAAGCTTACGCTGTATGTCCTACGCCTTCCCTATTCAACTTACGGAACGAACGCAGCGCCAGTTACATTTTTTTCGTAAGTTGAATAGGGAAGGCGTAGGACATACGGCGTAAGCTTTTTGAAGAATACGAAAGTACAGGTTTGGCGGAAGCACTTGGAAAGGCGATCATTTGTTTATATAAAGCATATACATTTACATTTTTTTTCGAAAATGACCGATTGTTTCGCTAGATAAGACCCTTATTCCTCGTCTGGTATCGTTTAAAGCCCTTTGAAGCTGCACTGAAACTATAATTTTGACCTTCAACCGTTTGGAGGCCATTGAAGTCCATTATAAGGAAAATAATCCTGGAATGTTTTCATCAAAAACCTTAATTTCTTTTCGACTGAAGAAAGAAGGACATGGACATCTTGGATGACATGGGGGTGAGTAAATTATCAGGAAAATTTTATATGAAAGTGAACTAATCCTTTAAGATATTTTTGATAAAATCCGATGGCTCAGTGAGGCCTGCATTGACAGCAAGTTAATTTACACTTTCAGTGCCCAGAAAGGTACTAAAGACATATTTAAAACAGTTCATGTGACTACAGTGGTTCAACCTTAATGTTATGAAGCAACAAGAATACTTTTTGTGCGCCAAAAAAACAAAATAACGACTTTATTCAACAATATCTAGTGATGGGTGATTTCAAAACTCTTTGAAGCTTTACGAATCTTTTGTTTCGAATCAGTGGTTCGGAGGGTGAATCAAACTGCCAAAGTCACACGAACCATTGAAATTTCGAAACACTTATGACGTAACAAAGCCTCATTTACTGAAATCACGTGACTTTCACCCTCCAAACCACTGATTTGAAACAAAAGATTCGTAAAGCTTTGAAGTGTTTTGAAATAGCCCATCACTAGATATTGTTGAATAAAGCTGTTATTTTGCTTTTTGGCGCACAAAAATTATTCTGGTCGCTTCATAACATTAAGGTTGAACCACTGTAGTCACATGAACTGTTTTAAATGTGTCTTTAGTACCTTTCTGGGCATTGAAAGTGTTAATTAACTTGCTGTCAATGTAGGCCTCACTGTGCCATCGGAATATATCAAAAATATCTTAATTTGTGTGAGGATGAAGATGAACGAAGGTCTTACGGGTTTAGAACGACATGAGGGTGAGTAATTAATGACAGAATTTTCATTTTTGGGTGAACTAACCCTTTAAAGATTAAATTTAATTGAGAGAGGATGGCAAAGGTAATCATAAAAAATATGGGAGGTAAATGTAAAAATATGGGAAATGAGCACTGAATTAAATATTCAATATTTAAGAATAAATTTGTAAAATCTCTTATAACAGCCGATAACTGATGATATGGTACCGATATATCGCGCACACACACACACACACACACACACACTGGATATTCATTTTGAGATTTGCTAAAGATTACATTTAATAGTTATTAAATTAAATATTCAAGCTCAAACAATAAAAATAAATTATATCTAATATCAGCTGATAACTATGGTACCAATATATTGTGCGTTCTACATTGTTCTCTTTGACCAAGCCTATGCTCATTCAGTCTTTGCTCACTTCAGTGGCATCACAAGTACGTGCTTTAAATAAACATATAGATTCTCAATATGCTTCTCTACAGTTGCCATGTGTATGAATAGTCCAGAGCTCTTTTATGTGGCACATACCTGTAAGTAAACAAACTGACTGTGAACACAGAGGGGGATGCATGAGCAGGGATCAGACAGTGCCTTTCGCCCTGAATGTCACTGTCCCAAATCTGCCCAAACCTGTTTTGATCAAACATTGTGCTTCCATGCGGGAATAGAAATGACTCAAGTGTGTAACCTGAAATCATTTTATCAGCATGGACGAAAAGCAGATATAAATTTGAGCTGGAAAATATAAAGTTGCTTGTGATGGCTTATTGTTTTCTATGTTTCTTTTAAATGGTCCAGAAAAAAACATTCAAGTGGCCACCCTTGTGTGATGTACCAGCGCACATAAATTTAAAGCAAGAGGATACAGATTTATTTTGCTTAATAGGATTTTGTTCTCAGATAAGTGCCGCTTTATTTATTCTGGTGGTGTACTTTGACATGATTCCTGGCACACTTGTAGCTGCTTTGAAGAAACAGCAGGGGGAGCTCTGAGTATGCGAGTATTTATGTACGAATGGAGGATAGAAAGGTTTCAGGCCACAGGCCATCTAATTGAGTGATCTGCCATGACCTTTCATGGTCAGAGGGGAAATATCAGTGACAAAGGATTATTCCATTTGACATTTCTATTATTCTCCTCCAATATTCACATGGATAGTTTATTTGTTGTTTTTGTTGCCAACAGCACTAGGGCTTGCATTTTAGACATGGATGATTAAGTTTTATCTTGCAGATTTTGAACAGTAAAAGTGTGGGACTAATTACATAGAGTTGCATTTTGTATTTTTAATCTATACAATAAGATGTGCAACTTGCTACATGGAAGTTCTGTCCTCTTTATGAGTTCCAGTTAAGCATGTGAAACATGCATTGAAACATATCTGGGCAAAATCCAGCTCTTCATTGTACACATCAGACATAATGGCAGTGGCTCTAATTGATTTGTTTCCATAGCAGAAGATTAGGTGGACCCAGATGTACCCTCGAGTACAGAGGTATCGCTTCCCCCTTTTGTTTTGCATTAATTCACAAGTTTATTGATGTCATTCCCGGAATGACCTTTTGCTATTACAGCTTTAATACAAAAGAGCTTAAAGCCCAAACAGATGGTTGCTTCATGGGTTGAGGGACAACTCAACGCCCTTGTAAAGCTGGTGCATTTCCCGTCCGCGTTACTACTCATTTTAGCAACAAAAATATACTGTATGCCGTGATGGAGACAGAGGGTCCCTTTACATTCCCTCAGCACAGATATCAAATCACTAGTTTCTTTTTTTCCTTGCATGTGAATAGAGAAGGACCATAGTTTAAAAAAAAAAAGAGAGCGAGAGAGAGAGAAATTCCTGCGATGGAGTAGTAAATCCCAAGGGTCCCCAATGCCCCAGGCTACTACACCTCCACAGACACTCAGATGGAGAAGTATTATGGAAAAAAGAATTTAATGATAAGGTGTTCTAATGAGAAAGAAGGCTACAGAGAGAAATCAGATATAAACCACTATAGTTTCTGTAGTATATTCTGTTTGTGGACAATATAGAAAATTCATATGCGGTGCAGATCAGCATTTTACTGGAATGGGATTCTGAAAGAGATATAATAACAACAGATATAAATCAAACAGCAAAATCTAATCCATTTCACCATGACCTTTGTGCCCAAAAGAGAGAATGTGTGCAGAGAGAGAGAGAGAGAGAGAGGAATGACTATTGTTCCATTAAGCTGCTCTAAAAATAACTACCATTTCTAACCAATGAGCTGTGGGTTGCTATAACGTCCATATCTTTATGCCAATGAGGGAGATATAAATGTGCAGTATGGAAGAAGAGAGGGGGAAGGGAGAGAGAGAGATATTGATCACTCACTCCCAAATGGAATTGAGTGTGCTTGACAACACAGGGCTGGGGGTGCACAAGAACATGGCCTTGTAATTCTGCCCACAGGCTCCAAAGAGAACAACATTCGGTTTGAGAATATTCAAATCATTTTTGCCGTTTGCTCTGCAATTAGATTGTGTGGGCAGTTTACACAGTTGTCAGAATCCAGCAGTGGCAAAACAAAAACAAAGTGGTGTTCTGTTTTCAGACAACATTTTTTTTCTGTTGTAATTTAACAGTTGAAGGCTCCATCAGATATGTTTGCAAATTAGGCTGTTAAGAACATCAGTGACAGTTTTGGACAGAAGAGATATGAAAGAGATTCTCCGCAGAGTTTCATTACGCTTCTGTTTTAAAGCAGTATCGCAAGAGCAAGAGTGTTGACATTCAGAACTTCGGCTTTTAGTAACAATATTTTAATAAGCAATAAGTAAATACTGATTAACTTACATTTTAGTCACAATATTGCCAGTTTCTTTGTATTATTTTCGCTATGCTGACGAAAATAAAAATGGATCGTGCATCTCTGAGCAACACACAGTAGTGGTGTTTCCGTCCTAAATCTGTTGAGTGAACGATTCATTGACTCACTCACAAAAGCAATCGCCAGTTTATTTCCTAAATGAATCAATGTTTTAAATGAATCGCTATTGAATGTTTAGACTAACTCAGAAATAAATTAGCCTCCATTTTCACAGACAAGGCTTAAGTCAAGATACACACCAGTAATGCTTTTGTCTAAGGCACATTTATAAAAGCTACTTAATTAATTAAACTAAGGCCTAAACCTGGCTTAATCTAAACCCTGTCTGTGAAACCAGACCCTACTCACTTGTGTTATTAAACAAATCGTTTGAATGATTCATAGATTTCATAGAATGAATCAATGTTTTGATGACAAGACTCTTTCATTAAGACAGTAAATTGTCACCATTTACTGGTGTAATGATGTAACTACCAGAAAGAATAGAACATTTCACAACACTAAACTGAACAGACTGACTGTCGGCCAGTCAAATTCAAGGACCAGAACTATCTGTTGTATAATACAAACCATTTTTTCCACAATGAGTATAAGGCCCTTTTAAGCAAATAGCAGATCAGATTTCTTCCTTCTTGACATTAACCACTAATCTACTATCAATCTTTAAATCTAAAGTTACTTTAGTAGGCTGTTTGTTATGTTAGCAATCCTGTCTAGAGTGTCAGGCCTGTGGAAAAGAAAACTGCCATTAAGAGGAATATTAATGTTATGTCGCAAATAGGGCTCAGATACAGGCAGCTGACTTATGCACACTTGATGAGCTTAATCATGCAGTTACAAACATTATTTAGATGTCAAGCTTACATAAAGATACTTCAGCATTTGTCCTATTGTATTATTAGACATAATTTAAAAAATCTTTTTGTGTTGCTTCTCTTTAAAGATCATGCTGTATGGTCTCTGCCTCTCAGTATTAACACATGGTTTTAAAAGCAAAAGTTAAACCATGACACACAAGCTCCTTGCTTTGAAATGCTGCATATACAAGTTTCTTCTGGTGACAAAATCTATCAAACCTGCACCTTCATGACAGGGGGTGTTTATTATCGCAGGGAATCACACCCTGCATGGCCAGAAGCAGTGGATGCAAATGGAGTGGCACGAGGTTTTAGCAGCCATTCCAGGCAGGCAGCAGAGCATTATGTGGACAGATTGGAGTTGATACGTGATTGTGTGAGGGCAGGGACCCAGAAAATGGGCAGTTATTGAGACTGGGCTCTGAGGGGAGGACAATGTCCCATTCAATTGGTGAATGTGACACAAGTGTTGATGATGAAATGTGAAAGAGAGAGACTCGAAACGATGGAATTTGCTGCATGGAGCCTCCCAAGTTTGGAATTTCATCACACTTTAAACTTACTTAGGCTCAGGTTCTTGTTCGCAAGCTTCATGTTAACGTTCCCATACAGATTAGAGTCCTTTCCAGATAAATGATACAAGATAGCAGTCACAACGGACTCTTCATTTTGTTAACATACCTCATTAAAGAAGAGCATTGGAAAGAGAGTCAGGCATAATTAAACCAATGAGTGGTCATTTAAGTACAACTAGAGGATAATCAATATTGATTTTTCAACTGTTTTAGAAGCGCATTGATTAAACATCACTCAGAAATAATTGATGTTCCTAGGCATATGTTACATTAAAAATTAAAAAGAAGTTCAAACTCTAATGTCTGAACATATAGCGCTGGAAAATGATGGAGTTTTGACAGGACCCTGCTAAAGGGGGTCACTGCAAACCGTACTCTAACAGAGGCAATGACCCAGCAGAAAGAGATCATCAGAGCAAACTAGGTCTGTTGCCCCTCAAGTGGGCTGTGACAGTGGAATCAAAGGACTATTAGGGTGGTATAAGATTCTCCACTTTTGCTGAACTACGTGTCCTTTCTCCTGAAGCTGAGCTTCCGGAACCCACCAAGCATCACTGAACCCGCTGATTAGCTCATAACAACCTCTGATCAGGAGTCCACTGTCAGACCACCAAGACTCAAGACACTAAATAGAGTACTAAACCCAAATGCCTCAGCTGAAGACGTTTTGATCTGTGCCCAAAACAATTCATCCATCCACAGAAACCACACTAGCTCAGTAGCTCTTAATAAATATCCCTATTTAACAATTCTTGTTCTGATTCCAATTTCTCCTAATAATTCTGGTCCTTAACTGTTCCATTAACGATTATTTTAATTTTATTAAGGAAGAAGTAGGCTATGATACAATAGAAATGAGAAATTATGTGTAATAATGTAAATAAATAATAAATAAAAACAAAAACAAATGGTGGCATATTTTATTCATTCCTGTATACTAGTGTTGTCAAAAGTACCGACTTCAGTACCAAGTACCAGCGCTGTTGAGCGGATTCGTAAACACCTCTGATTGGCCATTGTGTTCACGCACTCAACAGATATGTCTGTGATTGGCTACAATGATCAATGCACGGGAGAGTTTGAAAGCACATGGAAGTATTTAAAAGCAGCTTGAAAGCGAGAGCGTTTGAAAGCAGGTGTCCATCACCTGCTTTCAAATGCTCCCGTGTGTATCTGTGTAAGCGCTTGGTGAAGAGCGTCAAAGATGTCTATTTACAACATGTTTTTGAAGCGTTGATCATTGTAGCCAATCACAGACATATCTGATGAGCACATCAACACAATGGTCAATCAAAGGTGTTTACGAATCCACTCAACAGCGCTCAAAATGCTAGGGGGAAATGCTGGTATTGTCACATTTTTTAAATTTCAGTACTGACTTGCTACTGAAGTCGGTACTTTTGACAACACTACTGTATACCACTGACAAAACTCATTACGTATATGTATTTTAACTACACATTGTTATAATAATAATAATAATAATAATAATAATGTTTAATTTATATAGCGCCTTTCCTGAGCTCAAGGACACTTCACAAAGAGCAATAACATAACAATCAGTCATTTCACATGAACAATTATATAGACAATGGACATTTGCCCACTCCAGAACAAGAGCTAATGCAGTTGCATATAGCAGTAATATCAAATTGTGAAAACATTTAAATCCATACAAAGAACTGTAACATTGTCTAGACAATGTAGAAGGTAGGTAGATAGTATAAACATACAAACACAATCATGAAGCAAATATACAATATGACTGATAGTATTGGGAGAACACATTATGACTGATGATCCGGGTTTTGGGTTATATAAACCAGTCATTAGCCACACTGATTTAGATATCACAATCCTAACATAACACAGTATCAGTTGCTTCATGTAGTCGGGAATTAATGACTTAGGGTTCACTAAAACAAACCAGCTCACAGGAGTCATTCAGTTGAGAATCAGAATCAGACTTCATTGGTCGCATTGTACAGTATGTTCTGCGCTGATAGTGCTGGAAACACTTTCAGATTAGTACATTGTCTGCAACAGCTAAAGAGAATACACATGCGAGAACCGAACATCACGTAAATCATATATCTAATAAAATAACACTGGATAGGTAGGCCTATTTAAAAAAATGGAAAAGTATCAGGATACACAGCTGAGCAAATGAGCAATTGGTTGTGTTAGGTGTTCTTATGATAGTCATGATCTTGAGAAAGTAATCAAAATATTTGTTATAAAATGCTGATATTTCAGGCAATTTTCTTATTATGGAAGCCCTTTTCCACATTAGAAAAAATGCTTTAGTGGGTTAAATCACAATTATGACATAAGAAATTGAAATTATGACATCAAAAGTAGAAATTAGAAAATGATAAGTCATAGTTATGACATTAAAAATCCAAATAAGGACACAAAGTCATGATTATGACTTTTTTTAATGTCATAATTATGTCTTCCCATAATTTCAACTTTCATGTCATAATTTTGCCTTTTCCCCCATAATTATGACTTGGCATCTGATAATTTTGATTTCATAATTATGATTTTTGCAAAGCATGTTTTTTCTTATGTGGGCTTCCATACTTTATAATATAGCAAAGCCTTTTATGATTTTATATTATAGATGATGGGCACATGTATCTAGGTTGTGTCATGTCCTTCACTGAGCTCTCAGCCTCTTGAAAAAGTCAATGTTGTGAAATGTTCATGTTTATTTACATGGCTTCACTGTAACAGACTCTCCTTTCATTTTGAGAAGTCAGCACAAGTCCTTTGGACACAGGAGAGCCAGACTACGAAACTCCACCGGCATTATGTATATTTTATTTGGTGTGGTTTGTACCTTAGTGGAGTTTCACACCTCCTGTAAGTGCTGTAAGTTATGCTTGGGCTGTATTCTGTTTCACATTCATAATGAGAAGGAATGGAGGAGAGGAATGTAATCACAGCTGCCCCTTATAAAACCCTCCTTGTGTTTTGCAAACCACATGCCACACTGAGCTAGCTGTGCCAAGTCAAATAACATGCATTGTATAGTAACATTTACTGTGAGACAACAGCTTGATTGAACATATTCAGCACAGACACAATCTCGCATTACGGTCCGAGGCTCTGGTGGCTTGTCATCAGTGTATTGATCAGCAATTCATCACAGTTTGGATTTAGTCTTGGCTCTCTGCTCGCTTGTAAATAATGATCATTAAAAATGGTTATGTATGACATTTCCTCATTTATCAAAAAATTATACTGTTTGCTTGTTCTCCACTCTCTCAGTCTATAAATGCCAATGCTATCTCAGTAACAATAACATAAAGCTTTTGAAAACTGAGTGATATGCAAGAATGTAGTTTTCAATGAATACAACAAGCTGGTTTCACTGAGTGAAGATAAATATTTGAGATAGAAATAAGATTTGGCAAAATCTAGGTCATAAAGTTCATGAAAACAAATCCATTCAGGGAATGTTTATGTTGTTTGGTTAAACTACTGTGTGCCCAACAATGTTCCTTCTTAGTCTGGAAATTTGAAAGAAGTTGAAAGAACACATAATTAGATGTCCATCTGTTGAAAAGATGTTTCAGATATAGGCATGTCTGGGTTTGGAAGCCTCAAGACCATGGCTAAATTTGTAATACCATTCTAGCATACTACTCTTACTATTTTTGCCATGTCAGGAATAGCTGTATGCTAGTGTGCTATTTGGAAATTCAGCCCATATTTTTCTTAGAAAGTATGCTTAAAGTCAACAATTTTTATTTTTTATGGAATAGTTCAGCATTTATGATAAATTATTTATCTGAGCACATCATTATTTTTTAAAAATTCATGTGCCCTCATAATTTTTAATTAAAATGACTTCCTTCCTCTTCTCTTCTCTGATGACGCGTTTACTGGCACGAGGGCAGGGCAACCTGTCACTCATATGAGATCACAGCAATAGCAAACCACAAGCATCCAATCAATTCCAGATGGACAAAATCAAGTCTCGCCCTACATTTTTTCTTGTTCGAGAAGCCATTTCACTCGGATATATATCACAATAAGGAAAGAAAAGACTATCAAACTTCCTCTTAATGCCGACATTAAATGTAAGCTCAGTATTATTTGTTAAAATTGCACGGACCAATATAGCATTATCTTGAACTTATTCTGACGTCTAGTGGTGTGTGTATATCATGACACCAAAGCAAAACCAGTTAAAGGTGGGGTGGGGTAAGCGATATTTCAAAAACGCTGTTTGGAAGTTAGTCGGACCGACACACCAGCAAACAACAACAACAAACATGTAGCCAATCGGCATTAGGAGACGTATGACGGTCGAGGAGAGAGAACGTGCAAGAGGGAGATTTGCAGAAAGAGAGATGAGACACAATACCAAAGAGAAAAGCTCAGAAGAATATCACTGGAATGATGGGTTATGACTGGGCAAGATCGTTAGGACCCGCGTTAATATTAGAAAGCTTTCCAGTGCTGGAGAGAGCCAAGCGGGAAGGCCTGAAAACAGACGCAGAGGCAGCTTTGATTCCGCTTCACATGTGAGTAACACTGGGTTTGAGTGTCATTGATTGTCTGCAGCTGCTGTGCTGTTCGCGACTAACAACAAACTCTTGTTTGTGTTTACTCTTGTGTACTGTACGTTCATTTTTGTGCTTCCTTGTCGTTCGTTCATCATCTGCGCTATATTTTTCGTAAAGCATTATTTTGTTGCGTGTCAGCTGATACACAGCCATCTACTCTCGCACTGCGTGTGTAACAGAGGCCAGATAGTGAGAGTTCTGCAGGTAAACCTATCTCAAGAGGTGCACTGACGACCGCTAGAGAATGTGTGGTTTAGCGTCATTGTTGGTGCACTCGGTGAGCGGGGTTCGAGACCGACTCGGAGCAGGGTGGTTAGGATTGGAGGGTGTGTTTTGGAGGCGGAGCAATGAAGAGAGGGGTGTGTTTGTTTATGTTTATTTCAAATATCAACAATGTCCAACAGCGTTTTTGAAATATCGCTTACCCGACCTTTAACATCTTCAGTTATCAATGCTATTGTAAAAATACACTATTCAGAGTGAGCAAATAAAATTCGACTGGTCATATGATTGTAGAAAAAAACTGTTTTTTAAAGCATCTTTTTGAGAGAAAAATTACTTTGTTGTTTATACTCTTTTTTTTAGGTTTGAGCTGCACCAACACAAGATTAAATTGACAAAAGATTAAAAAGGTTTTATATAATAGACTCAGTGTTGATCAGTGAAATATGCTATTTCACGACAGCTGGTCTGAGCGCAGCACAAAGCATCCCAGCAAATCATTCCTTTATCAAAATGTAGCCGTTCCGATCTTTACTCATTTTCTATTATACAAGCGCTCCGCGTAGCAACTCCACCCCACCCCCTCCATCAGAGACACACACTGAAAAAAGAGGTAAAAATTGAAATCCAAAAACTCATCTTACATTGTTTGCTCTATAACATTCCGAACAGAGGATATCAGATGCATGGCCAGAGTGAGCCCAGGTGGAGTGGGAGTGCAATCACTCCAGAAGCAATAAAGAGCTGAAGAGATTGAGGTCTACACTGATCAAATCACACTGTTTCTTCTCATCAAAACGAGCACACTAATATTGATCTCGAACATAAAAAGCACACGCACCTGAACTCTTTTTCTGAAGTCGTCACAGGCTATTACCACATTCATTTTTCCCCTTTCTCCATTTCCCTTTAATTAATATCAAATTGAATTTCTAGTGGTGCCCTAACAACTTGACAAATCAAATCAAAGATTTTCTGGCCTGATAATACAATACATTCCCATCTCACAGCCTGCAACGTGCCTTGTTTCTGTTGTGTGGAAGTAATCATTACGCCGCTGCTGTCAACAGCATAATCAGATCAAATTATACATGGGACTGTGTTTTTGCCGTTGTAATTGATTTACATTGGTGTTTACAGATTCGCAGTGCCGTCAGCTCAGCACTCTCCCAACTTCATTTTTTAAAGCAGATTCCAGTACAGATGCCATATACACAGCACTTCTAATAAGGAGAGGCTGTAGCTTTTATTCTCTGGAGCTTTAAGAGGATGGATGTGAACTAAATGAATGTGGTACAAACTAGCAGCAACACAATATAGGTCATTTGGCATTATCTCATAATTTCACTGTAATTAAACTGAGTGCTGTTGAGTGATAAGATATAACTCTATCACCACGGTCATGGACTTACAGAAATGATATACAGCGAGGCCCAATAGCTTGAGACCACATAGAACCTAAAAAATAACCAGAAAGTTTTAAGATAGTGAAAACGTAAAACAAAGAAAAGCTATGACATCAAATGAAAAAAGATTCTTATTTCTAGGTCACTAAGCAAATTTAAGCAAATTTGTGACACTGACGTCAACTGATGTGAACTCAAAAGGTCAGATGATCTTGAGTCCAGTGAAGCACAAGATGCTCTTGGGGTCGTTCTCAAATCACGCTGGAGAACATGATCATCAGGTTTTACATAAAACTTGTGGAGTTCATGCAGTTCGAGTGCTGTATATACTGTATACTCCGATATATATTATATAGCCAAACATTTATGGATTCTAGTAAATTACAAAATTGTGTGATTGTTGTTTTTACACCATAAATGCATCATCCGATTGCTAGAATATGTTAATGGGTCCATTCTGCACTTACATGTACAGCAGCACCTGCACTTCACAATACAGCAAGAGCTAAGTACCTTACTGACAGACAGAAAGCAGGCGTATTGAACTATATACTGTTTATTTTTGTTCTCATCTTTAGGTTTCTGGTCCTTGCAAGCATGTGCAAACTTCCTTTAGGCTATTCTGGTCCACTTTCACTTTCTAGATCTGTGCCAATACTAAAGTTTTCTTTAACAAAAATTGCCTATTGGCTACACATTTTCCTCCTAATATTTAAAAAAAAAATACACTACTGTTCAAAAGTTTGGGGTCTGTAAGAATGTTTTAAAGGAGTTGCAGCACAACTGTTTTCAACATTGATAATAAAAAGAAATGTTTCTTGAGCAGCAAATCAGCAAATGAGAATGATTTCTGAAGGACCATGTGACACTGAAGACTGGAGTAATGATGCTGAAAATTCAGCTCTGCCATCACAGGAATAAATTACATTTTAAAATATATTCTTTGTTTTTATATTTACAAATTGAACAATAAATCAGTAATTTTGGAATTTAATATATGGGGTGGATTTTAAATAATTTCATTACTTTCTGTAAAAACCCTGTTCCTTCAAAAAATCCAGTTTGTTTATGACATCCTACAGGAAATGACAATTTTGTTGACATTTTTTTTTTATGGCTCCTGTTTTGTGGTTTTTGTTGGTTTGTCTTACTGTAAATCATTCCATCTCACTTGATAAAATTGTAGAAATAAATATGATCAAAATTTTCAAAGATGGTTAAAAAATATCAAAATTAATTTCAAGTTGACATCCTACTGTGCTAACTTTCAATCCCTCAGTGAACAATGGCAAACTTTAGTTCTTTATATCATGTTAGCTTCCAGTCTGAAAGACATCCTGCTTTTTTCTTGCAATTTTTAATAATCAAGTTATAATTAATAAAATGTAGGTCCTGAAGCTTAACCAGAGCATGCACTTCTGAGTCTGCTTTATAGTCTGACAGCTATAGTCTTTTTACAGAGATACTTGCATACATCATAACACATGTATATTCATTTTTTTGAAAAATTACAGAGCACAAAATATACTCTACAACAGCAATAACCCTAGCCACATTTCAGTTTGTCCTTCTCTGCTTCCAAGAGATACAGTCCGTTCAGACAAGATGCAATGTTCCGTCAACATGCTAATGTTCTTTATATCGCTCCTCACTGATATTCAAAAACAGCTTCTTGCACAATGCTGACTCACTCATTTCCATTTCTGACTAAGCCTATTCAAACACTGAGATGATATATGCATGTACCCGTACATCAGTGTGCAGTAGTTTTATTGAGAGTGGTAGAGAGAGACAGAGCTAGAGAGAATTTAAGAGAGAAGAGAGTGAAAATGAGACCTTTGACAGCACACAATAACAGCTGTCTGAATGCTGGCTCTGAATTTTTTTATTGTAATGGTAAAACTATTCTTTAGTTGGAATCACAGTCTGAATCCATTAATGTTTTACTGAACAACAAACAGAAGACTGAGTCATATTTTGAGAACACTAACCATGTGCTGTTAAATAAAACTGCTTTTGGTTCTGTGCAATCAGTAAAGAGAGAGCTCAAGAATAATAGAAAATTAGATTGGCTTATCATAACAAAGAAATGCACCAGTCTTATTTATTAATTTGTGCTTCATCATTCTAGATAATGCCCTAAGTGAACAGTTAATAGGACCATGTAAGAGCTGGCAAATAAAACTAGACATTTTGAAATGAATCAGTGACATATGCACATGACCTTTCAGTCTCCTCATTCAGAAACTGCTTAACTATACATTCTACTCATTCTAAGCTGAGCATGCATTATGAATTAAGATACAGAGGGCCTTTTTTTTTGTCCTGTGAAGCTAATTTTACCCTAAATGAAACGATGACACAAAATTCCATTTTTTTGTCTTTAGATGTTTGATCAGAATGAGTCTTTGGGTGGTTTTTCTGATGTTGATGAACTATTGGTGAAATAAAACCATAATGAAACCTGCAAATCTGCAGATTGATGTCTTATGCCACACAATTAGTTTTGAAGTACAAACAGCCATTTCAAGGGAATTACCATTGTAACAATATTCTCTATAGCGTTTTGCTCCAGGGGGTTTCAAACCATCTGGGGAAGGGTCCAACTTCATAAAATAAAATATAAAACCTATACTGTGTGAGAAACATGTTGTTTGCACAATTAAATAATTGTTGTTAATATTTTATATTATTGTACTGAAGCCAATGCAAAATTATTAAAATAATATCTGGAAAATGCTGAAAATACTTGTATGAAGTTTGTCTTTTTCCTACTATCCACTAAGATACATATTTTCAGTTCAGTTCAAATGTATTTGTATAGTGTTTTTCACAACAGATATTGCTACATAGCAGTTTTCAGTTACCTTTGACAACCCTAAAAATATAAATTAAAAAAAAAATTGTTTTAAATTTCAATGTGCAGTTTGAAAAATGGAAGGAGATCCCAATATCCATTTATTATGGTTTTACAGTAGAAAAAATAATTGTAGCAATTATGGTAGGCCTATTTTGATAAAAACTGATATTTCATCTATTATTCGCTTTTTATTGCCAACGTGTAAACAGCTTGTAATGAAACTTAAAAAACCGAGACCTTCCCCAATTTCCTAGTCTGTCTATGTAAGCCTGTAGACTGATTTTTATGCGAAGGACACGGAATGTTTTTGCCAGTAAAATCAAAAGGATGTGACGTTTACGCGCGCTCCTGAGAGCCTCAGTCCGTTCAATGACACATGAAACATATGCTTTAATGTTCATAATTCCGAAAGAGCTATTCTGTAGGCTACTGTAATGTCAATGTGTCATTCACAGTCACAGAAAAGGGATTAATTCAAATTATAGTCTCACAAAGCCAGGTCTATATAGTTTATAGTCTCAAATTTATAATCAAATTATCATAACAGTGTAATTTTAATTACCTCATCTGTCGACATGATGCCGGTGAATTGCAGAGCTCATCCAAACATATCAACATCGCGATCAGATGCTTTCTTACCTGCTGTTTTCTCACCGCTGTCACTTTTGTTGTGGTGTTTATATTGTTGTTGAGCAGAAAGCACGCTGCATATTCTACAAACCAGTCCGAATGGCGTCTGGATGTTCGTTAGCAGTATATCGCTACAAAGGTATTTCCAACTTCCTCTTACTTCTAAGCAAAGAACGAAAAAGAACTTCGCCGTCAGTATATCGGGGCCTTGAATCACGTTCAGTCACGAGAGCGAGCACTTGGAGAAATAAGTTACTGTCTGCAGTTCACATAACGGCCACCGGTGTCGCTAATAACAAGGGTTTGTGAATGAAGGCTACATAATGTAATACCTTTAATAATGTAGATGCTGGCATCACTTTGTCTTGCGCTTTTGGATATTGTCAATGTGCTCTCTCTCTCTCTCTCTCTCTCTCTCTCTCTCTCTATATATATATATATATATATATATATATAAGGATGTTATTGATATAGGATTTCTACAAAAAAAATCTTTTCACATTCACCCAATTATTGTCTAAAAATGTACTGGATTCAGTAATCAGTGACAGTCTCTGTCTCACTGGTTGCAAACAAGTCACCTTTAGCTGTCTGCTTTGATTCCGGCTAATGCAAAGTAAGCTTGTGTTACAAACACACCCTGCCGTATACAATTACAGGTCTCCATGGCCATAATGTTTCTGTCTACTGTAATAATATCATACGTGTGGCTACTGAAAATGACCATGAAACAAAGCCCTCAAAGCACAACAGCGAATTGAGGACAATTTCACCTGCCTACAAAGTTTCCTCCAAGTCATTTTGAATGACCTTGAGATCAACTGTGAATTATTTCTGTATTTATCTTCATAAAAATTCCTTCACAAATGCGATTACATTCAAATGATAGATAGAGGCAATTTTCTATTAATTATGTTAGAGAGCAGGAAAAAATGCAGAGAGAGATGGTTGCTTTGAGAAGGTTTTTTTCCCCTTATAAAACAAGTGTAAACAGAGACTGAATGATGTCTTTGAGTCAAAAGGAAACTGTGCTGCTGGCTCTGGTCCCAGAATTACTGAGAAAGAAAAGAGGAAAATGAAGTCATATATTAATCTTTGGTAATTGCAGGATACAGTGAGGTATATAGGACAGCCTTTGGACATCATTTGAGTTGAACCCAATGGCATGTAAGTAAAGCACCAATTTTGGTTTTGGCAGTGCACTGTGCTATTAAAAATCCTGGAGGAATGTGAAACCACACAGTTTTTCTTTCTCTCTGTTTTAAAAAGAGAAAGAATTAGGATTACAACTCTCTGATTGGAAAGGTACAAGGTACTTGGAAAAACTATGAAGGCCTTTCAACATAAATACAGACCTCAGATATTTCATAATGGTCTGCAGGACGTTTAGGATGTGTTTGGACAGTATATTTCCTCTCCTCCTGTGCTAGAACTTTAGTACTTTGACTATTTGTAAAAAGACAAACTGGGTTATAACTCTTAAAGAAAAAAGTGCTGTTTTTAAATTGTCAACTCAGTCAGAAAAGACTCATTTCTTGGATGACAATAAAAAAATAAAAATATAACAATAAAAAATAAAAATATAACAATTTTGACAAAACTTTGACAATAAAAATATAAATATTTAAGGTGCAATGAAATTTATCTATGTACTCATTCATTCATATATAGTTTATATCATTTATATACTTTATTTCTTCAACAATAGTATAATTTCAGAGCACAATGAAATGGGGGATATGTTATAAAACAAAAATAAATATTAAAGTGCCCCAATTATGCTATTTTAAAGGTTCCTAATTTTGTTTTGGAGGTCTCCTACAACAGGTTTACATGCATCAAAGGTCAAAAAACACTTTCGTTTTCTCATAATATACATTGCACATCACCACAAGATTCTCAAACGACTCGTCCTAAGATTCAGTCTCTCTAAACCCCTCCTTTCCGAGAGCTACTCTGCTCTGATTGGCCAGACGGCCCAGTCTGTTGTGATTGGTCTACCGCTTACAGTGTGTGTTGGAAACGAAACAGCAATTACCATAACTGAATTTCAGCTGAGAAGGCTTCCTAAAACTCAGCAATTGTACACTGTAAAGACAGTAACGATGGTATCGATTTTATCATATCAATCCAAGCGCGAGTCCGATGATGAAACATTGGAAGAACTAGTTATTCAACCCGAACCAAGGACGACTTGAGCAGGACGTTTCTCAGTGATACGCTACTCAGTTTGTCGTACATAATGAGATGTTGCAACTGTAATTCATCAACATCAGCATTAACAAGTGTATGTCCATCAACAAACCGATTTCTAATTTATTGTGGTGCACATGTGGGAACTGTATCATTATTAATAACAGTGCATTTGTCAGTTGAGGACTAATGTGAATTACTGATGTAACATTAAAGTTTGTCAAACAAATCTTGCTCCATCCTTTATCATTACTCAAAGTAGTAATAACAACAGACACAATATTAGGTAATAATGGCCCACAGTTGATTAGCAGAACTATTTCTGTAAGACAGTAATAACGTGAGTTAGCCGGTCAGCCGGAGACCTACACAATATAAAATACAACTACGTATTTTGAACACCCGGTAAAAAATATATACATCAATAATTAATCACTTACAGGTTACGATTCTGAGAAACAAGTTGGTCCAAATGGCCTATCTTTAATGGAAAAGCGCTTTGTAAATCCCATTTAGACCTCAGAGATTTGAGAAGCATTCGTCAAAAGGTTGTACTGCTGTGGTAATTTTAACCACTGACTCTTTACATCCTCATCCTTTGGAAGTGTTTACAAAGACAATTTGCTTTTGCAGAGCAGAAAACAGCGTCTTCGCGACATGTACACAACAAGAACCAGCTATACAGTGTTTGAGGGTGGGTCAAAGTAGACGTTGTTCACGGTCAGCCAATGCAGGCCATAGGCGGGTATTATGCAAATGTATTACCGTGTTACGTATGCAGGTAACGGAAGTGAAAATAAAATTCCTGATGACTCGTTTAGACGGTTCAGAGTCGATTCTTTCTTTTGGGAGACAATAACCAGTGCTGGGTACTTACAAATTGTAGTCTGTTACTGATACCATATTACATGACAAAAATTGTAGTTAGTAATGTAATCTAGATTACTCATTTTATGTAATGTATTCTGACTACTTTTTGATTACTTTTTAGGTTACTTTTAACCTAAATCGTTTATCACATTGATTTGAATAGGATAATCTTGTACCATATTAATATAAAAATACAAAGAGGAAGAAAATATATTCCATTCTTTGTTATTAACAACATGAAGTGCATTAAATATTACATTACATCAGGGGTTCCCCTGAAACACAGAAGTAGAATCAATGAATTATGAATAATTGACTGCCATTGTCAGAATAACATGTAATCATGAAATCAAAAGAAAAGTAACTGTAGTCTGATTACGAGTATTTTAAAATGTAATATAATCAAAAGAAAAGTAACTGTAGTCTGATTACGAGTATTTTAAAATGTAATATAATCTAATTATAAGTATATCTAATATTTGTATTAATATCCAGATTACATGTAATCAGTTACTACCCAGCACCATTCACGATACAGCACTAGCCTCGAGTACCTTATTGCTTTTATAAAACGGTTACCACACAATACAAATATTAAAGCCAAAAATATGTATCAATGCAAATTTCATGAAGTAAACTTTCACTAAAGCCTTCCTTCCGCCGGAAAAAATAGTCCCTGACCGTGAACAGCAACAGAAGTTACATTATTACGCCATTAGATGGCGGCAAAGAATATCTTTATGAGTGTGTCAGTCAGTAGCAAAGATTTTTACATTGTTGTGAACACGGAACAAGACGCAACTGACAAATGCTTTGACTAGCGCTGTCAGTCACGGGAAAACCCCTTAACTGTTAAAAGGACAGGATAATACATCGGACATTTAAACAGATTTTTTATTATGAACATAGGACTGACCTGAAGGAAAATGCTAGCCTAAATCTGAATGCAGGTAATAAACTCGCTCACTCGATCTTTTTCTCATAATACTCTTCTACATAATACAGTAAGCTTCAATGAACAATATCAATAGAGAACAGACAGTTTACGTTGCTAACAGTGGTTGTTAAGGGTGTTGTGTAGAGATACACAGAACCGTTGGGTGAAGCGGTCATAGCCGTGTTTTATCGTGAATAAAACAGCTATTGACCAATCAGAATCAAGGACAAGAACTAACTGTTTTATAAAGAATAATATTATAAGAATACAAAAAATATGATAAAAAATAAAATTACTATTTATCTAAAACTTAAGTATCTTTTTTATTGGAGAGGTGCAAAGAAAATGCTTGTACTTATGAAACAATAACATGGCATTATACCATGTCCTATATGATGCGTTTCAAAACGTTGCTGGATTAAACAGCTTTACAGACATCGCAGTTGCATCCTTCATCATTGGCATTGCCAACAGATGTTGCTAAAAACTGCTTTCACAACATTAATGTTAAGCTGTGTTTGTATGGGCTTAAAGAGCTAATCTGCACGATGATTGGCAGTAGCATGTGCAGGTTCAATGTGCTGGTGGTTTAACCCTTTGAATGAGGAGTCACAGTACAGGAAGAGGAAAAGCAGAAGTGAGCATGCATCCTCATTACCTCTAAATGCAATTAATTATTTATCAATGCAAATTCTAGCTTCACATGGCCCTTCCTTTTCGAGAGAAAAAAAGCTGAATTTTTATCATATTGAGAGGGCCGTATTAATAAAACATCAACTCTTTGCAATGTAGTCATCTTTATTCCTTACATCTTCCACCAGACTCAGAATATTCTCTTTTAGTGCCACAATGCACTCTAATGAAAAAGAGTGACAGGGAGGATTGCTTTTTTATTCAGAGAACCGGGGTGGAATGCACCTCATTTGAACACACCTGGAGGCTGCACAGGGAGGTTAGCGTCATTGATCAAAGAACAAACCGATTCGTGAATGTGAAATCTCTGACACGTACAGCCAGTGTATCCTATTTCAGGGACAAGGACTGCATTACAGCCGTTCCTCTCCAAAAAACACGACACAACAAACTGAGGAGCCCAAGACTCAGCAAACAATATATATGCACTGATGAAGGTGGATCGTTCAAATAACATCCCCGTCTGGGGTTCAAGCGAACCGACACCCCGCACAGGAAACATCTATCTCAATTTTTTTACCTAAATGTGTTGTCTGAGAGGAAAGAACGAGAAAAAAAAAGAGAAAGAATGAGAAACCGAAATTAGCCTGTCGACAACAGGTCGTCTAGATGCGCAGATCCATTCCGCTCCTTCTCTTTTTATTGTTCTCCTTCTCTCTGAATCAAAGTAACAATCACTCAGCGTTGGAATATCACTCTTAATTCTTTGAAGATTTACTGTAGTGAGATGTGTAAGTTGAAAGTGGTGACTTCAGTAAATAAGGGTTAATACGCAGACTAGTTTTAACAGCCATGAAATTTCGCCCAGGGCGTTCAACAATTCAGAACTCTCTGTAATGACATGACTGCTGCCAACATGAAAATTCAAACCAATTCATTGGTACTGACAGATGGAATAGATTGAGAGGAGGATGAGTTTCACAGTTCATTCTAGCTTCTCTTTTTCGTTTTTTAACGCTGCGGATGATCCAGAATAAGGCTAAAAGATAACAGTAGGGTACGCTGGAATAACATTTTTTAAGCTACTGTGAGTGTTTCATAAACATTATTCCTGCATGTTAAACCATAATCATAAGGCTTCTCAAAGCACAAAACTGTTGCATTATATCTGAATTGTAGATGGTTAATAGCAAATCTGGCCCTTTTTGGATGTAGATGGCTGTGGTAGTTGCCAATTTTGGTCTAAATTGAGAACAGCATTAAGTAGCCAAAAATATGACAGATACTATCAAGGCCACGTCCCTTTAACTGCAAAACATGCAGGAGCCCAGAGAAATTATAAACATGTCCTGTAGCATTTTCAAGAGCTCAGAAAGTTGAAAATAACTCATTGATGTTTACCGGAAGAATTTAAATAGAGAAAAAAGCCATTTCATGGTTATACACAGCATACCATCAAGACAGAAATCAATTAAAAAGAAAAATACATTGCCAAAATAAATCCTGTTGAAGTAATGAACCGACCATTCGTGAATTTCTCAAATCCAATTTTGTGGTCGAGTTTTGAAGAGGGAATGTGGATGATTGCCATTTGGATTATGGAGAAGCTTCATTCATGTGCTATTGATTACTGCTGATGTTCTTTTTCCTCTTTAAACATATTATATTCACATGAAGTCACCATTCTGATTTCCTTCCTGTCATTTGTTTTCTTTTTAATACAGCCAATATTACTGGCAGATTAGAAGTTTTGAATTAAATGTTTTTATGTGCTGAAAATATCAAAATCAACACACATTAAAAAATAACACGAAAGAGGCCACCAACTGAGATTATCACAGCAGTTTGAGTGTGGTATATTTTTTAATCTTTTTTCCCCCTCCAATAACCTTGATAAAAATTATGGAGCAAAATACCTACAGTTTTTCCGGTCCTAATCCAGTCCCTGTTGGAATGTCTGATTGCAGTATGATTTTTTTCCCACCTCGCTTCTGTTAATTTATTTTGACCTTTGTCGACTACCATAAGTTCAGTACCTCATTTTGGCACACAGATTCTCCAACTGCCTGCTCCACATTCATTATAGACCTTTATGCCATTTGATGAAAAAGCAGCTCAAAATGGCAGCTATAATAGCAATGTAAGGTAAGGATCTAAACCAGGGGTTCTCATCTCTGGCCCACAGGGTTCACTTTCCTGCAGAGTTTAGCTCCAACCTTGATCAAACTCACTTAGTAATCCTGAAGACCTTGATTAGCTTGTTCAGGGGTGTTTGATTAGGACCAGAACTCCTTATCTAATTATTAATTAATTATTTCCTTATTTATAAACATAATGTTAATTATTCATACTTACAAATCTTATTTAAATTTTTGTTTGTTTCATCGCCTACCTAATTCAATACTTTGATTCTGTTTTATTACCCATAAATATATTTCATGATGCATGTATTCACATATCCACCTCAATAGCTAATAGCAAGTCCAGTCCAAAAATGAACATTGTTTGCAAAACAAATCCTATCGGAATAGTGCTGAAGACAATAACAACAAACGCTTGTGTTTAGGTCCTTGATTAGTTCGAGGCTGCATCGAAAATCGCATGCTTCCCTACTAAATAGTAGGCGATAAACAGTATGTGACAAGAGTAGTTTGATGGAAATATGCAATTTCGGATGCAGAATTAATTAATTAATTAATTAATTAATTAGTGATTATGCGTTTTGGCCGTTCATTTACACGACAACGGCGTTTTGGTGGCCTGAAAACGCAAACTTTCGAAAATGGGTTTCAAAGTGGAAGTTTTTGAAAACGATACAGTTATCATCGCCGTGTAAACTGCAAAAACGCGAATCTGTGAAAATGGTGACGTCTTGCACATGCGTATTATGTGTTTAGTCTATCCACCTTATTTTTCAATGCAGAAATAAGGTGTTTTCTGTGAATGTGCGAAACTAACTATATATTAGCCGCTATAGGGAAATAACGAGAAGAATATCAAAGTGCAGTAAACTGTAAAATAAGGTGGATAGGCATGTGCGAGGCGAGTGCTCTGTAAAAGAATGCGTATGTGCGCAGGCGTGAGGTCTTTCTTTATAAAGTGAAATCACCAAATACTTGTCTGGCATGCGTAATACAGCGTTTTTAGTTGTTTGCGCGGATCGGTGTGAACAGGGATAGTTTTGAAAACATTGTCACCCTCAGTGACCCATAATGAGAGTCACATGTTGCCACCAACTGGCATAATACCACTAATGCACCATCACTAGTTCATTAGACTGTAATGTTACAGTAGAAACTGGTTTAGAGAGAGATGTTATTGTTAACTCATCTCATTTCAAATGCATGTCACAAAGTAAACACAAAAGCTGTTGCGTATCCTGAGGGAAACATTTCCAACTAGATCTGTTAATGATGTAAAATATAGCTCCTGAACTTATTAAAATTTGTGAATGTCTTGCATTTCTGTTTTTACACTTCTCTCCGAAATGGTGATATGGTAATTTCAGTGTTTCTGTGGCTTAGTAATGATTTACTTCTGACGCTCTGTTTTGTGGGGGTGCTCTTTGTTTATTTCATTTTTTCTTTTAAAGACATGCAGAACTCTTGACTTATGGGGACATTCTTGCCGACAGGCACTAGGTGTATCAGAATGAACAGAAAAAAAATGATTATCAGTCTTCTCTTCTCTTCTCTTCTCTTCTCTTCTCTTCTCTTCTCTTCTCTTCTCTTCTCTTCTCTTCTCTTCTCTTCTCCAATTTACACAATACAACTGCAGTCTGCAGTAATACAGAAGCCTGAAGCTAGACAATTTATACAAGTAGAACTGCCTCTTTTTGTTATGAGAAATATAAATATATATCAACCTCTCTCAATAAAAACAAAGTGCATCATATGAACCTGTGTGTTTGTTTAGATGGTCAATAAAAGTGAGAGCATGTGGCTGCACTATTGATGAGAAAACAGTTCTCAGCAGACCTCTGCTGCAATTCATCACACTGGCTATTAATGTCCATTTGTTCTGTTACCAGCGACTATGTGACTGCAGCCCCTTGCATGTGTTGACATTTGTTAAAGATTGGTTTCTGCCTACTTTATATGTTTTTTTTATAAAATAGATTGTTCTGGTCTTGAATGCTGGTGAGTCAGTGTTCCAGTGCTAAAATCCATGATATAGTAACAGCTGCTTCCATGACATTAAAAAGTTACCACAGTAAAAGTAAAAATATGAAAAGTACCATAGTAAAAACATGTAATATTGAGTTAATACATATAAAAGAACAAACCAACACATTCTCACCTGTGAAAGGTTATCCCATTTCTTCAGGAATTTACCAACCAGAAGCTGCACAATGTTGTGCCATCATTGATTCTTACTGTGAGTGGCGAAACCCTGACCGTTGCAAGATAGCCAGTGCGCCGACAATGTCTGGAGCGGTGGAATGAGGCATCTACGTATACATATCTAATATAATACAGGTATAAATTCATTTTTAATTGATTATTAAATTGTTTAATTAAGGTTTATACATGCTACTTTCCATGACAGAGTTCAAGCTAAATCTTTTCATCTTACTGCGGTATCCCGTTTGCTAAGTTTCAAATGAATATTAAACAGAAAGCACAAACTATGCAAAAGCAGCAGCCCTTCTGGCACACACAGTGTCTGAATTCACTCACTTGTTTTCATTCACTCCTTCAAGTGGACTATTAAAGTGGAGTAATGTAGGGAATAGTAAATAAGGGTATAGGGGGTGATTTCGAACACAGCCACGGATTACTTTAACGATCCCTATACTACCTTTCTAGGGGCTTGAAAGTGGTAGTTGCGTAGGCTGTCAATGGAGGGACAGAAAGCTCTCAGATTTCATTAAAAAGATCTTCATTTGTGTTCCAAAGATGAACGAATGTCTTACGGGTGTGGAACAACATGAAGGTAAGTAATAAATGACAGAATTTTCATTTTTGGGTGAACTAACCCTTTAAATTTTAAATTCAATAATATTTTTATTAAATGCCTAGCAACACTCTTTACATTTGATTATTTTCACTATAGCACTGCTACTCATTTCTTATTGCTTAAATGTACATTCTGTATTTTTGTTTATGATGTGCTGGCTGTTATGGAAGTCATCTTGGATTGGACTTGGTGTGGATTTCTTTTCTTATTTTGTATTTTTGTAGCTATATCATTTTACACATATTTTAAAATGTGCTATTGTGGAATTTATTTATGTAAAATGTATTAATCAGGAAAAAAGTAAGTAAATATGGTTAGTATAGTGAAACATGATCGTATACAAACCTGTGCAGTGAGTTTGTAACACATGAGACATAAAGAACTATTAGCAATAAAATGAATAGTCAGGAGATATAAAGCAGTACTGCAGATATAAAAGCTGCCCTGTAGTGTCTTTGCTGTCTCCAGGACAGGAGGAATAATTTTGCAAGATAGTTAAGAAGATAACCATTTCACAGAAGCATCCTTCACAAGCCATTATGGCTGACAGCCTATTACATTTCAGATTGAGGAGGTGAAATGATTAAGAACATTGTACTATGTTGCCATGACAGCATGCATTTTTTCATCCTAAGAGTGTAATCACTATAGTTTCAATGATGTACAATCAAACCAGATGATAATAAGCAGCAGAGACATGGAGATATTGGGTTTGGAGGGATGTTTCCATGGCAACTGAAATAATAATCCCCATGATTGATGTTTTCTTTTGCGTTTTCCCCTTTGTATGGCTGTAAGATTCAAAGCCTGTGTGTTTTTTTTTTCTTTTTTTTTTCTTCTCCACAGCAGCTTCATATAGTTTATTAGTCTGTCAGAATAGTTTATGAGATGTTGTTGCAAAGGAAATAACCAAGTTCTCCTGCTTAATAACATGCCACATTTTCTGTTTACATACTCTTTGGGTATAAAACAAACATCAATGGATTCATCTTTCTCAAATACATTTTCCAGTTGCATCCTGGGTAAACAATTTTGCTGTCTATTAGCATCCAGGTCACACATAAATGTCAGTGAGATAGGGCTTTTGGGCAGAAACGAAAATAACAGTCACAGAATGAGTTGCCACTATTTGTTCATGAACGATGTTAAAAGTGTGACACCCAATTACTCTGACAATAATTCAGCAGCCGGTTATTCTTCACAAATAAAATTCCATTCCTCTACATAATGAAAATCTGATCAACTTGAAATAGGGTTACATAGTGAATACGTGCTAGAATTAGTTATTTGTAAGTGTGCTGCTGTAACTTTGTAAGTCTTACAATAATTAGATATGTATTTGTTGTGTGAAGTGTGGGAGCCGAGATGTAAATGAACAGATGGTTCTTTCAGCATTGTGCCAGTATTATACTAACATTATTGTATATCGTCTTGGTTTTAGGAGCAAGAATCACCTCGCATGGAGCAAAAGTGAAAAGACCTTTATCACAGAATGTATTCAGTTTGGGTTGGGTATGAATTTCACATCTAGTGCATAATGCAAGACGCATGTGAGAACTGAGCATATGCTACACCAATCCACAGCATTTAAAAAAACGTAACAGGCACCATAAAATAGGCCATATGGCACATTCCAAATCTTCCTAAACCAAATGATAGGTTTTTTTTTTTTTTTTTGTGAGGAACAGCAAGAAACTGAAGTTGTTATTCACTGAAAATAGCTCTTTGTTTCATTTAAAAAGATACATTCAAGCCTGGTCATGTGACATGTGAGAGCCGATGCTATATCAATGCATGTACATAGTGACAGAATTTCAGTTTTCAAGTGAAGTAATGAGTTACACACAGATAAAAGTCGCAAGACAGTTTTCTTAAGCAAATGTGCCATTTGTAGAGATGAGACTCTACTGTTTCTAGTACTACAATGAGCCAAACAACACCTATATGTGTTCTGTATACATGTGTTCTATATTTTTATATGTATATTTATATGCAATGCAGTGTTTCTGTTGATGTAATTTTTATAGCATATTTTCTTTGCATTGTCTATGGAGCCATATGTACATTTGTGCATTCCACAGACATGAGGCAATTGGTTTTTTCAGGACTATATCATATAGAGGGAGCGATGAAGCTGAGTTCTTTAAACATTCATGGCAAAATGAAAGAAAAAAAGTGTTAAGACATGCATTGGAAAATAAAAAGCATCTCTAAAATGGATTTGAGAGACACTCAAGAGTCTCCTTCAGCAAAAAGACGCAAAAAGATTCAGACACTGAAAAAATATAAGTTTAAATTTGATTATATTATACAGCAATGCTCTAAATGTAATTCTCAAACTATATACTTTTCTTAAAGCTGCAGTCTGTAATTTTGCCTCTTTGTTGCCATCTCTGTTTGAAACCTGCAATTGCAGTTGTTTGTGGAATTATTATCTTTATGTGGGTTGTGCATTGGCATGGCTCCTCAGCACGGATGAATCTAATGTTTGCTGTCAATCACCACATCGGTGTGGATACTATACTTCGGAATCACAGATTGTAGTCTTTGAAGTATGACCAAAATAAGAATTTTCACCGGAGAATGTCATCCGAACAAGTAAGTAACATGTCTGCCACTTTTGTTCTGACTAACTGAGGAAAAAAAAGCATTACAATAAATCCCGCTGCCAATGGTGATTAAATCTAACAATCGCTTAGCTCATATCGCGTCAAACTGTACAAATTATTATTATTGTTATACTTTGTTCTCAAATTGTTAATGTTAACAACATCAGCATTGCGTGACTATGTGTATTTAGTGTGTATTAGCGTTACCTGTAGATTTCAATTTCTGTACAGTCTAATCTCTAACGTTAATTTGTCATACCATAAAATCCGCCATCAAAATGATAAGTTTAATTATTTCAGTTGCTGTGAGAAAAGGCTATAAATGATCCGCCTCACATAGCTGATATAGCCTACTAGATGGGACTAGATGGGGTTCTTTATGTATACAGACGTGACGTAATGACGCAAAGACAAACGGCGACATGCTCGAATTTCCTGCGAAAACCCACCAGTACCACCTGAATTATAAAACATTATTACAAGCTTACTGTTGTGAATCAGGCTAAGGTAAGGAGATAGTTTTTAACACTGGCTGGTTATGTACATGCTCAAAAGTTACAGACAGCAGCTTTAAAGAAAGTGAATTGATCTTGATAAAGAACTGTGCAGAATAATAACTATATGAGTCATGGTTCTGAGTTTAACTAAGATTTTTTTTTAACACCAAGACTTATGCCTGCTACAAACTGCAATTTCGGAAATCCTATGAGATTATTACAAATCACACTGTATGACATGGATCTAATAAACTTGGGTACGACATGTATGTAGACTGTACGATGATGACACCTATAGAATCGTAGGCTATGACGCAAGTTAGTATAGAAGAATAAAACTTCGCCAGCATACACTAGTGGTAAACAAATAGGGCAAGATGAATCGCACTTTGGCAATTGTGGTTTTTATGTGCGCTGAAAAAGGAGGAAGCGAACGAGGAGAATATGGACTCGGTCATGGCTAAGGAAAAGGCCAACTTGGCATGCCAATTTTGCAAATGGAGCTTGAGGTAAGTAGTTTTAAAGGGGTGGTTGATTATGATTTTACTTTTTTAACTTTAGTTATGTGTAATGTTGCTGTTTGAGCATAAACAACATCTGCAAAGTTACGACGCTCAAAGTTCAAAGCAAAGGGAGATATTTTCTTTTAAAGAAAACGCTTTTTAAGGACTACAACAAATGCCTGGTAGGGACTACAATCAGCTTCTTCCCGGGTTAGTGACATCACTAACCCTAAAATTTACATAAATCCTGACCACGGGAACATGCAATACAGTACGTAACACAAATGCAATAGCATGTCATAAAAGCAAGATGACAACATGACAAGTTAATTAAACTAAACTATACCTGTTCTATCTTCATGCAGCATATATTCTCTGGCTCTGTAGGATCTTACAACAGTTCCCACAAGAGCGATTTATAGATTATCATGACAGAATATGCTAATAAATGACTTTAAGATAGTTAACTCCACATCAGCTACATACATTTATCAACTATTCAGAAACGTTCTGTTGCATTCTACATGGTGTCACTTCTTTTATGAGTCTCTCATCATTGTCCGACTCCGGTTTGAACATAAAAGGCTGAACAGTTTCTGACATTTTCAGTGAGACTGCGTGAGGTAATCAGAGCTGCTAACACGAGCTCTTGAAACTCCGCCCTCTTCTTCAGAGCAGCAGCTCATTTGCATTTAAAGGGACACACACAAAAACTGAGCGTTTTTGCTCACCCTCAAAAAGTGACATATTTAACATGCTATAAAAAATGATCTGTGGGGTATTTTGAGCTAAAACTTCACATACACACTCTGGGGACATCAGAGATTTATTTTACATCTTGTAAAAGTGGCATTATACCACCCCTTTAAGTTTTAGCGCCACATCGCGTTCATCAGTATACGCCATTTCATACTCAGTAGGACGTAGCATGCAACACTGAGGTGATCATGCTAAATTACTGACACTGTCAGAAAATTATCGAAGGCTATCTTTGGTTGCAAGACTGTGACAATGTCCGTCTTTGAACCTCTCTCAATATACGACCACCGTTTAAGCCACGACCACAGAAATCGCCACGATTGGTCATCTTTCGTCTGGTAGCCTATAGCCTAAAATGTGTACCGGACATTAGAAAACACTAAGAATAGAGTAGCTAGTATGTTGAAGTATGATTTCATGTTCTTGAATTGAATATACGATTTTTTAATTTATAATTAGGGCCCGAGCACCGATGGTGTGAGGACCCTATTGTAATTGCTCAGTCAATTATTCTTCTCCGAAATGAATTGCATTTTTTGAGGGTCTAAACATGCTCGAAAACTCATGAAACTTTGCACACGCGTCAGAAGTGGTGAACATTTACGTCTGATATGGGTTTCAGAATTAGGTGTGGCAAAATGGCTCGATAGCGTCACCTACAAAATTTCAATTAAGCGCCCTTCGCGCTATGTTTCATGTACAGGTATGAAATTCCGTAGACACATGTAACAGCCCAATCCCTACAAAAAAGTCCCTGGGTGCAAAATCTGAAAACCCACCAGGAAGTGAGAAAGACATCTATATGCCAATATTCAGTTAGTCATAGCGCCACCTGCTGGCAACAGGAAATGACATGCTTTACATTGTAATTCACTCCCAGAAACACATTTGAATATGTCACGAAGTACCAAACATACTAGAAACACGTTAAATCATGAAACACTTGGCTAAGTGCTAATGTTTGCGAATAACGCAACGAAACAGGAAGGTGTTGTAACTCAGGCATACAATGTCCGATCTGCTCCAAACTTCACATGTTTGATAATAGTCCTGGCCTGAAGACATCAACATGGCAAAATTCAGTTACAGTCAAAGCGCCACCTGTTGGCATCAGGAAGTGTGGCATTTTGAAATGACTTTGCCATAATTCTCCTGTATTTACTCACTTACATGCATGTCGTCCACTGTTCACTGTTTTCCTAATGCCAATGGGTGGCAGTGAGCCCGGGTGCAAGGGCCCTTTCATCGCTGATTGCAGCTTTAATGTTATTTTAATATTCCTATAACGTTATTCTAACGTTCCCCTGACGTTATTTTAACGTTCCCCTGACGTTATTTTAACGTCCCTATAACGTTATTCTAATATTCCCCTAACGTTATTTTAACGTTCCTATAATGTTATTTTAACATTCCCTTGACGTTATTCTAAGAACATTCCCTCACCTCTTACTCCGATATCATTACCCCGCTGTACATCAGTAATCATCCAGCACACCCGCGACCCAGTATAGTATAAGCAGTATGAAAAATGGATGTATGGAGGCCTGTAATCAGTATTATACAATCCATATCTTGTTTTTATTCATTGTTTAATTATTAAAAAATAATCCGAGCACATCAACCATCATATGGAAGATTAAATTTGTCCATTAATGGGTTAGGACTTACTATATTTCATGGGGTAGCCTACCCAGATTTTAAATTTCTTCAGCACCAAATAACAATGAATTCAACACAATCTATGTTTTTTTAAAATATGAAATTTATTCACAGACATTAAGAAATGAATAAACAATTATGTGCCTTAAAGTAGCAGTACATTTACTTCTTACCACTGAATTGTACAGTTAAGCGGGACATGCTTCTTTTGGTCCGTAAACAAAAACTTCTCGATTAACATCATGTTTCTGTGCTTTTCACACTATTTCACACTTAACGTTCCCACATTATTCTAACATTCTCCTGACATTATTTTAACGTTCCTATAACGTTATTCTAACGTTCCCCTAACATTATTTTAACGTACCTATAACGTTATTTTGATATTCCCATAATGTTATTATAATGTCCCCCTAACATTATTTTAACGTTCCCCTGACGTTATTTTGATATTCCCATAATGTTATTTTAACGTTCCCCTGACGTTATTTTGATATTCCCATAATGTTATTCTAATGTTCCCTTGACATTATTTTAACGTTCCCCTAACGTTATTTTAACGTTCCCATAACGTTATTCTAACGTTCACCTAACATTATTTTAACGTACCTATAACGTTATTTTGATATTCCCATAACGTTATTCTAATGTTCCCCTGACGTTATTTTGATATTCCCATGTTATTTTAATGTTCCCCTGACGTTATTTTGATATTCCCATAATGTTATTCTAACGTTCCCTTGACGTTATTTTAACGTTCCCATAACGTTATTCTAACGTTCACCTAACATTATTTTAACGTACCTATAACGTTATTTTGATATTCCCATAACGTTATTCTAATGTTCCCCTGACGTTATTTTGATATTCCCATAATGTTATTCTAACGTTCCCCTGACGTTATTTTGATATTCCCATAATGTTATTTTAACGTTCCCCTGACATTATTTTAACGTTCCCATAATGTTATTCTAACGTTCCCCTAACGTTATCTTAACGTTCCCATAACGTTATTCTAACGTTCCCCTAACATTATTTTAACGTCCCTATAACATTTTCATGTTCCTATAACGTTATTCCAACGTTCTCCTAACGTTATTTTAACGTTCCTATAACATTATTCTAACGTTCCCCTAACATTATTTTAATGTCCCCATAATTAGGGCCCGAGCACCGATGGTGGGAGGACCCTATTGTAATTGCTCAGTCAATTCTTCTTCTTCTCCGAAATGAATCGCATTTTTTGAGGGCCTAAACATGCTCAAACTCATGAAACTTTGCACACGCATCAGAAGTGGTGAAAATTTAGGTCTGATATGGGTTTCAGAATTAGGTGTGTCAAAATGCACCACCTACAAAATTTCAATTAAGTGCCCTTCACACTACGTTTCACGTACAGGTATGAAATTCGGTAGACAGATGTAACAGCCCAATCCCTACAAAAAAAGTCCCTGGGTGCAAAATGAGAAAACCCAACAGGAAGTGAGATATTTTGAATTTTCTCTCCAAATTTTTTTCATTTCCAGACGTTGTACTTTAACGAACTCCTCCGACAGCTTTAATCAGATCAACATCATATTTGGTCAGTCGAATCTAAAGGCCTTTGCAACGTTAAATTGCGAAGATCTAGAGTTTTTGTCGAAGGGCGTGTCCGTGGCGGCCTGACAAAGTTTGATGTTTCGCCAGGAAACAGGAAGTTGTTGTAACACGGACATACAATGTCTGATCTGCCTCAAACTTCACATGTGTGATAAGGCTCCCGGCCTAAAGACTCCTATATGCCAATATTCAGTAAGTCATAGCGCCACCTGCTGGCAACAGGAAATGACATGCTTTAACTCCTCATAGAGATTAAACCAGATAAACACCATATATTGTCAGTCTAATTTTAAGGCCTTAGCGATGTTAAATTGTGACGATCTTGAGTTTTCGTTGAAGGGCGTGTCCGTGGCAGACTGACAAAGTCTGATGTTTCGCCAGGAAACAGGAAGTTGTTGTAACACGGACATACAATGTCTGATCTGCCCCAAACTTCACATGCGTGATAAGGGTCCCGGCCTAAAGACGTCTATATGCCAATATTCAGTAAGTCATAGCGCCACCTGCTGGCAACAGGAAATGACATGCTTTACATTGTAATTCACTCCCAGAAACACATTTGAATATGTCACGAAGTACCAAACATACTAGAAACACGTTAAATCATGAAACACTCTGCTAAGTGCTAATGTTTGCGATTAACGCAACGAAACAGGAAGGTGTTGTAACTCAGGCATACAATGTCCGATCTCCAAACTTCACATGTTTGATAATAGTCCTGGCCTGAAGACATCTACATGGCAAAATTCAGTTACAGTCAAAGCGCCACCTGTTGGCATCAGGAAGTGTGGCATTTTGAAATGACTTTGCCATAATTCTCCTGTATTTACTCGCTTACATGCATGTCGCCCACTGTTCACTGTTTTCCTAAGTGAGCCCGGGTGCGAGGGCCTTTTCATCGCTGCCTGCAGCTTTAATTATATACATATTTTTGGTGGGTAGGAAAAAAGCATGTGTAAGCGATAGCATGCTCACTTAAACTGAAACTGGTTTTATGTTGTCATTATTTCTGGTACTGGCCACACCTGTTTCTTGTTATGCTTTATTACTTTAGTCTTCATGCTGTTTGCCTTATGTGTTATCACTGCATCAGTGAGCCTTTTCTTATTTTAAGCATAATTGCATCTTTGTGTATTTACATTATACATATCTTTCTCAACTTTGCTGCTTTGACTGTGTTCTGTACATTGTATGACATCATATAGTCGAGGATATCGGTCTCAAATAATAAGTGCCTCAGACAAAACTCTTTGAACTTTGAAAACAAATCCAGTGACAAGTTCTTCCTGTTAGGTTCATTGTAGCAATTGTTTCCCAGCAGACCTGTGCACTCTGACTTTCAGTGACATTGGACTTTTTAGGGGCAATGAATTTTGAATGGGTGGATTTTCCATCCACGTTGTTTGTTGGATTGTCCATGACCCTAGATTCCTATCAATCCACAAGAAAATTTCACATTAAGCTGAACATAGTAGTAAAGAACATGTGGCCTAGACATTCTAGACTCTTTTAAAGGCATCCATCGTTCGTGACCACCCAGATTGTCTTTGGCCTAGAGGCAGGTCTTGTTATGGCGAGAGATTGGCTTCTGGAGCCGGCCCTGGGGTAAATTCAGAAGATTCTCTAGTTTGAGCTCATGAGCTGTATGGTATGATGGTTTCAGGTATTGGTTACAGATGTTCCTTGTTATGTTTAATTAGTTACCTTCTTGTTCTTTGTGAAATCTTGCATGTGTGTATCTTCAAGATTTCCCTTGTTCTAAGTATATTCTTAATATGCTTACTATTTGCTGTTTCTCAACTGACTTACATGGATTGTGTTTTTGTACATTGTGCTTGGAATTACTATACTTTAATGGACTTATTACCTGTCTTATCGATTCATGGTATTTAGATTATATGAAGTTCCAAACGTAGGCTCGGGAGGAGCCTAAACATTCAGTCCTGTCAATCATCATTACATGTGTATGTAAGCAGCAGTCACTGCACCATCCCAGCAACAATTTTTTTGGCATCCCTCTTCCTCCCCGTCTCCTCCTCTATTTCTCTTATTCTTCCTCTGTGCAGTACCGTTATAGGGGGGTTTAGCTCGGAGCTTGAGCCGAGCCTCGGGTTCGAACCTCCTTCGAAGACAGCAAGCTTGTTTACCATTAACTATTAAGACTGAATGGGCAGGGGAACTCATGAAATATGGGTTTGATAAAACAGTGGAATCTGTCACACATATTGTAATTGTTTCAAGACTAGCTGGATATGTGTGAACATCGATAAACAAATGACATTTTTATTTATAAATTTTTTGCATATGCTTGATCACATCATCAGTTATCACAGTTACCATTACCTTATTTCAAATTACCTTATTTTGTATTTTCTTGCAGACTTAATTCATGTTAAGTCATCTTGAGGCCCCTTGGAAGTTTGTTAAGGGCCCCTAGTGGGCCCCGGCCCCCTGGTTAAGAAGAGCTTAACACCAGAGTTTCAGTAGACGATGAACTGACACACATGGTTGCCAATCTAAGAGTCTTCTCTATCTAGGACTTTAGGCCTCTACATAAGGTTTTGTGGGGTATTTTTTTTTTTTTTTTAATTGTTAAGATGCACTGAATGATTTATCATTCTTTGGGGTCTTTCACATAACTGGTGCCATCTGTGTCTCTCAAATACATAAGTGTAAAAAACTTTTACTGACCAACTTTTACTATATGTCAATGTAGACAATAGTCTAAAATATTATTGAATAAGTTCACAACATATATTAGTAAAAAAGAAAAAAGGAGGTTGTGCGTCAAGCCTGTTACCTTCATATTTTATGCCTTTTAAAGTGATAAGGTATTCAATATAAATCACTTATCACTTTATCTTTTGCTTTTTTACATTCGTCAGTAGGGGGTAATCTTAAAATGTCAACCCTGTTAACATAATTTTGTGCAGTAAACAAGTGATAATTGAAAAGTATATATTGGTAAAAATGTTGGCAATAAATTCTTTGGAGCACCTTGTAGTTTCATGAGGCTTGTAATGTCAAATTAAAAAACTGTTAAACCCTCTTACCATCAACCTTTCTGAAGGCTCTTTTTTTAAATTGTGTAAACTTAGCATGAGATAGCACAGTGCAATTGATAAACAATTAAACTCATTATTTTTCTTATAGAATGTTTGATATCTTACAAAGAAAATTCTATATCAAAGAGGAACAGGCCCATTTCATTGAATGACCTCTTTCTGAATTTTGTGCTCCACTGTGAAGGTTTTCCAGTTGAAGATGAGGAGGAGCACACCGAGAGGACTGGAATGTATTTGGTTTGAGACTGTGAATGATGAAGAGAGGATGCCAGAGAGAATCTATTTTCCATGAGTCCCTGTGACATTATTTAATTTAATGATGATGTGCCCGCTTTAAGAGGCTGAATCAATCTCATTGTGTCATTGTGTTAGAGCGCTCATGCGTTGAGTGAGTATGTGTGTGTGGTGTGTACCATGTTCATTTATTTGTGTGTCTACATGTGTGTAGTACAATAATTTCACACTGTGTGTGTGTGTGTGTGTGCGTGTGTGTATATGTGTGTGTGTGTGTGTGTGCATGCATGACTATATGAGGTGTGGTCTGATGTTTGTGGTGTAAGTGTGGGTTTGTGTGTGTTATGTTCATTTTATTGTGTGTGTATGTGTGTGAGTGTGACAATGGGGTCAAATCAGTCTGTAGAGAATGGAATGAAACCCAGTGGAACAAACTGCTGATGAGGCCACGCTCCCCCTCCCCCTCACCGTATAACTCAAACACTGGCTATAATACATCAATACTAGCAAAAACCCACATCTCATGCATACTTTCATTGTCTTTTCATTGCGAGATATCTTTAGAATAAAAGATAAATCACATCAGGAATACCAAATTAGCTTAGTTGTCGACATATTCAGGGCTTTTATGAATACATATGAATAAGGACCTACCAGAGAGAGCGATGGCTGATAATGCTCTCTCTCTAATAAGAACTAATGAACCAATGACGAACTTCAGCTCTAGTTAGAAAGCATAGGGTGCTCTCCTGGGTTCCGGTCTTAATGTGTGAAGCTGCTATACAGCTATTCACAATATTGCTATATGTAAAGAACACAAACCTCTAACAATGTTTAGAATAATGTGTCTTTTGTAGTGTAATATGTCCAGGGTTATATTAAATAAATCTTACTTAATAACATAATATAATATAATATAATATAATATAATATAATATAATATAAAACGGATAGTTCCGGCCCTTGATTCTGATTGGTTGAGCCGCGTTCGAAGCCGTTGTAAAATTCCCGAAAACATACAGCTGACCGCATTACATAAGTATCGCTGCGCCATTGAATGTGTATGTTGCTGCGTCTGTCTTCTTAGCAACCACTCTTAGCAATGTAAACATGTTTGTTCTCTATTGATTTTGTTCATTGAAGCTTACTGCATTATGTAGAAGAATATTGTGAGAGAGATATCGAGTGACAGAGTGTAGCTATTACCTGCATTAAAATTTAGCATTTTCCTTCAGGTCAGTCATATGTTCATAATAAAAAATCCGTTTGAATGTCCGCTGCGATCTTGTCCTTTTAACATTTAATGGGTTTTCCCATGCCCTGCTGACACTGACAGCACTAGTCAAAGCATTTGTCATTTGCGTCTTGTTCCGTGTTCACAACAAGTTTCAATATAAAAGTCTTTGCATCTGAGTGACTCGCTCATAAAGACAATCTTTGCCGCCGTCTAGAGGCATAATAAATGTAAATTCTGTTGCTGTTCACGGTCAAAGACTATTTTTTTTCCAGCGGAAGGAAGCCTTTTAATGATTTTACTTCATGAAAGTTTTTAATACATATTTTTTGGCTTTAATATTTGTATTTTGTGGTAACCGTTTTATAAAAGCAATAAGCCCTGCGAAGCCGTGGTTTACAGTGAATTTATAACAGCTAAGGGGCGTTGTTAGGCACGACGTGGAGCGGAGCTGTCAAATTCACTGTAAACCATGGCTTCTTGGGGCTTATTGCTTTAATATGTAAGCAAAAAGGTACGAGAGGCTGTGCTCTGCTTCGCGTCGTGCCTAACAACGCCCTTCAGCTGTGACTTATTCACGATACTATCCTCGAGTACCTTATTGCTTTTAAAAAACGGTTACCACACAATACAAATATTAAAGCCAAAAATATGTATCAATGCAACTTTCATGAAGTAAACTTTCACTAAAGCCTTCATTCCGCCTGAAAAAAATAGTCCCTGACCGTGAACAGCAACAGAAGTTGCATTATTACACCATTAGGCAAAGACTGTCTTTATGAGTGTGTCAGTCAGTAGCGAAGACTTTTACATCGAAAAGACTGAACTTTTGTGAACACGGAACAAGACGCAACTGACAAATGCTTTGACTAGCGCTGTCAGTCACGGAAAAAACCCTTAACTGTTAAAAGGACAAGATAATACTTCGGACATTTAAACGGATTTTTTATTATGAACATAGGACTGACCTGAAGGAAAATGCTAAATCTGAATGCAGGTAATAAACTCGCTCACTCGATCTTTTTCTCACAATACTCTTCTACATAATACAGTAAGCTTCAATGAACAATATCAATTAAGAACATACAGTTTACATTGAGAAGAGTGGTTGCTAAGGGTGTTGTGTAGTGATACACAGAATCGTTGGGTGAAGCGGTCATAGCCGTGTTTTATCGTGAATAAAACACAGCTATTGACCAATCAGAATCAAGGACAGGAACTAACCGTTTTATATAATATAATATAATATAATATAATATAATATAATATCAATTGATACTATATAACATTATTTCATATATGTTTATTGTTTTGTTTTATATATGTATAAATAAATGTAATATAAATAAATTTTATAATATAATATCAAAGTGTTTATTATATTATTTTTTTTCTGATACGAGATGTGGAACAAAGATGAGTTGTATATGCACACACAAAAATACATAGGTTCTTAAGCAGGCACATAAACAGACATACACACACACACACACACACACACACACACCCACTCACACACAATGTAGTTTGTGCAGACAGCTGCGCACACATAAGTCAGTCACCAAAAACTGTCAATGACATAATGGCATGGCACAAAATAAGTTTCATGAGCTTTAAAGTGACGTCTGAGCAACATCTATTAATATGAAGGGGAACACAGCAAGAGAAATGCAGTGGAACCTAGCAATAATCACGAAAATAAATTTATAACAGAGAAAATATTACAAACATATGGCGTATTAAAGAGCTGAAGTCAAACTCTTCACGTTCCGCTTGCTTCCTGCTGTTTTGAATTATTTTAGAAAACCATTAACTCTGTATATATTACTCTGTGTTCCTGGCCTCAGGTTCTGAAAAAACAAGAGGACCCCAGAAATGAACTTCCCACTCTAGTGTAAAATAGCAGCCTTGTCAAATTCTTAAGTCTCCAGGCAGTATCTCCAGTCTACACTATGTGACAGGCAAGAGACTTCCCGATCCAAAATCAAAAGCAAAATTGAATTTGATCTGATAGAATCAAAATAATCTGGTTGTCTTGGTGACGGATGTGAAAATCAGAAGCAGGGGAGTCTGAAAGGGTTGATATCAACAGAGAACTGGACAGGCTGTCATTTCTGGCACAATCAGTTTTTATCTGACACACACTGCACATACAAACGCACACTCCAGCACATATATGTAGTGCTTGAAAAAACACATGGGTGACGTACTGATGTTGATGTCATGGGTTGGAAACAAAAATTAATCATCACAAAAATAATACATCATTTTGTCAGGAATTTCTCCCACGGCCTCAAACACAATGCGAGGCTTATATGTATTTAGCAGGTCTGAATGAGAGAACTGGTGTAGCACTAACAGGATATTCAGCAAGTTAACGAAAGTGTTCAGGAAATGGACCAAATCAAGCTTAGACCAATATGATGTAAATGCGTCTCTGAATTTACGAGAAAATGTACTGGCAACAAATGCATTAAATAATGATGAGATTTATGGAGAAGGAAAATGGAAGAAACCCTGAATGCAGAATGGCCCCTGAGCAATGAAAGTGCAAATGTATTCAATGTACACTACTTGACATTCATCTATTGAAAGACAGACAGATCACCATGCAAGTGTGTGTATGTGTGTCTGTGTGTGTGAGAGAGAGAAAGTGTGTGTTTATGTGTGGGTGGTTGAGCAGTGGGGGATGATTACATTTGGTGTTAGATACATTTTTTTGATGTAACAGAGCTCATCAAAAATAGGAAGAGGGTGAAACAGAAGAAAAAGGAAGGAGAGAATAAATTTGAATGTATGATATGATGTATTCAGCCTGATGCAGTGATGATACCTCACCAACAGCCTGCAGGTGAGATGCATACAATGTTTCACTGGATTAAGACGCTGTCAGTGTGAAAACATGACCCTACATAACGTCTCTGCGGCAGCATGCGGGCATTCTGTGATTTCGTGGTGAAGTTTCGGCTGTCAGTGATTGAGCGCTAAAATGCTGATCTTGCTAATTCTGCTCAAAGACACTGTAAGAATCCATAAGCAATGCTTAATGCTCACTTTAGAAGTCTGTGGAGTGTAAAAAGCATGAATCTGTTCAAATATTCAATATAAGTGGGACTACTAATGGTAACATTGTAAAATACATGAATACATTTTGATTGACAGCTAAACTGAATATTATGTCTATATGTAGTGCCTACAGCCTGGTATAATGTTCAAGATTAGCAATGCATGATATACCTGTACCATACTGGTTATTGGACAATTTGAGAGATTTTTTAAATTTAGCAGTATGGTTATAGACCTTATGCGCCAGAGAAACAAACACGCAGCCATCTTTAGTCTTTGAACTTTCATTTTTTGTGGTAGCTCTGTATATTTCTATGGCATCGCTGTCGAATTAGCTGGTGAAGTGGATTTAATTATTGTAGAGTTGTCAAAAGTTATCATGAGCATTGTAATGTTTGAAGCAGATGTCATAACTGATGTCAGTAGACCAGGAAGATTTTAAAACGAGTGCTTCGTTTATGAATCCGTAAGATCTTACCTTCATGCTGTGAAAATACAAATCGGAAGACAGAACACAATGAGCGCAGGGCTGAAAAGGGGCGGGGCTACATAAGGTCTATATGTTGGAGATATATTGGCGCTTTTCCACTGCATGGTATGACTCGGCTTGGTTCGGTTCGGCATGGCTCGGCTTGCTTTACTTTCGGTTTGCTTTTCCACTGCAGTTTAGTACCGCTTCAAAATGGGTGGGATTATAGACTGATATAGTTGCGCTGCCTGTACTACCGTGGATCTGTTCCTCAGCTACTAACGAGTCTACTGACCACGATACAGCCATTTTTTTTTTCAAGTTGCATGCGACGGTCGTTTAAAGCAAGTCGTTTAAAAAAAGTAGTGTAAACAAATGATACTGCGGTGGCTGTTACTGACTATTTAAATCTAGCGGGTTTGGTGTCTTGTGTTTCAAATCCAATGATGCTGGTAGTGACGATTCTCTCTGACCAATCAGTGATCTGCAGTGTTTACATGTCACATTTAGTCAAAACCTCTGGAAGGCAAGCCTGCAACCTTTAGCCAAAAAAGCGTAACGGCTAATGCTAACGCTCCGGCTGTGGCGGTACGCAGGGAAGGAGACCAGAGTCCATTACACGATAGGATGAGAGGTGCCGCACGTAATTAAGTTAGCCGTTACGCTTTCTCCAATGGTAAGAGATACAGACCCTCTCATCTCCCTATAGTAATAAAATCTCTGATTTAGTATCAGTACGCCACGCTTGGAACCTCAACCGAGGTGGTACTATAGGGGTTATGCGCAATCTAACTTCCGTATTTTGTAAAACAGTTCAGATCGCTTCTGGTTTAGGTCTTTTGCATGTGCTTCATGAAAAAATTAGCTGTTTTATTCAAGATAACTTAAAAGGAACGAGCAAAGATGAGCATAACTGATGCCCCCCGCATATACAGATTGATATTTAAAAGCTTTTTTCATTTTTCTTCTTCTCACTAACGTTTAGATATTTAATAGAATAAAACACCTATAATAATGTGAACAAGGTAGTTTCGCTTATTACCTTAAAAGTCCATAGATATGCCATCAGTTCATACTGCTGTTAACACTTTCTCTGAAAAGCGGATACAATGACCAGTTTTCCGGTTTGGTCATGTGACGTTCAACATATACCCTATGTAAGCGAGCCATAATGTTCCGTACCGAGCCGTCCCATGCAGTGGAAAAGCGGCAAAAAGTGAGCCGTACTGAACCGTACCATGCAGTGGAAAAGCGCCATATATAGATTGTTCAATTACAGTTGATCTTTAAAAATGCTAATAATTTAATAACACTGTTAAATGTAGTCTTTAGCAAATCTCAAAATGAATCAAATCTTCTTACTATACATATTGTGATGTTGTGATGCCTAAAGTCACTTGTAGCATTAAAATGTTTGATGTTAGTTTTCTTTTGTGATTCTTTATATGGGGTTTCTCTCTTTTTCCAGGCAGCACCAATACATTTTTAATACCTTCTGCATCTCACAGATAATTTGAAAAATGTCATAAAAAGCATTTGTTGAAAATCAGTTTTCTTGAAATCGAATAGACATGCACAATGTGCGAATGTTTATGATTTATTAAATAAGAAATATGAGTGAATGTGTGTTTGAAGGATTATATCTTGAAGTTATTATATGTACAGTTTAAGACAGCAGGCACACTAAAAATGTTTTGTCAGGAAACCTAAAAAATGTGCTTCATGCAGTAATATTTAAAGTATTTGAAAAATATTATTTAATATAAATGAATCAACCTGAATACTTGAAAGTGAACCTGAATGAAAGTCATTTTTAAGAATTCGATCAAGTAGAAGTAAAAGTAAAAACTGCACTAATCCACCGGGTGTTTGTGCAGTGTGTGCTAGATATAGATTTGTGACTGTATACATATATTCACACAAATCAAACTGCACAGTGCATGGGGGAGGTTTTACATTTCTATGGGGGAAGGGTGTGTGTGCAAGGGGGTTGTTTGAATGTACTTAATAGGTAATATGGTGGGGGATGGGACGTTAACATTCAGGAGATGCCTGTTTCTGAGGAGTAGGGAAGTTATGATTCCAAAAAGTATCCAGCACCGGCACATGCTCATGCTCTCTCAAATACACAAGAGACAAAACAATGGAAAAGGCTAATCAGAGTAGCCTTTTCTCAGTTAACAAAGTCACGAACACACACACAACTACCTCTGAACAGACTGGGTTTTGCAATCTGTAAAAAAGAATCTTTTGTTCAACCACAGTTCAAACCCAAAC
>CM077451.1:10131654-10384154 GCA_039654765.1 Mylopharyngodon piceus | reverse complement strand
ACCTCACGTGACATAACCGACAGAATTTTCCGTGCACAGAGACACCGGCGGCAGCAGCAGAAACAATGTCAGCCTCAGAGGTGTGGAAATACTTAAAAATTAATGATGACAACACACACATTGCGAACTGCATGCTTTCAATCACAATTCGTTATCAATTAGTGAAGGCGGGATAGGCAGAATCGCGCTGAATGACACAGACCAGAAGCGCTCTCTGTCTCGCACGCGCTCTCTCTTTCTTGTGCGCGATCCCAGTTCTCTCAGACAGCGCGCGATCAGTTCTCCTTGCGCCTGAATGGTCAAATGCACACATAGTTGTCAAAATGTCCATCGTGTGGAGTATCTCATGTAAATGCAGTCAGTTATGGCTTAAGTGGACGTAAACATTTGGGTGAAAACAGGATATGTGTCAGTATCCATGGATTCGGTCTTAAAGGGACCGTAGCCTATATTTGTCATTAATGTTAATAAAACAACAAAAGATGTTAAATAAATGTATACATGGTAAATAAACCTACTGTATCTGAAAAACAAGTTTATTTAATTTATATCTCTATAGTATTTGTTTTATTGTTTGTAATTTGTTTGTAAATTTCTTTTTATATAACAACAATTATATATATTGGTAATTATGCCCTTTGAAGGTTATGGACACTGTGAAATTTTTGTTCTTTAAGTTTGTGACAAGCACATAAAAATTATTACTTTTTTCATTAGAGTAATAATAAAGAAGCTGTCCTACATTCATTAGTCTCACTGTGATGTGCTTGGAAAACTGCATGGAAATCACCAAAAAAAAAAAGAGAGAGAGAGAGAGAGAAATTAATAAATGTATAGGCATCGGTATCGGCAAGTACCAGAAAAAAAATATCGGTACTCGTACTTGGTCCTTAAAAAATGGTATCAGTGCATCCCTAATATATATATATATATATATACACACACACACACACACACACACACATACTCTCACAATCATTATTGATTATAATATTAGTGATTAGATTAGTGGTGCCAGTGGCAGTATGCACACTGGCAACAGTCACCAAGACGACCGTAAATCGTAAATGATCAGTGTCAGCGTTACCATGGCTGCTTCAGCCACATAAACACCAACAACATCAAAGAAGTCCAGATGCAGGTGCTTTTCTGACCATCAAACTCATTGAAAGCTTTCGATTGTGTCCTCCACCACAGCTCTGAGCGCACATTAAAAGAATTGTGTTAACCAGAGGAGACGAGCAGCTCCAACCATCAGTTTTGTACTGGGGGAGGAGTGTTTAAGAGAGAGGGAGAGAGAGAATGAGAACACAAACGGCAGAGGCCAGCATGTAAAATCCACAGCGACAAGCCGTGTCGCCAGCAGAGGAAATTGATCAGACAGTCTCAAGGGAGGGCTGAGTAGAGATTTGGGACAGCAATCCAAGTGCATTGGTCATATCACACATCTGCCACCTTAACAGCACTGACAGGGAGCCAGCAAAGTGTGAGGAGGGGAAAAAAGGGAAAAAAAAGACAAACACACTAACACGGTCTCTCTAAATAGCCGGCTTAAAGCAAAGCCGAATGTGTCCTGTGGAAGTGACCCAGCGTTTCTGTGCCATCTATGGCTGACGGAGAGCATGTTTTTGTCAGGATGGCTTATGATGATACAAATAAATATTGGAAGCCATTAGAATAAAATATATGTGAATTAAATAAAACCTGAAAAGATATTTTATCTGAATATTTCTTTTATTCAAATAGATTTTGAATGTATTCACGATGATTTGAATCAAATCTGTAAAGACATTTTATTTGACATTTTCTTTTATACACATTTTGAATGTACATATTTCTGAATTAAATAAGATCTGGAAACACATTTTATCTGATTTTTCTTTTGTTCACATAGATTTTAAATGCAAATATCTGAAAACACATTTCTTTCTTTTTTTTTTTTATTCACTTACATTGTACATGTAAATATTTCCAAATGAAATCTGATAAGACATTTTATCTGAAAACTTCTTTTATTCACCTAGATTTAATTTTTTGTAGTTATCAAGATTTTTACATCAAAAAAAAAACTCCTAATTTAGAAGTAATAAGCTATTCTGTTTTTGACCCTCTCTTTCGCACACCCCGTTTTGATAGATGAGCCACATTCAAGACTTGGAAGTAAATGCCCACTGCTATGATTGGGTAACAGTTTTGCATATTAAAATAATTTTCAATGCCCCCTCCATTACACGTGTGGAATTGTTTTGAAAACTTCCGGTGTTTAAAAATGTCTTGTTAAAAAATTTGAAACATTTGCCAAAAATGTGAAACATTTATACGTATTAAATATGCTTTATAAGTCTTGGTTGTGGCAAATAATGTTTAAGTACTTGGAGTTACCACAGTTTTAATTGATAAAGGGTGACTTACGGTGTTTCGTGTAAATGGAATTATGAATGAATGTACCATCAAACGATCTGTATCAGAAAAAGCAATAATGACACATGGTAAAAACACTGTTACTCACTTGTGTGTTGTGACATTACTGTCAGATCCAATGTTGGCACTGCATCATCTTTTATTCTTAGTCACTCTGAAAAGCCTGGGTCGAACTGTTTAAAATCAAATCTGCAGTAAAATGAAGCGAACAAACGAACAGTGTCTTACTGACGCAATCTGACTGGAACTTCATTAAAAATAAAGTTCATCCACGCTTTCTTAATGTTAGAATCATAAGGAAGGCAGTGCAAAGACTGTGTTTTTCCACAACGTGGCACTTTAAAATGTCTTACAATCCTATCATTTAGTTGCTGGAGTAATCCTGTGTTTGTATCTGTCTCGTATTTACTACTACATGATATGCGCAAAATCGGTGGGCAGGGCTAAAGAAGCAACGATGTAGAAGTAGCCATTGATCTTCTTCTGCAGAGGTGTTCTTTCGTCACACTATGACATAATAATGTGACAAAATCCAAAACGAGTCGTTTTCGAGCTTGGTTTCAATAAAAGCTGTTTTTGGACTAACAAGGAAGCTTTGAGTTCTGAAACTTTCAGGATATTTTTTATAGTACAATGACCAATGTCATAAGATCAAAGAAAATTTGATTCCCTTTAAATTATTGTCCCATATTAAATTAAAATTTTTATTACATTGATGCTTCTCAGTGACATGTTTCTTGCAGTGATTTCTGTTACAGATTTATAAATCTCAACTTAATTGATTACATGTTCGTATCAATAATTAAATCAACAATATTTTATACATAAACACCTGTAACCATAAATAAAAAATAAAAAAAGAAGAAAGCAGCAGCCTGAACATTTGCATCGTAACGCTGTGATAATGTAGCCAGAGAAAGTGTCTCAATCTTATTTAAGACAGAATTCACTGTCTTAAATAACATGATGTTTTTCCTTCTCCACCCAGATAAGTTATTCGCCTTTTTTCGGTTGTGAATAATGACGGCCTGAGACATAAAGCATTTATGTGGGGGAGCTTTCCTCTCGCCCATGCGCTGTAATTACGCCTTTGAAATAGACATGGGGTGTCACCAAAGCTGAAGATTTGAAAAGTTTTTTTCTCTCCTCGCTCTGCTCTTTCTTTTTTGATTACAGACTGCCTCTATCTAAAATAACAGGCTGGGAAAATAAGAGGCTGCCAAAGCCCATTTCTAGTCCTTTTTCTGATGGCATGGAAATTGCTATTAATGCCCCAAATGCTCTTTAGGCAACCTGTCTCCCGGACATGAAATGGCCTCCATTTTAGGTGCCCATTATACTTTCATTCCTTTAGCCAATGTGATAATTTGCAATAATTGATTCCTCCATCATCTGTCTTTTGAAAATCATGTTCTGGAAATGACTCGCTATGACTCGTAATATTCAGCATAATGTCGTTCCTTTTTACTGCCTCACTTTGTGACTCACTTCCTGCAAAAGTGTGTTTATAGTGAGGGAATTCATTATAGTCGCTCTCATTTCCATTTCACTATAGGGTCGCATGTGTCTTTTCATTTGGATTAGCATTGTGTTTTGAAATATACACTTCATAGTTTTGTTTTTTGCTTTTTCCTCATGAAAGGCGAACGGCGGCTGGCAAGACGCCCCGACACCCTCCTCAGTGACCTCGCCCACGGAAGGACCCGGGAGTGTCCATTCTGACACCTCCAACTGATCAGCACCATCCATCCTCAAAGCGCTTGGAATCTTCAGACTGCTCTCGCTAAAGATCCAGCGATCCACCCTCCGCAGATTTGGATTAACGTCCCACATGGTCATACACAATCATGCCATACCACCGTGGAACATTTGGGATACTTTACAAGATTTTAGAAAACAATTATGAATTTGAAAATTTAAAAAAAAAAAAAATGTGTTTGTACAGTTTTCACAGTGTCTTTTAGGTGGCACAGGGCGACTAACTAACCTGTGACTGTTTCAGTCTTATGAGGCTATTGTTAATGATGGAACAACCAGTCATTGTGTTTCAATTTAAATGCTTCATTCTACCTCTCAGCAAAAAAAAAAAAAAGAAAGAAAAATGAGAAAACAGCAGTCTTTGTTTTCTAAAAAAATAACAGATACAACTTGATATAGTGTTGAGAGGAAGCTCTCCTTGTCGGTACGATCAATAATTATTCTCTCTTTTGTTCGTTCATAGTGATATATTGACTATTTCTTTTTGTTTGTTTGTTGTTTTTCCTTTTTTATTTTTCAAAAGACCCTCCAATATCAATTCAGCTATATTAAAGTATTTCCTTTGACAATTTTTGCCCTATAAAAACAGATTTTTCTTGTACATCTTTGTATAAAACGTGAAATAGGATGTGTGGAGGTCACTCCATTGACCATTTGAAAGCTGATTATCATGTTTTCCCCATAAAACCATCAAAAGCCGTCCATTAGATAAAGGTAAATGCTTACTTTTATCGTAGAGAGCAGTCCAAACAACTCTGTTGTCGTAGATTTCATTTGGAGTCATTTCCTCACTCTGTTTGTTTTTGAGGACACCGTCTGCGAGTCGATGAAAATATAACTGATTCCGGAAATGGCGGAAGCATCAAGTCATTATGGTCTATAATGACATTTCCTCCCCGCTTTCACTTCAGATTGCTTTCAAACGCTCCCTTATTCCCTTTCTCCCTTAAGTGAAGGAATTTGACATAAAGAGCAATATATTTGTTTGGTTTATACAAACCGGTGTCTTTTACTACCCCAAATCATGGAAAAAACAAGCACTAATGCTCTTTATTGTTTTGAATTAGTTATTAGTTTTAGTATGTTCCCTATTTAAACTGATTATTCCTTATTATGTTCTGTTGACTAGCAAAAACCTTAAGGGTTTCATCAAAAGGCCACGCCATAAGAATATGAGTGTGAGATACAAGTATGAGAGCCAACTGTGAGTGTACAGTTTCAGAAACAAGCAATGTACATCAGCCGAGTGTTGCTGGTAACCAAAATCCATTGTGTCAACAATGTAAAAGAATATGAAATATCATGCTCATAGCTGTTTAAACATAATGAGCTTTTCTCAGTTTTCTGTAGCATTTGTAAGAAAGTCAGAAATTCAGATACGCAACATACAAGCGCTACCAGATTGCTCATGTCTTCTAATTTCTTTTAGCCAATTTGAATTGCTGAAGCCACTGTTCCCATTGTGAAATCATGACCGATGTAGCGCTTCTGCCTAATTGAAAAAAATTATCTTGAAAAATCCAATAGTTAACTAATTTTTGTTGAAAATATATCCCTGTCTGTCAGGGCTCCGGGTAATGAAGTTTGTTTTGCAGTACATTGAATCAGAATCCATTTAAATGGGGAAGTCATTAAGTTAACAAGATTTGGACATTTCGACGGTCACTCTTAGCTGTGTTGATGCAGGTAAAGTGCCGTACAACCGTTCAGTCTATATGGACTCTTTTGCCCCCGAACCCAGAAATCAGTTCAGCGGCTTCTGAACAAGTTCCAAACCCTGACCTGAGGTGAAACCAGTCGATCATCTCTGCTCTGTTGTGTATGTATCGCTAATATGCTAATATGACACCAGTTTCTAATACCATATTATCCCCCTGTTGATTTGTGCTCTCTAACACGTGTTCTACCAAAAACATTGCCAAAAAGGAAGAAGCTCCGCCTTTTTAATGGATTTTGGGGGGAAATGTTTGGGAATGTTCATCGCTATTCACTATCAAAACCAAAAATGTAAAAACTGAAAGTAGCTTATGTATGTATAAGAAACAGAAATATGTGACCGATATTTCATTGCCTTTGCCTTCAATAATGGCTTTGATGATTCGTTTTCTTTCTTTTTCTGATGTTTTTTGTTTTTAGCTTTTGTTTAGCTCTCAGTATCAAGAATTTCTGAAACACCATATTTTTTTTAATAGTTTGAAGATAATCATGCTAATCCGTATGAAAATACAAACATACGTCGTCTATTATTTGAATGACATACTTTTATGACACAAAAGAACATAAACTCTAGTTTGCTGATGGTTGCCATTGTGAAAATGTATATATATTTTGTGAAATAGACTTGACCGCACCTGCTATAAATGCGTTATTAGACTTCACGATTATGTACCATATGAAGCATTGAAGTCCAGACTATTGTGTTTGGGTTTCCGCCACAATTCCCACAAACTTTGTCTCAAAATTGACATGATTATCATCAATAAATGTTGTATTGCTCACTGAACGGTATTGATACACATCAGTATGTATTTTGTGAGATTCTGTTTTGTTATTATTTTTTATAAAGGTTTTACAGGGTTTAAGGCTTTTCTTGTTCTCCAATTCATGTTTAGGGACCATTTTAGTACAGTAAAGGAAATATGGATACACAGTGTATCACGTCTACTGTATAAAGGGCACAATTGGCATTAGTCAACTCAATCCACGACTTAGATTTTGCACACTTCCTGTCCAATATCACATCAATTCATAGCCTGAGATTTTAAATTTAGCCCTTAACAAATTATCCCATTTTACTTTGTTGCATGTGTTTTGCTTACAATAAAATACTGCAGTGTTTTAAGTAAATGCTGATGTATTTTTTGCCCACGTTTTTTTCTTTTTTCTTTTCTCTTCTTCTTCTTATTTTGTCTGCAAATATACACTACCATTCAATTTTTGGTTAAGATTTTTTTTACATTTTTGAAAAAAAGTCTCATGCTCACAAAGTCTGCATTTATTTGATCAAAATGTGAAATATTACAATTCAAAATAACTTTTTTTATATTTGAATATATTTTAAAATGTAATTCATTCCTGTGAATTTTCAGCATCAGTGTCACATCATCCTTCAGAAATCATTCTAATATGTTGATTTTGCTGCTCAAAAAAAAAAACATTTCTTACTATTATCAATGTTAGAAAGTTGTGCTGCTTAAATGGATAGCTATTCCAAAAATTAAAAATCGGTGATTAATTACTCACCCTCATGTCGTACCAAACCCGTAAGATGTTCATCATTTTCAGAACATAAATGAAGATCTTTTTGATGAAATCTGAGAGCTTTCTGTCCCTCTATAGACAGCTACGCAACTGACACTTTGACGCTTCAAAAGTTCATAAGGAGATCGTAAAACTAATCCATATGAATTGAGTGGTTTAGTCCAAATTTTCTGAAGAGACACGATCGCTTTATGGTGAACAGATTGAATTTAGGCTTTTATTCACATATAAACATTCATCAACTCACACATCAGTTGTGGTAAACAGAAGCTCAAGCATGTTTGCTTGCCATGCGAGAACCAATGAGGTTCATTCTCGTGTGTTACGCAACATGTTTGAGCTTCCAAAAGAGGTTTGTTCTCGTGCATCAAGCAGGTTCGGTCGAGCTTCTGTTTATGTTCGCTGATCAGTGTTTATATGTGAATAAAAGCCTAAATTAAATCTGTTCATCATATAAAGCAGTAATTTGTGTTCCGAAGATGAATGAAAAAAGGTAAATACAGGCTGAAATGTTTCAAGAATTAAGAAAAAACTACAACAATTTTTAAGTAAAAAATTATAATTTAAAATATTTTTTAAAATGTATATCAATCACCAGTTTTTGTTTTATTATTATAATTTAGCCTGTTTTTTCCCCAAAAATTATGAATTAAATTAGATTGTTATGATTACTAAAATTATAATTTATTCTGATTCATAACAATTAATATTATTGCCAAACCACTTTGTGCTGTGGAGACACATAAGCAGATTGTTAAATAATTAACATCTTTATTTGACTGATTTGTGACTCTGTGACTCCATCGCCTAGACCCAAGTTTAAACAAATATAGATAAATATACATTTATTTCTAGATTGTCTAAGGCTGAATATCAGTAAGATCTCTGCAACTCAATTCCTGAATGTCATCGTGTTTCTGCTCCATGAGTTCTGTCATTCCCTCGTGCCGAGAGTGAAAGTGGGCCAAGGTCAGACCTCGACTTCACAGGTCTGTCAGGGTCTCGTGCCTCTGGATTCAGAACAGCTTTGGGCTACTTGGCCTCAGGAGTACTGGCAGTTTGTTTTATATAAATATATACATATTCTGGGAGCCATTTCTCACTGCCTTAAATAAGGGGGGCTGAGGAGTGTGAGGGGCACGAGGGTTTTAACATGTCTCCCACCTCCACAGGCCCATACTGACCCAGTCTCCCACCTCCAAACCGCAAACAACCCCACACGTCTTTCACCCTAAACATCCTCAATCCCACTCATCCACATCTTCCACTTGTCAACACATGAGAGAGAGATGTGAACGCTAACAGAAATGAAATGTGAAATTGTCCTCTGTAATGTCAAGTCATATTTAGCTTCCACAGGAAAAATATAGTTGCTGAAAGTTGCAGAATATCTAGATCTCCAGACAGAGGACGTTTACACTGATGCTGATTAAAATTCAGATTATCTTGACATTATAATTAATAGAACACCATGATTTTTAAAATATACAATACAAAAATCCCTGTAACAACAAATACTATATATATATATATATATATATATATATAGACTTTGACCATTGATATTGCAAGCTATTTTTGTTTTTCTTCATCCATATACCAGGAGCTCAATGCCACTGACAGTGAATCCAGCACTGTGCATTGGGAAATTAAAAAGGGCAATAGGAACATCTGTGACCAGTTCCGATTAATTCTCTTTATCTGTTTGGCGCTGTAGGAGCCTCCCCGGTCGCCTCTGTGTCATTTGGCATTCCATCTCACGACTGATCTTCTCAGGTTTGAAAGGACAGGACAAATCCCAGAGATAGGCCGTCTGGTCCAGACGCACAGGCTCTGCATATCAGCCACTCACAGGAGGGATGAGAAATCCCCTTCCTGACACTCGCAAAGGCTTTCTTTGTGAAACCTGCTGAATTATCTAAGCTCTGCACACATAAGCTTTGGTGCCAGTAAAATATTGAGCAGCTTCCAGCCAACTTTAAATTATATTGAGTCCATGTCTTTCCCCCCCAACAAAAACTGAATTGTAGGAGCAGTGAATGCCTGATTATTTTCAATTTTAAGTTTTCTACTGGATTTGAGAAGATTTTTTTTTAAACATCATAGGTCCTAGAAAGTTTTAATTTGTATGTAAAAATTTAAGTTAATTTTTAATATTTCAAATATGTTGTGATTTGTGAAATTTAATGGTTGATGCATTTTTGTTCTCACATTTCAGTATAAACACAGCAGCCCAACAACAACATTGGCTCAACCAATGCCGTGAGTTTAGAGTGCTTCAGTGATGAGGTATTTTTGTTGCCCAACCCGGAAGTTGGTTCTCATAGTGATTCATAGTTTATGAATCTTACACATTTTGTTCATCATGATAATCTTGAATCATGAATTTTGAAGCATAAATATAATCACTGCGTCCCCGCTGGTCCTGGAGGCCAAGGCGGAGCTGCGGTGATGAGCGGCCGAGGTGGAGCCAGGGTCCCGGAGGACTGAGAAGTAGCCGCTAGGACTGAAGACCAAGGCGGAGCCAGAGGTAAGGCGGAGCCCGACAGAGCTGAAGGGGTGGAGGGATGAAGCACAGCTGAAGGCCTGGAAGTCCATGGTGCAGGCAGAATGACGACTACCTTGGTCCTCAGACCCACCGGTAGAGGTAGCTGGTAGAGGAGGCGGGAGAGGGAGGCTGGGAGGGACCAGCGGGGACGCAGGAGACTTGGAGCTGGGCGGGACCAGTGGGGACCAGCAGGAAACTTGGAGCTGGCTGGGACCAGCGGGGACGCAGGAGACTTGGAGCTGGGCGGTATCAGCGGGACGCAGTAGACTTGGAGCTAAGCAGGACCAGCGGGGATGCAGGAGACTTGGAGCTGGGCGGGATCAGCGGGGACGCAGGAGACTTGGAGCTGGGCGGGACCAGCAGGGATGCAGGAGACTTGAAGCTAGGCGGGATCAGCGGGGACGCAGGAGACTTGGAGCTGGGCGGGACCAGCAGGGATGCAGGAGACTTGAAGCTAGGCGGGATCAACGGCAACGCAGGAGACTTGGAGCTGGGCGAGGATGGGAGGTTTTGAAGAATAACCTCTTCCAATTCCTCAAATAATTTTTCAGACACCAGGCTCTGCTCACCCTCAATGGTGGGAGTATGGGCCGTACAAGAACACCCACAGGAACAGATGATGTTGCCGGCTCTCACACCTGGTCAGATTTCCTGCTGGTCTCAAGCTCCAGGACGAAGTTGGGACGTAGTAGAACTAAACAGAGGACATAAATACACAGGAGAAAACTAACTGAACAAGAAACAGGTGCACAAAGCAATCATAACCATGACAACAAATAATAAATGAGAACTCAGGCAAACAGGAACAGGGAAAACCAAACTAAAACACAATGAAACTAAACAACCCTTACAATGAGTTTACCTGTTCGGCGTGATGATGTTTAATGTCCCAGACAACCTCTGTAGTCCCATTTAGCCAATTGTTAGCAACTGCCTTTTCTGAGACACATAAAAGCTTTAAAAAATTATAAAATCACAATTACTAATGTATTTTATGTCATAGAATAAAACATGAAAATATCTGTGTTAACAACAGACCTTATTTCAGGCATTTAACCAAAAACCCATTCAAAAAGACTTATTGACTTCAGGACGATGGAACCAGAAGTGCTAAAATGCTAACTTGTTTCTGGGTTTTGGCCTACAACAACAACAACACACACGCACACACACACACAAAAAAAAAAAAACGGCTTGAGATGGAATTCTGTTAAAGTGTTTCTTATTCTGGTTAGACTATAGCCACTCAAAAGCCATTTTCCCATGAATGTGCTTTCCACATGCTTGAGGTCACACTACACAAGCAGTAGCTCAGTGTGGGGTGGTGGGTGCATGGATGACCGGCGTTAAATTAGCCATCTCAGCGCACTGCTGTCGCATGAGCGGGGTCATGCAGCGTGGCAGCGGCCATGACTCCCGCTGATCTCATTACAGTGGCAGGGCTGAGACCTCGCTGGCCTGGCCCGGTAATGATCACACCCTGTCAGGCCTGATCAACATCTCACCCTCACTCTCCCATCAGTGGGGTCACAAGCACACATCAACACACATACACAACAACATGCTCACATACATTCCACTCTCAAGAGCCACAGAAAAAATACTAAATAGTAATATTCCACACTATTGCTGTTTTTACTTTTCTTTTTTTTTTCCTCAAATAATGCAGCCTTGGTGAACATGACACTTTGTTCAAAAACTTTTAAAAACCTTTGAACGGTAGTGTATATGTTATATAATATATTGAACCAAATTCTATTGTAATGCTGTTTATACCGTATATACATGTACATTTAAACAATGTTTTTTAATGTTTTGAGAAACATAATGGAAAAACCCTAAAGAAAAGCCTAAAGAAGTTCCCCAGGAACCTGCTGCTGATGGAACATTTATTTGGGTGAACATTGTGCAGAAGGTTTAGCCAGAGGCTACATTGAATATGAGTTAATCACAGACCACAAAGACTAATCATCCATAGATATTTTGGAAGATCATTTGTTAGGACCTCTGCATATTGCTCCTGCAGATGGAGCCCAGTTGGGTGATGGGATGGGGTGTGGCAGGCAGGAGGAACAGTCTTATACAGTCATTTCCTGTAGGAATCATCCGAGGTGGACAAGGGTTGACACCTGACCCTCATATCATCTGCTGCCCTTTTCTTACAGACACAAAGAGTGATTATGAGGAGCATCTCCTTCACAGCAGCAGGATCTGACCTAAACATGTGTGCTCTCACTTTGGTGATGACACTATTGATATAAAGATAGACAGAGTCTCATCTTTTAGTTTTATGAAGTTAATATCATGCAAAATTGCAAATAGTCTCATCATTACTCATCCTTGTGTGGCTCCAAACCTGTTTGACTTTTCGTCTTTATTTAGCAGATTGTCCAAACTGCTCTTTACGTATAATAAAGGTTGATTTGAACATTTGAACTCCACACTATATTGTTTTAAGAAGTTTTATGAAGTCATACAATCAGGGTTATTATCGTTAACTAAAACAAATAACATAAAAAAATAAAAATAAAAAAAACATCTTTTTAAAAAAAAAAAAATAAATAAACATTAACTGAAATAAAATAAAATATAAAACAGTTGTCAAGGCAACATTTCTCATTTTTTATTTGGTTTAAGTTTAGGTACTAAAATAACTGAAACTAAATAAACTAAATCTAAAAGCTAAATAAAAACTATATAGACATTAAAATAATAATAATAATAAAAACTTAACTAAAAACTGCTACTAAAACTACAAAAAAACCTAAAATTAAACTAAATTTAAAATGATAACAGAATATATATATATATATATATATATATATATATATATATATAAATATATACGAAGCGAAACCGCTGTGTGTTGCTTGGAGACCCACAACCGTTCTGCTCTGGCCTTTATAGGTAATATTTTCATTGGCAAAATTGAGCAAAAGCAGACAATATGTCTAAAATATAACACAATATTAACTTTTGATTTACTGAACTGTTGTATAAAATCAATATCACATTTGCACTCGTGCTATTCGAGACAAAAACAGCACTCGTGTGATATTGCCCTCGTTAGGCCTACTGGTGTGATATTGCTTAACTATATCATATGACATAAATATGAGACGACAACTCATAAGGGGCATTTTTGACCAGATATCTTGAATTTTAGGATCATTCTAACTGCATTCTATAGGCTCCATTACGCAGTGAGTTGTTGCCCTGATTCATATTCGTCATAAATCAACTGTAACTAATTAATCTAATTAACGCGTTAAATCGACAGCCCTAATATATATATATATATATATATATATATATATATATATATATATATATATATATATATAATATAATAATAATAATAATATAATATATATAATATAATATAGTATATCAATATTATATATTTTATATTCAAAATAAATAGTATATCAATGATAGAAACACTGCATACAATAACTTTGTGTGAGGAACAGACTAAAATATAAGACATACACTGAAAATCAATTGATAGCCATGTTAACCATTTGAAAATGGAAAAAAGCAGCTTGGACATTCTGCCAGAAATATCTACTTGTGTCACATGCAAGAAAGAAAGTCGCACAATTTTGGAATAACATGAGGGTTAGTAAATGCTAACACCAATATTTAATTTTTAGTTAACTATCTCTTCAATTATAACGTGGCCTACTGTTTTTATTTTCCAGTTTCACAATAATTGAGCATTAATGAGACATTTCTGTCCTGTCCATTCATTTGTCTAACTTGTAATATTTTGTGGTTGCCATGCTAACGCACTTAAAATCATGCTGGACCTACTGAAAGGCTCTCATGATGATAAAGGGTAAATGAGATCTTAATTGTATTATGGCGTTATATGTTGACAGTTATATAGATTCATAATCTCAGGGAAGGACCACAAGACCTTGAGCATGATTCTGCATCCATCCCAACAGATCTGTAGCATTTCTCCCATGATTCTCTCGGACGGCAATGCGTGTGTGCGAATGTGGTGGATGTTTTATATGTAGGTCAGTTAGCAGTGCATATCGCTGGCTCTGGTCATTGTTCTACATCCATTTGAGACAGGCAGCGGAGTGGACAGGCCACATTTTTTTGAAGGCCCTATCCCCCCGCATGTGGATCCTGTTTCCTGCTGCTAATGACTTTGACATTATTGGGCCGGACAGTGGCATGTCTGGCCACATTACTCTCAGCACTATTGCATATTCATAATCGACTAAATATAGTCAGCCAAAGCGAAGACTAGCGGGCAAAAAAGCTAGGGATGGACACTGCGGTTGGCCACTGAACAATGGCGAAATGGCACCGGACCCCCTGACTGGCCGCGGGGTGATGGGTAACGGGCCAACTCTCAACATGCAAGAAAAATAAAAAGGATTCAACTTGAGGAGCTCTTTTCTTAGAGTCCCTCAGGGCTAAATGAGTGAACTGAAAAGACACAAAAATGGCCCCACAGATTTTACATGTTTATGTACATTAAGTGACAGTGACAGAGTAGTAGTTCACTAACATTAGATATGCTTTCATTTGAAAATATAATATAAACTTTTCCCCCCATTCTGTTGTAGATTAATAAAAGATTTTTAAATATGAGGGAAGAACAAAACACTAAACTTGGTTAATGTATTTATCTGACCAAATTAATTGGCAAAAAAGGCAAACTACAGGTATGAAAAAAGAAAAAAAAAAAGAAAAATGAAAAACTCAGGAAAAAGCATACATTAACGACAATATAATCAGTTATTAATATTTCATTGCTTCTCTCTTGTTTTTGCATGTTTATAATTCCTCTGTGACAGCCTGGCAAAAAAATATGTCTGCACAATTTGGAATGTTTCATTGCGTTATCACAAATAAAACAATTGACTCAATATTGACGCAATATTGACTGAATTTTTTTTAGGCCGGACATCACTTTTGGCCACTGTACATATATATATATATATATATATATATATATATATAAAAACAAACAAACATACATAGCCTACTATACATGTGATGTCAGCATTGTAGCGACCATGAGGGGGCGACTAGAGGACTGATATTTCAACTTGAAGTGTGCGTTATTAAGGTATAATAATAGTTCTACAGTATGCTTTTAATTTCTTTATATGTTAAACTTTATTTTTTAAATAGTGAAAAACTGAGTATCTCTAAGGTCATGTGCAACTTTAAAAATATGCAAATAATAAGGAGTGTGTGCACATATTCTGTCGAATGAGGTAGAAAGTTTCACAACCAGAAAACTTAAGGTAGGCCTACTGTAAATATATGCTTTATAATACACTGGTATTAGTATATTACGCTTTATGATATACTGGTATTAGTGATTGTTTAGTAGCCTATCAGTTAGATTAGGCTATACACTTCACGCTGTAGCCTATTTAATTATAGTAGCCTATTTAATCGTATTACAAAATAGTCTCCTCCTCATTTGTGAAGTATAGCCTACTTTTGTCTCTAAAAGTGATGTTGAGTCTTAAAATCTTATGAAAACAGACCAAATCTTATTAAGGCACCATGGTGTGAAAATTACCGAAGCAGATTATAGTAGCGTGTACAAGTTTCGCGAGTCATTTCCCCCATCTGCAATCAAAACATGATGTTTAAATGAGGTATATTAAGGCACAGTGTTAAACACCAAGTTAAAGGAAAATTAAAAAAAAAAAAAAAAAAAAAAAAAAAATTCTTACTTATACAAAAGCAGAGGGCCACAGACATGACATCCATCCAGGCACAGAAGGAGAAGGTGTCAAGCAGGTCAGTACAAAACGTGTTAAATTCTATATACACGTACACTTTTTTATTTTTATTTTTTTTAAATGTGATATTCAGTATAGAATGCGTTTTTAATTCTCCTCACAGATAGTATATGCCCTTATCCATTTTTCCTTACTACTACAAGATTATTACAGGCTCACAGTTTTTTTTTTTTTTAGGCATGATACCCGTGCCTTTAATCTAGTAGTACCATAAACACATGTGAAGGTTTATGCACTTTGTACTTCTGCCACAAGAGGGAGACATTGACCCATGTTATTTGGATTGTTGCAGAACTGCTGTGGAAAATTGGCACAGTTTTCATCTGATTTTATTGTACATACGACAAACAGAACAGTATAACCCCTGGCAAATCTTGCTCTTAAGAGACTTATAATGCTCCTGATCCTGAGAGAGACAAGGACTAATATTGTGTCATATTAAACATTCGTGGTTATGTAAATGACCTTGGATTACAAAGATGTCTTCTCTTACAACTCCTAAATAAAAAATCCACGTAAAATGAATCATTGCTGTGATATATTGTGCAGATACCTAATATTCCATACTTCTTGTCCTCAATGATATGTTAGGGAGGAGATGCATGTTAAGAGATGACAGTAAAGTATACCAGTTGTGTGACATGCTGATGGATTCTTAGTCATTCCCTTTCAACTATGCTGTCACATAAGCAAAATTGCAGCCCTCCTCCCTTACAAGCCATTTCTTCCAAAGGAGCAGTCTCGGGTGACCCTAAATCAGCGTGGGATGATTGGAGCTTTTCTGTTCCAGCTTTTGAGAGCATTCTATCACACTCATGAAAATAACACTCTTGAACACAATAACATAACCACCAGCAACGGGGTCATCGGTCAACAAATGATAAAGTACAATGAGCTTCACAAAAAGTCAAATATCTATCTATCTATCTATCTATCTATCTATCTATCTATCTATCTATCTATCTATCTATCTACATATCAACCAACCAACCAACCAACCAACCAACCAATCAAATCAAATCAATCAGTCAATCAATCAATCAATCAATCAATCAATCAATCAATCAATCAATCAATCAATCAGGGACCTTTGTTTTAACCAAACAGACATGGTTGAAAAGTAGATTCAAAATCTTTAGTAAATTGGCATTAAAGTTGGATTACTGCATTAAACATTGAGAATGTACTTGTCAATAATTGCTGTTTAGTTGAAAAAATGATAGATAGATAGATAGATAGATAGATAGATAGATAGATAGATAGATAGCAAATATGAGTATACTATTCAATATATCACCCAACACAACAGGCTATGTATTGCATTCAGTCAGATGCTAATGAACAGATGACAAGCTCAATGCCAGCAGAGGCTTACGAATGGCTTTTGCAGGTCCAAACCAACTTGAGTCCCACAATCTTGTTTCCTGAAGCCAGCAGGCTGAACGTTTCCAAAAGAATAAGGCATGAGGAAAAACTCACTGGTGATCTTTCTCATCCTCTGCCAACACCTCCGTGGGGATAGCCATCAAAGATGATCTTCCAAGGACAAGACTTTAGTCTTAAGATTTGCCATGTCTGTCTCCATCTATCTGTTTCCCTCTCTTTTCTGTTCCTTGGTCCAACCCCCACCCCCCTTTTGGTTCTTCTTGCTGCCTTCCCCCCTCTGTTCCTTTTTTATTTTCTCTCTCTGTTTCAGGTAGGGTGGTCAGATATATTGAGATGAAAGTCTGGCGGGAGGGATGGGGGTGTATAAGAGGCAGCGGTGGAAGGTGATGTGTGGTGATAAAACGAGCCAGTGGTGCTTCTGTGTTGAATTAGGATGTCTCTATTATGTGCTTCCACCCAGGAGATGCTTAATGAGGTACCCAGCAGGATTATGGGTGGTAACAGAAATAGGCCTGATTGATTTCCCCACATTGCATAATGCAAGGCTGTGTTAAAGCAAGATTGTGCAGTATCAACCACTACCACCAGATGGCAGTCTTGGGCTTCAGGACTTTTTGACATTTAGGACTACCCTGCTTGCCATGGTAAGTTTGTTGTGGACAAATTATAAAAAATAAAGGACGGTAAAAATTAAAGAAATGCTGCATGTTATATTAAGGTTTTGAGCAATTTCAGATATTTTTTAAAAGGATGAAAATGAAAAAAAAAAAAAAGATTTTTTTTCACTCTCCAGTGTTTTTCAAAATATCTTCTTGTTTTGTTCCACAGAAGAAAGAAAGTCATACAGGTTTGGAACGGCATGAGGGTGAGCAAATGAGCAAATTTTTCAAAACCTAATATGAAAATCATAGTAGCCTGTATCGCCTCTGGATGGTCAAGTAAAAGTATTAAAAGGCTTTCAATATGACTTTTTCTGAACTTGAGATGTATGGGTATTGGGTATGTCAGGGGACATTACAAGCGGATTATACTATTTAGATTTTAGTGCTCTTAGGTGCTAGTCTGTATGCAGTAGTTTGTCCTGAGTGGTCTTTCTCCACAGGAATGATTCCATTAAAAAGTCTGGCTGGAGGAACATGACATCAGGTATCACTTTACTTGCCCTGAAAGTGCACTTAAATGTAAAAGCTTTTGGAAATAGCTGTTAGTGAGACCTGTTTGGTATTCAACGCTTTTATACAGATAAAATATCAAAATTACAAACTAGTCTGAAAGCAACACCAAACGACAGTGAGCCTTGCCAAATATATTCTGAAGCATCTTAATGCATTGTAGATTTTTCTTTTTTGTTGAGCAGAAGTCAAAAACATTGGATAAGGCGACATTTAGGTGACCTTTTGCTTTCAAGACTTTATTCTGGAGCGTGTGCATTTGCACAGATGATACATCGGGAGTTTACTCTTTCAACTTAGCCTTCCCCTTGAGCCTACAATGTCTTAAGGCATAAATGTACCACTACTATTACACCATTATTTGCATATATATGATTGTGGGACTTAAAGAACATTCTGCTGTGGAGGCTCATGAGGATGTTCCTGTTTCTATATTTTCTACAAAGGAGAAACATTTTGTATAACACATTGTATAACAGTTAACATTTAAAATGATAAAGACACTAGTCGAGCGAGTCTGGGGTGGGAAATGTGAAGGTACATGTCAGTTGCACAGAAGTGGACTTGAATCCAGCATGCAATCCAAACATCTTTCATTCATTTTTTGCTGCAGTTTTTCATCTGTTTTCTTCACGTTGCCTTGCCCTCAAATGTCCATTTGAAGCGTGTTTTTCCCCCCTCATTACCTTGAGACCCAAAATTAATGCAATTAATGCCTTGCAAAAGTCTTTAGCTGCGTCCAAAACGCATACTTGAATTTACTTTGTATAGTATAGTATATTGTATAGTATGAATATGGGTAGTATGAATGAAATTCGGACATACTACATCTGCCATGTTGTCTCTGTCATGTTACCTACCAGCGTCAGTTGTGTCACTTTACTGCCATTCACAAATCCTCTCGTGTGGCCTCATGGAATAATAAAGTGTCCATCGAATGCGCACTTCAGAATCTCGCCATGAGGTAGTAGGTCATACAGGTACTTTTCACCTACTGTTTTTCGAATACTATGGTACTTTGTTATAGCTGCAAAGGGTGGGCCAACTCCATATTAAACCCTACGGATTAAGAATGGGATGTCATTAAAGTTCATGTGCATGTAAAGGCAGGCATCCCAAAACTTTTGGCAATATAGTGTATTTTAAAATGTAATTTACTTCTGTGATGCAAAATGCAAAAAATTTTCAGCAGTCATCCTTCAGGAATCATTCTAACATGCTGATTTGGTATTCAAGAGATAATCAATGTTGAAAACTGTTGTGCTGCTTAAAATCAAAACTTTTTTTTCCAGAATTTTTTAATGAATAGAAAGTTCAAAAGAACCGCATTTATTAGGGCCCGAGCACCGGTGGTGTGAGGACCCTATTGTGGTGTGAGGACCCTATTGTAATTGCTCAGTCAATTATTATTCTTCTCCGAAATGAATCGCATTTTTGAAGGCCTAAACATGCTTGAAAACTCATGAAACTTTGCACACGCGTCAGAAGTGGTGAAAATTTACGTCAGATATGGGTTTCAGAATTAGGTGTGGCAAAATGGCTCGATAGCGCCACCTACAAAATTTCAATTACGAGCCTTTCACACTACATTTCACGTACAGGTATGAAATTCGGTAGACACATGTAACAGCCCAATACCTACAAAAAAGTCCCGGGGTGCAAAATCTGTAAACCCAACAGGAAGTGAGATATTTTGAATTTTCTCTGCAAAATTTTTGCAGTTTTTGCCATTTCCAGACGTTGTACTTTAACGAACTCCTCCTAGAGCTTTAATCAGAAAAACATCATATTTGGTCAGTCTAATGTAAAGGCCTTGGCAACGTTAAATTGCAAAGATCTTGAGTTTTCGCTGAAGGGTGTGTCCGTGGCGGCCTGACAAAGTTCGATGTTTCGCCATGAAACAGGAAGTTGTTGTAACTCAGGCATGGAGTGTCTGAAGACATCTACATGGCAATATTCCGTTACAGTCATAGCACCACTTGCTGGCAACAGGAAATGACATGTTTTACACTGTGATTAACTCCTCATAGAGATTTAACCAGATCAAAATCATATTTGGTCAGTCTAATCTTAAGGCCTTAGCAATGTTAACTTGTGAAGGTCTTGAGTTTTTTTGCTGGAGGGCGTGTCCGTGGCGGCCTGACAAAGTCTGATGTTTCACCATGAAAGAGGAAGCTGTTGTAACTCAGGCATATAGTGTCCGATCTGCCCCAAACTTCACATGTGTGATAAGAGTCCTGGCCTGAAGACATCTATATGCCAATATTTAGTTAGTCATAGCGCCACCTGCTGGCAACAGGAAATGGCATACTTTGCACTGTAATTCACTCCCAGAAACACAATTGTATATGCTATGAAGTACCAAACATGCTAGAAACACGTTAAATCATGCAACACTTGGCTAAGTGCTAATGTATGCGATTAACGCCACGAAACAGGAAGTTGTTGTAACTCAGGCATACAATATTCGATCTGCTCCAAACTTCACATGTTTGATAATAGTCCTGGCCTGAAGACATCTACTTGGCAATATTCAGTAATAGACAAAGCGCCACCTGCTGGCAGCAGGAACTGTGGTGCATCAAAATGACTTTGCCATATTTCTCCTCTATTTATCCGCTTAAATGAATATCGCCTACTGTTCAGTTTTCCTAAGGCCACCGGGTGGCGGTAAGCCTGGGTGCAAGGGCCCTTTCATCGCTGCTTACAGCTTTAATTTATGGTTTGTTTTTTGTCGTTAGCCAGGAAAGTTTTCTTAAAGCTGCTGTCCTTAAGTTTTGCCTCTTTGTTGCCATCTCTGTTTGAAACCTGCAATTGCAGTTATATGCGGAATTATCATCTTTACGTGGGTTGTGCTTCGGCACGGCTCCTCAGCGTGGATGAATCTAATGTTTGCTGTCAGTCAACACATCGGTGGATACTGTACTTCGGAATCACAGATTCAACGTCTTGGAAGTATGATCAAAATAAGAATTTTCACCGGAAAATGTCTGAACAAGTAAGTAACATGTCTGCCACTTTTGTTCTGACCAACTGAGGACAAAAAGCATTAGCCTACAATAAATCGCGCTGCCAATGGTGATTAAAAATAACGATCGCTTAGCTCATATCACATCTAACTGTGCAAATTATTATTGTTGTTATACTTTGTTCTCAAATTGTTAATGTTAACAACATAAGCTTTGCAGCTTTAATGTTCCCAGAACGTTAGTTTTTGGTTCACAGAACGTTATTCTAACGTTAATCTAATGTTCCCAAAACGTAATTTTTTGGTTTGTATAACGTTATTCTCAAGTTAATCTAACATTCTCATAACGTTGTTCTAACGTTAATCTAATGTTCCCAGAACGTTTGTTTTTGGTTTGTATAACGTTATTCTAACGTTATTCTAACGTTAATCTAACGTTCCCAAAACGTTAGTTTTTGGTTTGTATAACGTTATTCTAAAGTTAATCTAACATTCTCATAACGTTATTCTAATGTTAATCTAACGTTCCCAGAACGTTCGTTTTTGGTTTGTATAACGTTATTCTAACGTTATTCTAACATTAATCTAACGTTCCCAGAACGTTTTTCTAACGTTAATCTAACGTTCCCAGAATGTTAGTTTTTGGTTTGTATAACGTTATTCTAACGTTAATCTAATGTTCCCAAAATGTTCGTTTTTGGTTTTGTATAACGTTATTCTAAAGTTAATCTAACGTTCTCATAATGTTATTCTAATGTTAATCTAACATTCCCAGGACGTTAGTTTTTGGTTTGTATAACATTATTCTAACGTTAATCTAACGTTCCCAAAACGTTCGTTTTTGGTTTGTATAACGTTATTCTAAAGTTAATCTAACGTTCTCATAACGTTATTCTAATGTTAATCTAACATTCCCAGGACGTTAGTTTTTGGTTTGTATAACATTATTCTAACGTTAATCTAACGTTCTCATAACGTTAACCTAACGTTCCCAGAACGTTAGTTTTTGGTTTGTATAACGTTATTCTAACATTAATCTAATGTTCCCAGAAAGTTATTCTAACGTTAATCTAACGTTCCCAGGACGTTAGTTTTTGGTTTGTATAACGTTATTCTAAAGTTAATCTAACGTTCTCATAATGTTAATCTAACGTTCCCAGAACGTTAGTTTGTGGTTTGTATAACGTTATTCTAACATTAATCTAACGTTCCCAGAACGCTATTCTAACGTTAATCTAACGTTCCCAGAACGTTACTTTTTGGTTCCCAGAACATTATTCTAACATTAATCTAACATTCCCAAAACATTCGTTTTTGGTTTGTATAACGTTATTCTAAAGTTAATCTAACGTTCTCATAACGCTATTCGGTAACACTTTACTTGAAGGGGTGTGCATAAGACTGACATGACACCTTCATAATCATGACATGACACGTCATGAATATGAAGGAGGTTTTATGCATGTTTATGACAACTGTCATTAAGTGTCATTCGCTCAGTTATGTCAGTTTAATGCAAAGATGACATTGTTTGAGATGTCTTTGTTATGACAACTTGACATGAACCAATACATCATAACCTGTCAGTGTCTTTGTCATGACAACTTGACATTACCAAGACAACATAAACATGACATAGCAGATTAATTATCAAACTTAAGAAACTACTTAGCTTTATGAGTTAACATTACATTACATTATTTTGGTAACACTTAAGTATAGGGAACACATATAAACTATTAACTATGACTTTTCCCTCAATAAACTCCTAATTTACTGCTTATTGTCACAGACACACCAGGCTCCACCATCCACCAATCACAGCGCACACCATCCCCGGAGTACTAATCACCGCCACCTGCACCTTATCAGCCCATTCATCAGACTGCACTATTTAAGACACACACTCACACAGTCACATTGTCCGGTCTCGTTAGCATCGAAGGACTTACCTGTATGCTTACCTCAAGGACTCCCTGTGTTACTTACCTGCTATCTTGTCTCCGTGTTTCCCCGAACGTCTCCTCTCCGTGTGTGAAGTGTTGTCTGCAGTCATCGTCTCCAGTCAGCAAAACTCAGCATCCATCTGCACTCTGCAATTACAAGGACAGTATCACTCTCTATATCACTCCACGATCTACATTCACTGCAAGATACTCACCTGTTGTCACCGTACACTCTACTTGTGTTTCAATAAATACCTGTTTCACTATCTCCTGTCTCCTGGTCGGTCCTTCCGTAACAGAAGACCGGACCCAAACAACGAAACACAAGTATGAGTCAGCCCGATCCATTCCAGGACCTGGTGGACGCTTTGCGTCGCACACTCTCCACTCCACCACCACCGTCAGCGCCCACCTTCACTTCCGCAAACACCGTCACTTCTCCTTCACCGCCAGTGTACGTCAGTCCCATGGCCAAACCAGCGCCCTACTCTGGTTCGGCGGAGGAGTGCAACGGATTCATCCTGCAATGTTCTCTGACCCTGGAGATGCAACCGCACTTATTCCCCACCGATTACTCCAAAGTGGCTTTTGTTATTTCCCAACTCTCCGGCAAAGCGCTGCAATGGGCTGATTCCATCTGGTCCCAAGACAACCCTGTGCTGCAATCTTACTCCAGTTTCATCGAGCACTTCCGAGAAGTTTTCGGAAAACCTTCATGGGATACATCTATTGGTGAGAAATTATATAATTTAAAACAAGGAAACATGTCTGTTAACGATTATGCCATTCAATTCAGAACCCTCGCTGCTCGAAGTGGATGGAATGAACGAGCGCTCATGACAACTTATCGCCAGGGTTTGGATCCTCGAGTGCGGTTGCATCTCGCTGCATACGAGGATACCATCGGCCTGGAACGGTTCATCCAACTCTCCATTCGTTTCGCCACTCGTATGCAGTCGTGTCTCGATGAGCACCAGGGTCAGCAACAGCTGAACACCTCCCTCTGCCGACCAGAATCCGTCAGCACCCCAGAACCAGCCCACGAACCTATGCAAGTGGAGTCAAATCGTCTGTCACCCGCTGAACGGCAGAGAAGGCTGACCCAGAAACTTTGTCTGTACTGTGGATCCCCTGGGCATGTACTCTCCACATGCCCAACACGTCCTCCTCGTCCCATGGTGAGTGCTATCCTCCCTCATACTAACACCTCTAAGCCACTCACCACTATTGTGCAACTTACTGCTGCCGATATCTCCGTTCCAGTTACCGCCCTCCTCGATTCTGGGTCAGCGGGAAATTTAATCTCCGGCGCCCTCTGCCGTCAGCTTGGGATCAGGACCCAATGCACACCATCCACCTACCAAATTCAGTCGATAACCGGTAAACCTGTGAGCAGAAGCCGCGTGAGCCGGAGCATTGGCCCCCTACAGCTTCGAGTTGGCATTCTGCACGTCGAGGAAATCCATCTGCTGGTTCTGGAGGGTTCCACCGCTGACGTGATACTAGGGCGTCCCTGGTTGGAGCAGCACAACCCCATCCTCTCATGGAAGACTGGAGAAGTCCTGAAGTGGGGCGACACCTGTTTTCCATCCTGTTTCTCCACACTTCCTGTTCCTCGGCAACCCACCTCTCGTTGTCTCCGAGTCCAGGCCACGTCTATCGAGAGCCCCATAGAGAAGAGGTCAGTGGATATTCCGTCGTGTTACGCCCCCTTCAGCGACGTTTTCTGCCCCATGAGAGCGTCCAAGCTGCCTCCACATCGGCCATGGGACTGCGCCATAGATCTGCTTCCGGGTGCGTCAGTGCCAAGGGGACGGATATACCCCCTATCCGTCCCGGAGGAGAAGGCCATGGTGGAGTACATCGAGGAGGCTCTGGCTCAAGGATACATTCGACCGTCTACCTCCCCTGCTGCTTCCAGCTTCTTCTTCGTGGCCAAAAAGGACGGAGGCTTGCGGCCTTGCATTGATTACCGCTCACTCAACTCCGTTACAGTCAAGTTCCGATATCCCCTTCCTCTCGTCCCAGCGGCCCTGGAACATCTCCGTGGTGCCACTGTGTTCTCCAAGTTGGACCTCCGCAGCGCGTACAACCTCATCCGGATACGCGAGGGGGACGAGTGGAAGACCGCCTTCGTCACGCCCACCGGCCACTACGAATACCTCGTCATGCCGTATGGCCTGGTCAACGCCCCCTCCGTATTCCAGGATTTCATCCACGAGGTGCTCCGGGAGTTTCTCCACAAGTTCGTTCTGGTCTACATCGACGACATCTTGATCTACTCCCGGAGCATGGCCGAACACGCCCTTTCCAGACTCCATGCTCCCGAACCTGTCACAGAGGATCCTGAACCCATCCTTCCCGAGCGAGTTGTGGTCAGCCCCATCACCTGGTCGGCGGAGACTTTACCCTCCTCCAATGCCTCCACCAACACTCCGCCGGGTTGCCCACCGGGCTTGCTTTACATCACCCGCACACGGCGCACTCCAATAATCCACTCTGCACATACTTCGCTTGGCACTGGCCACCCGGGGGTCAATGAGACCCTCTCGCTGCTAAAAGAGCGCTTCTGGTGGCCCAATATGGCTGCCGATGTCAGAAGGTACGTGCAGGGATGCAGGGACTGCGCCATCTCGAAGAGCCCGCGCCATCTACCATCCGGCAAACTCCTTCCTCTGCCCGTTCCCAACCGACCCTGGTCACACCTAGGAGTTGACTTTGTCTCCGACCTTCCTGCCTCCGACGGATACACCTGCATCCTGGTCGTGGTCGACCGATTCTCAAAGTCCTGTCGTCTTGTCCCTCTGAGAGGTCTTCCTACTGCCATGGAGACAGCAGAGATCATGTTTAACCAAGTATTCCGCTACTTTGGCATCCCTGAAGACATCGTATCCGATAGAGGACCACAGTTTATCTCACGGGTATGGAGAGCCTTCTTCTCACTCCTAGGTGTGACCGTCAGCCTCTCGTCTGGATACCACCCTCAGACGAACGGGCAGACGGAAAGAAAGATCCAGGAGATCGGCCGCTACCTCCGTACCTTCTGTCATGGCCACCAGGACTCTTGGAGCCAGTACCTGGGTTGGGCCGAGTACGCCCAAAACTCCCTTCGCCAGCCATCCACCGGACTCACACCCTTCCAGTGCGTACTCGGCTACCAACCTCCACTGTTCCCCTGGACCGGGGAACCATCTGACGTACCATCCGTGGACTACTGGTTCCGAGAGAGCGAGAGGGTCTGGGACTCAGCACACCACCAACTCCAACGAGCACTCCGGAGGCGCAGGATGACAGCCGACCTTCACCGTTCCGAAGCTCCCTCCTATCAACCGGGACAGAAGGTCTGGCTGTCCACCAAGGACATCAGGATGCGCCTCCCTTGCCGCAAGCTGAGTCCCAGGTTCATTGGCCCATTCACCATCCTAGAGCAGATCAATCCTGTCACCTATAACGCCTGAGGGAGTACCAACTCTTCCTCAAAGCCGAGAAGTGCTCATTCCATCAGACCTCAGTGCAGTTCCTTGGTTACCACATCGACCACAGTGGCATCCGGATGGACGAGGGGAAGGTGGAAGCCATTAAGAACTGGCCCACTCCTACCACCATCAAGGAACTTCAGCGATTCCTCGGCTTCGCTAACTTCTACCGAAGATTCATTCAAAACTACAGCTCCATCTCCAACCCCCTTACTCCTACGCAACAAGCCCAAGTCTCTGTCCTGGACACCAGCTGCCACGGAGGCCTTCAACCACCTGAAAGAAGCCTTCACCACCGCTCCACTCCTGGTACACCCAGATCCCCACCGACCATTCGTGGTAGAGGTCGACGCCTCCACGACCGGAGTCGGAGCGGTTCTGTCACAGCAGCAGGGGAATCCGAGCCGCCTCCATCCATGTGCCTTCTTCTCCCGCAAGCTCAACCCGGCGGAGAAGAACTACGACATCGGCAATCGAGAGCTACTGGCAGTCAAGTTGGCTCTCGAGGAGTGGAGGCATTGGTTGGAGGGAGCCAAACATCCCTTCCTGGTTCTCACCGACCACAAGAACCTTGAATATCTCCGATCCGCCAAGAGACTTAACCCCAGACAGGCCCGCTGGGCGCTGTTTTTTACTCGCTTTGATTTCACCATCTCCTATAGACCCGGTTCCAGAAACATCAAGGCCGACGCCCTTTCCAGACTCCATGCTCCCGAACCCGTCACAGAGGATCCTGAACCCATCCTTCCCGAGCGAGTTGTGGTCAGCCCCATCACCTGGTCGGCGGAGACTTTACCCTCCTCCAATGCCTCCACCAACACTCCGCCGGGTTGCCCACCGGGCTTGCTTTACATCACCCGCACACGGCGCACTCCAATAATCCACTCTGCACATACTTCGCTTGGCACTGGCCACCCGGGGGTCAATGAGACCCTCTCGCTGCTAAAAGAGCGCTTCTGGTGGCCCAATATGGCTGCCGATGTCAGAAGGTACGTGCAGGGATGCAGGGACTGCGCCATCTCGAAGAGCCCGCGCCATCTACCATCCGGCAAACTCCTTCCTCTGCCCGTTCCCAACCGACCCTGGTCACACCTAGGAGTTGACTTTGTCTCCGACCTTCCTGCCTCCGACGGATACACCTGCATCCTGGTCGTGGTCGACCGATTCTCAAAGTCCTGTCGTCTTGTCCCTCTGAGAGGTCTTCCTACTGCCATGGAGACAGCAGAGATCATGTTTAACCAAGTATTCCGCTACTTTGGCATCCCTGAAGACATCGTATCCGATAGAGGACCACAGTTTATCTCACGGGTATGGAGAGCCTTCTTCTCACTCCTAGGTGTGACCGTCAGCCTCTCGTCTGGATACCACCCTCAGACGAACGGGCAGACGGAAAGAAAGATCCAGGAGATCGGCCGCTACCTCCGTACCTTCTGTCATGGCCACCAGGACTCTTGGAGCCAGTACCTGGGTTGGGCCGAGTACGCCCAAAACTCCCTTCGCCAGCCATCCACCGGACTCACACCCTTCCAGTGCGTACTCGGCTACCAACCTCCACTGTTCCCCTGGACCGGGGAACCATCTGACGTACCATCCGTGGACTACTGGTTCCGAGAGAGCGAGAGGGTCTGGGACTCAGCACACCACCAACTCCAACGAGCACTCCGGAGGCGCAGGATGACAGCCGACCTTCACCGTTCCGAAGCTCCCTCCTATCAACCGGGACAGAAGGTCTGGCTGTCCACCAAGGACATCAGGATGCGCCTCCCTTGCCGCAAGCTGAGTCCCAGGTTCATTGGCCCATTCACCATCCTAGAGCAGATCAATCCTGTCACCTATAAACTCCAACTACCTCCAGAGTATCGCATTCACCCCACTTTCCATGTTTCGTTGCTCAAGCCTCACCACCCTTCTGTTCCTCTCTCCACAGAGCCTGGTGTGGCCGAAGCCGAGCCCCCCCTTCCACTTCTACTAGAAGATGGAGCTGCTTACGAGGTGCACGAGATCTTGGACTCCCGGCGCCGTGGTGGTCAGCTCGAGTACCTCGTAGACTGGGAAGGTTATGGCCCAGAGGAACGCTCATGGATCCCACGTAACGACATCCTAGATCCCAACCTGCTGAACACTTTCCACGCTGCTCATCCTAACAGACCTGCCCCTCGTGGAAGAGGTAGACCACCACGACGTCGGGGTCCGCGGCCCTCAGGAGCGGGCCGTGGGGGGGGGGGGTACTGTCACAGACACACCAGGCTCCACCATCCACCAATCACAGCGCACACCATCCCCGGAGTACTAATCACCGCCACCTGCACCTTATCAGCCCATTCATCAGACTGCACTATTTAAGACACACACTCACACAGTCACATTGTCCGGTCTCGTTAGCATCGAAGGACTTACCTGTATGCTTACCTCAAGGACTCCCTGTGTTACTTACCTGCTATCTTGTCTCCGTGTTTCCCCGAACGTCTCCTCTCCGTGTGTGAAGTGTTGTCTGCAGTCATCGTCTCCAGTCAGCAAAACTCAGCATCCATCTGCACTCTGCAATTACAAGGACAGTATCACTCTCTATATCACTCCACGATCTACATTCACTGCAAGATACTCACCTGTTGTCACCATACACTCGTGTTTCAATAAATACCTGTTTCACTATCTCCTGTCTCCTGGTCGGTCCTTCCGTAACACTTATTAATAGTTAATTATTAAGTTTAGGTATTGGGTAAGATTAAGAATGTAGAATAAGGTCATGCAGAATAAGGCATTAATATGTGCTTAATAAGTACTAATAAATAGCCAATATTCTAGTAATATGCATGCTAATAGTAATAAGCAACTAGTTAAAATACCCTAAAATAAAGTGTTACCATTATTTTATAACAGTGTTATCTTTTTTAAGAAATTTGAAATTGTCTATTATCTGACCTTCTGTTGGAGGAAAAAAAAAAACATTATGAAATGAAAAATATTCATGACGCTGTAATAAAATAATTGGACAGAGTATTAACACTTAATGACATTTTAATGACAAATTCAATTTGTACCACTGTAGTTGAGGTCAAGAAAAATATTCATGACGCTGTTATAAAATTATTTGACAGAGTATTAACACTTAATGACATTTTAATGACAAGTTCAATTTGTACCACTGAAAAAAAGTGATCAGAAAAATATTCATGACACTATTATAATGGCCTCATGACAGCCAATGTCAAAACCAACCACATGACAGTTTAATGTAATGTTAACCCATAAAGCTAAATAATGTCAAGTTGTCATGACAAAGACACTGACAGGTTATGATGTATTGGTTCATGTCAAGTTGTCATAACAAAGACATCTCAAACAATGTCATCTTTGCATTAAAAATGACATAATGAGTGAATGACATTTAATGACAGTTGTCATAAACATGCATAAAACCTCATGTGTCATGTCATGATTATGAAGGTGTCATGTCAGTCTTATGCACACCCCTTCGAGTAAAGTGTTACCCGTTAGGGTAACGTTAATCTAACATTCCCAGAACGTTAGTTTTTGGTTTGTATAACGTTATTCTAACATTGATCTAACGTTCCCAGAACGTTATTCTAACGTTAATCTAACATTCCCAGAACGTTATTCTAACGTTAATCTAACGTTCCCAGAACTCTAGTTTTTGGTTTGTATAACGTTAATCTAACATTCTCATAACGTTATTCTAACGTTAATCTAACGTATGGTTAGCCAGGAAAGTTTTCTTAATATTCCCAGAACGTTATTCTAACGTTAATCTATTGTTCTTATAATGTTATTATAACATTTCCAGAACGTTAGTTTTTGGTTCCCAGAAGGTTATTTTTAAGGCCCGAGCACCAATGGTGTGAGGACCCTATTGTAATTGCCCAGTCAATTATTCTTCTTCTCTGAAATGAATCGCATTTTTGAGGGCCTAAACATGCTTGAAAACTCATGAAACTTTGCACACGTCATGCATGTCACCCACTATTCACTGTTTTCCTAAGGCCACCGGGTGGTGGTGGCCCCGGGTGCGAGGGCCCTTTCATCGCTGCTTGCAGCTTTAATTTGAAAATTTTTTTTGTAACATTATAAATGTCTTCACATTTGATCTATTTAATACATCCTTGCTAATTAAAAGTATTAATTTCTTTTTAAAAAAGAAAATCTTACTGAGCCCAAACTTTTGAATGGTAGTGTATAAATCACTCATTATGTCAGTGTGTCAAAAAATAGATTTTACTGGCTTACATAACACCTTGCCATTCAGCAGCGGATGGGCTCAAAATATAGCAAATGCTACACATTATTCATAGCAAATCTGATAAAAAAGAAACGTTATGCTAAAACTGTTCTAAAAACTCTATATAAAAGATAGAAAAACAGTGGAATATTGATGGGAATGATGTGCAAAAGCGACGTTCCTCTTTCATGCGGGCAAGGGTAACGCTGACATGTGGCACCGTTTATTCAACCATGCTTGCAATTTAGATGTCATCAGGAAAGATTGTCTTGCATTATAGCATGGAAAAAAAGTGCTGGTGACTTAAGAAATGGAGTCAGCAAAAGGACAGACTGCATCCATCAATTTGCTATTTAAAGGGAGGGAGGAGTTGGACTGCACTTTCACACTGTGAAACTCTTCCCAATGTGACTTGTATGGCGGGGCAGAGGCGGTGGTTAATTAATCAGCCTGTGAGCGGAGCGCCCGTGTAAACACTCCTGATAACAGAAGTGTGAGCGATGAGGTCGGGGGGAGATAAACAGAGTGCGATGGGGCCCTTTGGCAAGAGCACTTCATTAAGCTGTTTTAGGCCACTCTTGCTCTGCCTGCTCCTAATGCCTGAGTTATCAGTAAATTTGCCGTGGCTATGATCTTACTCAATATTCACAGGAGAAGTAATTAAGCAGGCGAGACCAAAATAAGCCGTGACATTTGCATATTTACGCACAGAGTTAATTTGGGGTGGAGTCAGTCGTTGAGATGTTGGATGGAGAAAGGGCTGTTCATGGAGAAATTCTTTCTAAATTGAATAAGTGATAGCTGTTTCATTTGGAATTCAGTGTCTGTTAAAATTAAATGGAAATTTAAACATTTGATTTCAATGGTTATGAAGATAGGAGGCTTTTTTATTCCCTGTAATATTTATTAATTAATTAATTTATTTATTTATTTATTTTATGCTTCATGGAAGTATCAGCTTTGTCTCAGATATTTCTCTAAAAATTCTTTAAGAAAAACAAATAAGACTTACTGTATGAGTATACATACAGCTATAAAATGAATGCAGGTCGCATACAGTAGCTCAGATAATTCAGCCTTGAAATTATGGAGTTAATGTTATTTATTTTTACTCTCGATTGCAGACTTTAAATATTTTCTGGCAGACACATGCTGGTTCCAAATTCCAGGCGGTTTTTGTGGGTAAATAAAATATAGTTACCAGCCAACTGGTGTGTTTCTTTATAAAGAAATGCAACATAAAACATTGATTCACGAGTTCACAATTACATATAATCAGAGTAAATGTTACGCATATTTAGTGTGCTGTCCAAGGGGAGGGCTCAGAGTTCAGAATTGGCCCGAACCCAGAGTGCCAACCCCCCATCCCAGGCTGAGATAGGAATAGTTATGAGTGAGGAGATTGGGTGGAGGAGGAATGCTAGAAAACTGTTGTGGGACCGAGGTAAGTATGCTGTATATATACCTCCTGTCGTGCTAATTGAGTTGATTAACTGAATAAGCTCCTCCCATGCTAATTTGGTTGATTATGTGAACTTGCTCCTCTTGAACTTTAACAAAGTTCATGAATATATATATATATATATATATATATATATATATATCATGAAAATATAATAACGTAAATCTAACAACATAAGTGAAGCAAGCAATTTAAATCAAAGACATACACAAATAGTCTACTAATCACACAAACTGTCACAATTTGCTTATCTTCTAACAAAATTTACCAACAAAGGTGGTCTGTGTACCTTCTGGTAATTTGATGAAACCGTTTGAATTTTTTTTTTTTTTTTTTTTTTTTAACAGATGGAAAAATGAAAATTAAGCTAGATTTTTTGTATATTTTGTTCATGGTTAAAAAATGAGATTATGCTTTAATTTTTGTTTCACATGCGTGGGTGGCCCTGAAATGCCCCTTTTCAACTCATCCTGTCTTCTGTATACACAGACCCAGACATTCCTCAAAATAATTTGGAACAACATTAGAGTGTGTAAATGATAACTATTCCGTTAAGCAAAAGCTACTCAATTTAAAGGGATTATTCACCCCAAAAATTCTGTCATTAATTACTCACCCTCATGTCGTTCCAAACCCGTAAGACTTTCGTTCATCTCCGTAATACAAGTGAAGATCTTTTTGATGAAATCTGAGACCTTTCTGTCCCTCCATAGACAGCTATGCAACTACCACTCTGACGCTTCAAAAAGTTCATAAAGAGATCGCAAAACTAATCCATATGAATTGAGCGGTTAAGTCAAAAATTTCTGAAAAGACACCCTCGCTTTATATGATGAACATATTGAATTTAGGCTTATATTTACATATAAACATTCATCAACTCACATATCAGTTGTGGTAAACGGAAGCTCAAGTATGTTTGCTTGACGTTCAAGAACCAATGAGGTTCATTTTTGTGTTACGCAGCACGTTTGAGCTTCCACAAGAGGTTTGTTCTTGTGCGTCAAGCAGGTTCGGTTGAGCTTCTGTTTATGTTCACTATCAATGTTTATAAGTGAATAAAAGCATAAATTAAATCTGTTCATTATATAAAGCAATCGTGTCTCTTCAGAATATTTGGACTAAACCACTCAATTCATATGGATTAGTTTTACGATTTCTTTATGAACTTTTTGAAGCGTCAAAGTGGTAGCTGTGTAGCTGTCTATGGAGGGACAGAAAGCTCTCAGATAAAAAGATCTTCATTTGTGTTTCGAAGATGAACGAAAGTCTTTGGAACGACATGAGAGTGAGTAATTAATTAACAGAATTTGCATTTTTGGGTGAACTATCCTTCTAATCTCATTGCTGACTAGCAGAAACAGTTAAGACATTAATGAGATCTCATTTGCATTATTTTATCTGGCAATCCACCTACAGTATCTCAAAGTTTCAAAGTAAAGGAAAGTGAAACTGCCCTACATAGTTACATAAATACCATGGCCCATGGTGGACCCATTATCCCAGTATTCCTTGGCAGCCCATTATTACACCACTCTCATCTGTCCCCCACATTAATAGCAGGCTGGTTTTAAGGGACCAAAGACCTCAGAGGCTAAAAACCAAGTCCAGTTATCATTGATGGTCTAAACAGCATCTCTGTCCTTATACCCAAAAGCAGGGCTGAGGGACAAGGCCAAGCCATGCAGCTCTCCAGTGTGTTGGCCCTACTGCTCCTGGTGGTCTGCCTGGCCTGCGCTCTGCACTGCCCGCTCCTTCCTGACAGATGGCAGGACTAACCAAGCGTGATGCCCCACTGGTGGCACACTGTGTATTTATAGAGTCAGACCAGGGGATGGAATTTCTTTTGAAGTGCTCATGGATATTGATGGTGGTGAGAGCTACACAGCATGTGAAGATATGTGGGATAAAATGAAGGACAGCAGGATTTGACCCACTCTACATGCAAGATTTAGCCAATTGACCTCATTTTATTATGCGAATGTATCAATACTCCATGCGCTCTGATGGATCTCAAACCGGGAGGCAGCAGAGGTCTAGGCGATATTTCGTAGAGTGAGAATGAGCAGTGAGAGATCAGTCTACTGAATGGCTGTGCAGTGAATCTTAATGATATGTCTACCTGCAGGAGGAGTCCAGTAAGCAGCTGTCAGATTAGGGAAGGCCTTGTTATCAGTATTAATGCCTTCATTAGTTCATTTAGAATGAAGTCATGGTGATTTTCATCATGTACAATAACATTTTTTGCTACTTTGGCATATTTTATGAATGCATATTTATATATCATCAACAGGTTTTTTTTTTTTTTTTTTTTTGCAGGGGTTTGAAATATGCATTAAACAAGACATGCATTAAGAAAAAAATGGGAAGTTAACTTCAACCAAAGGTAAGGTTAAGAAGGTTAAGTTCATCTAAATGTTCCTCTTAATATGAATGTATTAAAGGGATAGTTCACCCAAAAATTCTGTCATTGATTACTCACCCTCATGTCGTTCCAAACCTGTAAGACTTTCACTCATCTTTGGAACACAAATTAAGATCTTTTTGATGAAATCTGAGAACTTTCTCCATAGATAACTATGCAACTGACACTTTGTCTTTGACGATTCAAAAAGTTCATAAAGAGATTGTAAGATGAATCCTTATGAATTGAGTGGTTTAGTCCATATTTTCTGAAGAGACTCGATTGCTTTATTTACTTATGTTTTTATTTACATGAAAACATTGATCAGCGAACATAAACAGAAGCTCAACCGAACCTGCTTGACGTGTGAGAACAAACCTCTTGTAGAAGCTCAAACGTGCTGTGTAACACACGAGAATGAACCTCATTGGTTCTTTCAAGTCAAGCAAACATGCTTGAGCTTCCGTTTACCACAACTGATGTGTGAGTTGATGAATGTGAATGTGAATAAAAGCCTCAATTCAAACTATTCACCATATAAAGTGATTGTGTCTCTTCAGAAAATTTGGACTAAACCGCTCAATTTATATGGATCAGTTTTACGATCTCTTTATGAACTTTTTGAAGCGTCAAAGTGGTAGTTGCGTAGCTGTCTATAGAGGGACAGAAAGCTTTTAGATTTCCTCAAACAAGATCTTCATTTGTGTTCCGAAGATGAACGAAAATCTTCCGGGTTTGGAACGACATGAGGGTGAGTAATTAATGACAGAATTTTCACTTTTGGGTGAACTATCCCTTTAAGTACCATTAAATGGAATGTACATTATGGATTATTTTAATGGCTTTGCAATGTAAATGTTATAACAAATTAGGTTAATGCAAGGCACATTTGTATAATAAAAAAGAAGAGCATAGTTAATTGTCTCTTATTGGCCTGACTATCCACGCCCTCCATAAAACACACAAAACAAGCCTGACAAATTAATAAAAGAGCACACATTATACAGACACTTCATATTTAATGGTATTTGATGATTTGTAGATTCCATTTAATGCAGAGGTCTCCAGGCTCGGTCCTGGAGGGCCGCTGTCCTGCAAAGTTTAGCTCCAACCCCAATTAAACACACCTAAACTAGCTAATCAAGGTCTCACTAGGCATACAAGAAACTTTCAAGCAGGTGTGTTGGAGCTGGTTGGAGCTAAACTCTGCAGGACAGCGGCCCTCCAGAGCCGAGTTTGGAGACCTCTGATTTAATACATTAACCCTTCAAGAAAATATTCGCAACTGGTTTGTAAAGGTGTTTTTACACATGTTTGGGCTGAATTTTTGTTGCATTTCCACAGTTTTGACCAGCAGGTATCATCAGCGTGTGGTGTTTCGAATCAAGTGAATCATTTTGCAGAGAAATTGGTTCAATTAATTCGTAGTTTCAAAAAGCTTAGTTTTCCCCATCACTAGTAATGACATCACACTACCCAGGGGGCACTACTTGAATTTCCTCGCATCTCAACAAATCACGTCTACCCTATTGGAAGTTCTCTTTTATGATGCTAATTTGCATATGCTAGCAGGTGCACAAGAGAATACCGGCATTTTTTTCCACTTCAAGCTCTGCTTACAAGAAACCTTTTGAAAATGTTGATATTTTCTGTGTTTAATGAAAAAACTCACATTGATCCATACATGCCATAACAAATCTCTAAACAGTTCAGCACAGGCCTCCATGGGCATCAGCTGTAGTACCATCATCAGCCTACAAATTCAAACATTTACTTCCTGCTGGCAGGCTGAATGGCTGTTGGTTTGTTTTATTGGGGGCATAAAGGTTATGTTGCTTGAAGCTGTTTGTGTACAGTGGATTGCCTGCTCACAGTGTGCCATGCTGAAATGAGAACAAATATGGTTGATGCTGCTGTAAGTCCTCATTTATTTATTTATTAATGTATTTTTTGTTTGTATGTTTTTGGCCCCGTACCTTTTCAGATTCTTTGTAAGACTAAAATGTAGGATAATGGGTGTTTAATACAAAAAACAAAGAATATGAAAATCTGCTGTACACTCTAAAAAATGCTGCGTTGTTTCAACCGAAATTTGGGTCAAAAAATGGACAAACACATCTGTTGGGTTACATTTTTAAATTCAGTTTTTAACCCAATGGTTGGGTTTGTCCATATTTGACCAAAATTTGGGTTGAAACAACCCAGCATCTTTTAGAGTGTATGTTAACTAATCACCATGGCTTGTTACGTTCATATTTCCATCATTACATTAGCTGGTGTTATGTCCTGCATCTCTGGGGTCCAAATAAGTCTCAAGCATGAGGTTGAATGACGATTATAGTTACTGTAATTATTGTGATTTACAGAACATTAGGAGACTTAAAGGAAATTATGTTAGAAATATTAACAATTTTAGAAAAAAAAATAATGCTGATGTTTATACTTGCATGTGTTTCAACAGCGTCTTCAATGTAACCACAAAAGTTACATCACAAGAGTGTTGTTTTCAACTGGTGCAAAGTAAGCACTTGCAAACAGAATCGTGTAAGCTTGAGGAGGTAACCGTAGCAACAGTGCGAGTGCTTTTGTCACGGAGTGCAGGGAAGAGGAGAAGTGAGGATCTGTGCAAGCAGTCTTTATTAAATAAAACAAAGACAATCCAAATGGGAAAGCAGAGAACAATAATGCAAACTGGGAAACAATAAATTCAAACAGGGAGACAATAATAATCCACAGGGGAAACAAGAAACGTGACAGCTTTACAATAAGGATGTAAAGACAACGACCGACCAAAAAGACTGAAACACATGGGTATACACAGGCTAACAAGGAACAGTTGTAAGTAATGAGTTGTCATGGAAACAAACAAGGCAGCTATGGAAACAAAGGCTAACAGGAACTAAACCACAGGAAATGAAAACACAAATGGTAACACTTTAGTATGGGGAACAATTCTCACTTTTAACTGTTGCTTATGAGCTTGCATATTGGCTGTTTATTAGTAATTGTAAAGCACATATTAATGCCTTATGACCATATTCTACATCCCTAAATCCTACCCCATACATAAACTTAAATGCTACAACAACTGCCTTACTAACTATTAATAAGCAGTAAATTAAAAGTTTATTAAGGCAAAAGTCATAGTTACTGGTGAATATGTGTTCCCCATACCAAAGTGTTAGCACACAAATATTGTCAATATCAATTTTTAATTTTTTTTTTAAAATGTTTTAAGCTTCAGAGTTTTAATTGTATTTAAGATTGGCAAACTCTTCTATGTAGACATTTTGAGTTGAGTAAGACAAAACAGATTTCACACTGAAAATGACTGTACTTACAGGAGTTTCTTTAAAAGCGTTACCCATCTCAAAGTTGTTTTATAAATTGCACACTTGTTCAGACTCATAACCCAAACTTCAAAGGAAACATACAGCTTATCTCACTGCTCTATTCTTCTGTCTGAGAGAATAAATGTTGATATCAAACCAGGACTTTAGGTTTCATCAGTTTATATAGGGCAACAGTATATAATATTGATACAGATATCAGTGAACAGAATGTTAATGCGATAAACTTTTTTTTAGGGGTTGAAGTGCGTAGCGCGGAAACCCTATTGTAATTGTTATGTTTTCCAAGGATCAGCATTCTCCCCTAAAAGTGATCGGGCAGACCAAACCGTAAGTCATAGAGACTTGAAACTTTGAGTGTTGGTACTACTCACACTGTCTACAACGTCACCAAGGCTCGCCCCGATCGGCCTGACAGAGGCTCTACAGTGGTCAAAAGTATGAAATGGCTCATAACTCCTGAACCGTTAGGCCTAGGCTCAAGTGTCTTATATTGTTGGAATCCTTGGTTCAAGGCGGATTTGTTCGGATTTGTTGGATTTTTTGAAAAACTTACTTTTGCGAACTAGTCCTAGGTTTTTGACCTGATTGGAACCAAACCAGTGCAGCGAGATTCTCTGGAGTCTGATTGTGAATAGTTATCAAAAAAAAATGTTGAAATTCCAATTCATGGTCCCTAAGGGCTGCCAAAAGTTAAGTGGGTGGAGCCACTTTTACTAAAATGGCTATAACTCATGAATGGAATGAGATATTTTCACCAAACTCAGCACACCTATGTAAGAGCTCATTATGTGGTCACATGAAAAAGGACGTGAAGACTGGCCACTTGGTGCTATAACAGAAAGAAAAGAAGAAAACGGCTATAACTACTTCACCGTTAGTCTGATCGACTTGAAAATTGGCATGAAATTTTGCGTACGCCCACAACATTCATACCACGTGTTAGATGTTAGAACTCCTCATTCTGAGCAACTTTTCCTCTAGGACCACCGCTGTCCATTGGATCGTTCGTTAAATATTGGAGATTATTTCAAAAACCAACTTTGGCGAACTAGTCCTAGGTTTTTGGCTCAACCTCGATAACTGTTAAAAAGCTTTAAAAACTACATATTTCCTATGGTAAATTGCCTGTATTCGCAGTAAATGGTCTTTTCCATCTATGATGGAGATGATTACAGGCTTGCTAATTAAAACATTATACCTTTTTACGCATGTACTTAAAGGCCTTGAAACACTTGAAGCCCGATAATTGCTGCTCGGAGCTGTATTTTATTACTCTTATTGTTAAGCATTCTTATGACCAAGTTCATTTGCAAAGCCCAAAGCCCATAACATACTGTTTACAAATCAATAGGTAGCCTATAGCATAGTTCAACCAAAAGTTGGATAGCAAACTTGAATCTTAAAATCAGATCTAATTTAATTTAAAATAATTAAATATACCAAAGGTTTTGCATTTATAACCATGTATACACAACAGTCTTTCTTTTTCTGGGTAAATATTATATATACCAATTATCTCTGTGATAATATCTTCATGACAGTTCATTATTATGTGCATGTTAAGTATTCAGAGCCTATAAGCATACTGCACCTGTCTAGTTAGTCTAAATCCCAGCTGCCTCCCTGTCAGATAAGCGGTTTTGTTTTTTGTTGTAAAGACAGATCTTGGGCAGAGATTGCCCCCACTGTCACATGTTGCTCCTCCATAATGCATCAGTCAATCTGGTTTTATCAGCAAAGAAAACACATGTTAAATCCCTAGTCGGTTCAGAGGACTTAACAATCATTATTAGTTGTATATTATGCTTGGACTAATACGTTTGTTTTTCTCCCACTAAATTTTTCATAGATGGAACAATGTGTGATATATTTTTATCCCTCATGCATTTTTCAGTACTCTTCAGGGTGTTGGCTGAAAATCCACAAGGAACTGAAGTGTTGTTTTTGTTACTACTCTAGTCCTTCACCATCTTGAACTTTTTTAATAGATCTCAATCTCTATTTCTGTTAGCCTTCCCTTCCCAAAAATCATAAAACATAAGGTCCAGTGTGAAGGACTTTCGAGCCAGTTGACTGAAGTATCACTTCCCATTTCAGGCTAGTTTCCCATTTCCTACTGAAAATTTCACTTTATTGATTTTTTGTACATCAATTTTACATCACTTTAGCATAGATAATGTTATCTAGCTGGCTAACATAGGTGAGGCTTTGCCTACTTTGAATTTTCAAAAAAAGTATTCTCAATTACGATTCTACTAGCATCCCTCCATCATGCCAAACCCACCTTTTATTTTTAATCTCTGAACTATATAACAAACTTTCATTAGTTAAGTAGTCAAGGGTGGAAACCTGGAGCTTGAGCTGCCATTAGGGCAAGTGACAATCCAGTCAACATGCTCGAAACTCTTTCAAACTGGAGCTCTGAAATATTCAGCCATCCTTTGTGAGCTTGGATTATCAAAGAGTAACAGTATAAGACAAACTCTTTGAAGCATGTCCTTTAAAGAGCCTGGACATAGAGCAAGGTTGAGGGCGCGTACATGAGTAATGAAACCAGGGTCAAAGGTCAGCTGCCTGTGGAGTAAATGCCAGCTGCACAACTGCTCTGCTCTGAAACACCTTAGAACAATGGAGGAAGTATTGTCTGATGCATTTTTATTGAAGGCATTGTTTCATCGTGATCTTACAATGGACCACCACTTACTATTTTTATACCGCATACTGTTGGCTTCCATTCCGCACTCCAAAACAATTGTCCTTGAGTAGCACCGATTGTATGGCATATTGTTCCTGTTGATAAACAAGTGAAGCCATTTTATGGCCAGTAAAACTGGTGAGTAATTATCTCTTAATACTGCACTGGTTTTTAGCAGACCAGCTGAGATTTGTTCATGTGAAATATTTGGGCTATTTTGGCTGAGGCGCTTTTTACTAGTATGTAATAAGGTGTTAGGGTGATATAGGTCAGAGCTAATAAGCTTTGAACATGCTGTTTGGCTGCCCTTTTCAGCATAGTAGGGAGTGCTCCTAATGACTTCTGTAACTTCTGCTTTGATTGACAGTGTCACTGTAGGTGCAAAGTAAAAAAAGACTACCTGTTAGATATGATGTGGAGGTGAAGTTTCTCCCCTTTTTCAGCCTCATTCTTTACTGTATAGCTGTGGGATTCTGAGGGATTTTATATATGTTGGAAACTAAGACAAAGCAGAGCACTAATTGGAGAACTATTCATGCAAATGCAAGAAGAAGTTATAAAACCCCAGTTCTTATTACTGCCAAAGCAGGAAATTGAGTCTTCAACAAGCAGTTTTGCAGTCTCTCATTTTCTCGACTCTTCTGTATTTCTTACGGAAGCAGCTATTGATGCCACTTTGTGAACAGTATAGGCATATTAGGGTCCGTTTCTGCTGTTGTGGGATGTGCAGCGAGGCAGGAAATTAAAAAGGGGAGTGACAGCAGATTTAGCACGTCACCACTAATAAGCCTTGTTTGTGAAGACAGGAGAGCACACACATCAATTTCACGCTTAAGATTTAGATTGCTACTGTTACCTGGACCTGTTTAGCACTTTCCAAATGCTTAACGCATGTTTGAAATTCAAGGTGCTGAAAGGAATCATGAAAAAACACACATCGAATGCACTGCTCACTGAAATCAAATCACACTTTGGAATTAACGTACGTGTGATGTCAAGTCAATTTTATTCGTATAGCACTTTTTTACAATACATATTGTTTTGAAGCCCAGTGAGCAAACCATAGGCTGTGGCATGGACAAAAACTCCATAAGATGTTTAGGTGAAGAGTGAACGATTAGAATTTTTATTTATCATTAAGAGATGTTGTGTTTAGTGATGTTGTTAACTAAAACTATTAAAAACTATTTTTGATCATTGAAATAAAGCAGAAATAAAATATGTTTAAGCTGAGGTACTAAAATGACTAAAACAGTTAAATTAAAAATGTAAACAAAAACAAATAAAGAAGACAAAAGCACATAAAATGACTAAACAAACTAACATTAAAATAAAATATTGAAAATATAAAAATAAAAGCGAATTCAAAATTAATAGATAATATATTAGTATATAAATAATACTAAAATAACACTGTTTTTATCCAAAGTGCAACTGTGAACTCACTATTCTCGCCAGCCTTGATCAAAAGCATATCTGACTTTGTCTTGACCATTAAGATATACACTGAGTGGACTTGAGAGTGGGAAAGAGTATTACAGGGATCATTTTAAATAAAACCATTGTAACCATTGAGCTGAATCTGCAGGTACGGCACCCAGACCATGACTGGCAGCACGAAAATGGGTCACACTGAACAGCTAAAGCGGCGGCTGTGATATTCCAAAGTCATTTGTACAGAATTGAATTTCTAATAACGCTGAATGAAAACAGAACTCTGAATATGTTCTGCTCCCTTTCTGCCATTATAGCAGGGGAGGAAGGCAAGAGGGGAAAGCAAAAGCATGGTTTATGGAAATAAGGGTCGCTGAAATAAGAAGGAAATCATTTATTGTGGCTTTATGAAACTTTATGGCTCTGTGATAAGTCTCTCAGGCTTCTGAGATCATATCGCTGGGACTTGATGATGAAAGGAGAACGATTGCTGCCCTTTGCATTGTGCACCTTATTCTCAAACACAAAGCACCAGAATAATGTGCCACCCTTGCTGAGATTCTTCGAAGTTATCACGCACTTCTAAGCATTTCAAATGCACCTTGCTCACACCATCTGCCATTGATTTAAGGGGCAAGAATCCTCATTAAGCTGCAAATCCACAGCTTCTGATAACATTAAGTTCTTAATCTTGTATCAGCGCTCTGAAAATAACACTGTTATTAAAACGCTTAGACAATAATTGCATTTGATATTTGCAGGATGAAACTGACGGATCATTAGAATCTATCCATGAACATTCCCGAGTGTCAAGGGATCATACATTCTTAGTTTCTATTTTTACATAGGATATATATATACATTTTTAAAGCTGGATTGTTGCTACTTAAAGGTGCCAACACACCTTTTATTTTCTTCTCCAAGATCGCTCCTGATCATTTCAAAGATTACATTTGCACCACTATGTATATTTTTATATAGGCCACACATATAGGGGGGGTGGGGGTGTATGTGTGTATGCAAAACCATGCCGCACCAAAAGTCGCATAAATGGTAAGTAAGTAGTGTTCAGTTCATTTAGTGTATTTATGTATATTGATACACCGTTTACTATTTGATGAAACTATCATAGTTAATGAAGCCCAAGTGCCACCTACAGGCCTATTATGTGAAGTGTAGGCTGGCGAAAGGGTGACTTGAAAGGAGTTTATTATATTACCATTTTTGATAATTATGCAGCATTATGAAAAAAGTCTCTTAAGAACATCCTGCATTTATTTAATCAAAAACAGCAATATTGTGAAATATTATTACAATTTAAAATAATGGTTTTCTATTTTAATATAGGCCTACTTTAAAATATCATTTATTCCTATAATTTATGTTTTTTTTTTTTAACGTTTTATTCATCAAAGAATCCTGAGGGGAAAAAGTATCAGCACAACTTTTTCCAACATTGATAATTGATGCAAAAACTTGAGAAAATGAGATCCAGGCAGTCCAGCAATGATTATGTCAGAGATCAATTTATTAATTACAAATTATAGAGACAAACAAATTCATTAAATAATTAATAGTTAATAACAAAATCCAGAGTATTGTATCTAATAGATGAAGATGAAGAATATACAGAAAGAAGGAACAAAATTAAGACATTTGCAGAATGAAATGAGAGATAGAAGAGAAGAAGCAGAAGCAGACGATGCAGAAGAGATGCGAGAAGCAAAAAGAGCAAAGAAGAAGTAAAGAAAAGCAAAGAAAAAGCTAAACTATCAAAGACCCAGTCCGTTTTACACCATTAGCATAGGGAAACTTACATCCCACTCAAACTTATGTTTTGGTCTAATAAAAAAAAGGTCAAATGGATTTATCCATTATGTCATAGACTGGTCAAATGTAAAAAAAATAGATGAAAATAGATATAGGGGTTGTTTTGACACCCTTAAGGGAATTTTGCAGATCTTACATTATCACGTCAGCAGAAATAGAAATGGACATATTTTGATACAAAGGTACATCGAGTTCAAATGAGCAACTAATTCCGAAAACATCGCTTCTGCAGTACTTGGCAGACGTCCAATATCGAACCACAAATGTGTCAACATGACCTGTCATATTGAAGAACAACTGAATATAGCAAGCATACATACTCTTAAAGATACAAGAAGAATAACCATAAAGGGTACAATAAAGAGTAAATACTTGAAAATATGATGAGGATTAATATATGGAGTAGGAGTACATGAATATATGAAATCAAAAGTAATATTGATAAATCATAAGCCATAAATGATTAACATGAAATATGAATAAAATGCATGAATATGAATATTGACCATTTTGGATCCACCAATAATAAATCAGCATATTAGAATGATTTCTGAAGTAATGATGCTAAAAATTTTAGTTTTGCTTCACAGAAATAAATTATATTTTGAAGTATATTAAAATAGAAAACCATTATTTTAATTGTAATAATATTTCACAATATTACCATTTTTTCTGTATTTTTGATCAAATAAATGCAGCCTTGATGAGACTTCTTGCAAAAACATAAAATAGTAATGTATCCAAACTATTTTGACACACACACACACACACACACACACACACACACACACACACACACACACACACATATATATACATATATATATATATATATTTACATTTGAGCCCCTGCCCCTGAGGAACTCCCTGCACGTCCCTGTATATATGTACTGTAGTTAGGAAAAAAATATTTATTTTCCTGAAAAATAACAGAAACACAGTGTAGTCAAAAGCTACAATTCTAATCACTGTATAAAAAATTATTGTGATTTTAACAGTATTTTTTAACAGTAATTTATTAATTTTCCATACTATATACGGTGAATAACTGTAATAGATCTAACCGTACATTTAATGTAATTTTACAGTAAAATACTGTTAAATTTACAGTTTTTGGAAGTGAAAAAGAAAAAGTCTCTCAGAATTCGGACACCACTACAAAATGGCCGACACCCGATATAGTGCACTAGTAGATATAGAGCGGTTTTAGACACAGCTAGTGTTTCCCAACCCTGTTCCTGGAGGCACACCAACACTATACATTTTCAAACTCTTCCTAATCAAACACATCTGATTCTACTCATTAGACGAGACCCTGGCTGTGTCCGAAATAGCCCCCTATACCCTTATTCACTATTCCCTACATTGGTCTACTAAAATAGTTTACTTGAGGGAGTAAATGAAAACAAGTGAGTAAATTCACACTCTGAGTGTGCCGAAAGGGCTGCTGCTTTTGTGCTTGCTGTTTAATAATCATTTGAAACAGCAAACTGGCAGCTCCAGTAAGTAAGATGATTCAAGATTTATCTTAAACTCTGTCATGGAAACTATGTATAAACCTTAATTAAACAATTTAATAATCAAATTTATACGTGTAAGATATTACGCTGTAGCCACATTGGACCAGCGGTTGGGAAAATGGATGGATGTTTCAGCTGCGGGCGCCATCTTCTGGTCAGACGCAGGAATTAATTTGTCTTGCGACTCTCGCATCGTGCATTTATTTGCTACATGTTTCAACTGTCAAATGTTACTAGCTGTTCTCTGGTCAGCAATATGCAGGAAAAGAGTGTGAAAATGTATTTCTGGAATGTCAGAACATAAGGCAGGACAGAGGGTTTATGATATCTTACCTGACAACTAGCTGTGAGCCTGTAAACTACAGACTGTTTAAGGCTTTAAGTTATTTAATGGTTTAAAGCAAGTCTTGTCCAATCAGATTTTAAGTCTAAACTATGAAAAGGCAGTTTTCACAAAAAGTGATCAAGGCTGCTTATCTGCTAAATGACTATCTCGGGTGAAAGCTAGCTAGTAAGTATTAAGGCAGCTGTATTGACACAGCATTCATTTTGCTGTCTAGACGTGTTCAATGACTGTCACCACACTCTGTTTGAATCTTTTTGTCAAAAGCAGACCTCATTGTCGATTCACCTGTCCTGTCAAAAACCAAATACATTCATAAAAGACGAAAGTCAATATGACTGTTTTGTAGCTCTGAAAAGCCACACAAGCACATTAAGCTTTTTCCAATTTCTAATCATTAATTTAGACATACTATTTGGGTATTTCTTCAGTTGTGGGCAATTTTGTTCTATTGGACTTTTAGACACGTTTTAGTCTTGCTCACACATGCACTTGTCACTTTCATTTGTCCTCTTACAATATGAAGTAGTGTATTTACATACATCAGAGGATTTTTTTTTCTTTCCCTGGAAGTAATAGCAAGAATGAGTCTTAAAACCTAGAAATGAGCATTTTAGCACTTCTGGTTCCATTGTCCTGAAGTCAGTGGGTTGTGTTTAAATGTTTTTTTGGCTAAATAAGGTCTGTGGTTATAACACAAGCTCAAGATATTGTCACGTTTTATTCTACAACATTAAAATGCATTAGTAATACACCACTCATCATTTTTTTTAAGCTTTTATGTGTCTTGAAAAGTAAAGTGCATTGTTTGTCTGGAACATTTAACATTATTATGCCAAACAGGAAAACTCATCTCACCAGTCCACTTTCACAGCATTGTTGGAAACTAATGTAAACTTACCAGTTTGTACATTATAAATAAAAATTGAAACAGTTGTCAGAAGCTTGGCAATGGTGACATTGAAGACATGCAACTGTTCGTTTATAGCCTAACTTTAGCTTTTTACTTCTGCCGATTGTATTTAGGCTTCAAAATTCATAAAAGTTATGTTCATCTGTGAAGGTTATCTTGATGAACTATGTGTAAGAATCATAAAACTGTGTTGGTCTCAGAGCTTATTTTCTGCAATAATTGAAAAACCAATGAAAAAATCCTACTGGGTTTTTGTTGAGGGAACCAGGGTGATGCTTCTGGGTTGGCCTACAAAAATACATCATCACTGCAGCTCTCTATATAAACTCCCATGAAAGTGCCATTTCTAGTGCCATATATATATATGCCTTACAGTTATAATTTAGTTATTCTCAGCTCTGATTATTATTTTATTCAATGTGTCTGGATAGAGGAAGTGTGGTAAACCCAATCCTGTGCCTGTATTTGGCGTTTGTACATTTTTGACATGTGGCTTGAGTAATGGGGACATTGGACTGATAAGGGTCTGCAATTCAGAATGCTCTGAGTTATTAGTATTCTGGCTCTGCTAAAAGCAAAGTGCCTTGGCTGCCCTGAAGTTTTTAGGTTTGAAGCAGCAGGGGGTGGGAAGCTTTTCTCATGAGATATTATAGCTACAGTGGCCCTGAAACTCAAAATAATTAATGTGTTCATGGTCCACTGGGGAAAATAGGCCATGAACCTTACTCTTTTGAGCAAGTTTAAAAATGTCCTGCACATTTCTGAGTTGTTTGTATTTGTGCAGCCTCAGCAAGGACCTTTTCCACCACTGTTGTCACTTTTCCCTGGACAGGCCCTGGACGGAATCATGGTCATTGTTTAAGGTGAGCTTTTCCTGGAGCAAATCAACTTTTTTATTTTTTATTTGAAGATGTACAGTAGGCGAATGTAATGGAAGTGGGTAGTGACCCAGCTCAGCACTAAACAACCATCAGCTGTGCCATAAAACCCACTCAGTGTGACTGTGTGACCTGTGTTTCATGGTCCATTGACCAGGTTTCTGACAGACATTGTTTGATGGGACATGGCAGTAAAACCAAAGCAGTGGCTTTGCCATCTAGACATTTTGTACCACATCTGTAGGTGAAAAAAAGAAGACCTCCAGTCAATTAACAGCAGTTTAACTCTGGATTCACTGACACCCATTATCTAGTATCCAGGAAACAAACAGCTCGCTGCTTATGTCACTGGTACAAAAGGCTCACCGGAGATGAATTCAGCTTTAAAGGTTTGCTGATGTTTGAGATGTACTGATGACCTTAGAGCAGTCGTGACACAATTCTCAATGCAGTTTAGGATCACCATGGAGTCATCAGCATTATGCGGCAGCCACATAATGTCCATGAGATAATCATCTCTAATCAGGACATGAAATGTGGTCATTACATGCATGTGGAAAGGAGGAAGATGATTGCACACAGAGATAAGGTCAGCTGTTAAATGTTATCGTAGGCCACAGGAGAAAGCACTGTGGAACTAGAAAAGACAGGAGATGTTGTAAAATGGCTCCATAAATGCCAGTTTTTGTGAATCAGAGAGAAAAGACTGGAATCGTATTGTGTGTGGTTGCAGGTAGTCTTGCTCTGTTACAAATCCTAGTGAGCTGCTAGCAGCATTTTAAGAAAACACAGACATACTCTCAACAGTGAAAATACAGTATAAACCCAATATGGCAGAAAAGGTGAAAGAAACAGTTCAGTTTAGTTAAAAATTGTTGAATTTACCCAATAATTGTGCTTCTGTTCATTTTTATGCTTAAAACAATGATGTTAGCTTAGCAACATGCCAACAGTCCCTACAGAATGTTTTTCTAATTATTGCAGCCAAACATGACTTTTTCGGCAGCTATAATGAAACTGTAATAAGTGTTTTTTGTTTTGTTCTTTTGCAGACTGCCTTTTTTATAAGCATGGTTTTTGAACAAATATTATGAACACAGGCTCATTCGAAATATATGCGTCTCTCTACATTTTTGCAAAACTCCAAAAACGCACCTATTCATACAATTCACTGCAGTTTACAGACAGAGGCAGATTATTGATTAAAGCTGCAGTTTGTAAGTTTTGTCTCTTTGTCGCCATCTCTGTTTGAAACCTGCAAATGCAGATATTACGGATGAATCTAATGTTTGCTGTCAGTCACCACACCGGTGGGGATACTGTACTTCGGAATCACAGATTCTACATCTTGGAAGTATGACCAAAATAAGAATTTTCACCGGAAAATGTCATCTGAACAAGTAAGTAACAAATCTGCCACTTTTGTTCTGACCAACTGAGAAAAAAGAATTACAATACATTTCACTGCCAATGGTGATTAAATCTAATGATCGCTTAGCTCGGATCACATCAAACCGTGCAAATTATTATTATTGTTATACTTTGTTCTCAAATTGTTAATGTTTACAACATCAGCATTGCGTGACTATGTGTATTTAGTGTGTATTAGCGTTACCTGTAGATTTCAATTTCTGTAGCCACTCCACAGTCCAAAGTCTTTTGCTTTTGACTATGGGTGAATCTCCAGTTATCACTGATGATTGTCATTTGGAACTTTCTGGATTATAATCCGCCATCAAAATGATACGTTTCATTATTGCAGCTGCTGTAAGAAAAGGCTGAGAAAAGGCTGCTTGCAGCATCCTTCACATGCCATATAGCCTACTAGCTGGGACTCCTTCTTTATGTAAACAGACGTGACATAATGACGCAAAGACGAACGGCTGCATGCTCAAATTTCCCGTGGAAACCCACCAGTACCACCCAAATTAGAAAACATTATTACAAGCTTACCGTCGTGAATTGGGCTATGGTAAGGAGATACTTTTGAACACTGGCTGGTTATGTACTTGCTCAAAAATTGATTTTAGATTATTTTTAACCAAAAAAAGTTTTAATTTTTGCTTGGTTCCTTGCACAATACTATGTTATGACCTCAAAAATTTTGTAAACTAATACATTTTAACGATTGCATCACATAATCAGATCCATATATATGGCTTTTCTGATGAAGTAAACTTGCTCATTAGCTCACCTGGTACAGCGTTGCATTCGGTTACGAGTCCCATGAAACATGAGTCACAACACTCAATAAAAGACTTGCAGGAGCCAGCTATAAAATATCATGGTTGCTTCAGAAAATGTGTTTTTATCTCATGTTTGTTTTATTAACACTAGCCGCGTTTACATGGACCCTAATAAAAAAGTCACATGTAACCACATCAATCGGAATGAATTGGCCAAATCCAATTAAAATTTCATTCGGATTGTAAGGGTAGGTTTAAAGCTCTTGGTAACACTTTAGTATAGGGAGCACATATTAACTATTAACTATGACTTTTCCCTCAATAAACTCCTAATTTACTGCTTATTAATAGTTAGTAAGGTAGTTGTTAAGTTTAGGTATTGGGTAGGATTAAGAATGTAGAATAAGGTCATGCAGAATAAGGCATTAATATGTGCTTAATAAGTACTTATAAACAGCCAATATTCTAGTAATATGCATGCTAATAACTGGCTAATAAGCAACTAGTTAAAAAACCCTAAAATAAAGTGTTACCAAGCTCTTCTAATCCGATCGATAGGACATGTAAATACTTGATCGGATTGAAACCCAAAACCAGAAAATACTGTGGTAGTGCATTTGCCTCGCATGCCAGCAGCGATCGGGGTTCGAGACCGACTCAGAGCAGGGTGTTTAGGATTGGAGTGTGAGTTTTGGAGGCGGAGCAATGAAGAGAGGGGTGGGTTTGTTTGGGTTGATTTCAAATATCAACAGTGTTCAACAACGAATTTGAGGAATCGCATACAGCACCTTTGAATACATATAAATGTATTAGCAGCACGGCACAAAGGTTCATGTGCTGGTTGTCTCGTGCAGTGTGCGCATGTCAAAAAATCAATTCTGATTTGAAGCTTGTGACATATAACCATGCACATCAACCCGATCACTTTATTTAGCATTCATGTAAACACTACATTTGGATTCATCAATCGGAATGAATTCACAAAAGGTGTCCATGTAAACATGGCTACTGTCAGTTAGACTAAGTGTAGGGTTTAATGTAGGTTGTACATTAATCTTTTAGCAGCACTCTCAAGCAGCTCTCAAGGTTTTAGAACAATGTGCTATATTTACATACAGTGTAGTGTCTAAACCAAATCAGACTGCAAAAGAACAAATTACTTATCTGTGATCATTTCCAAGCATTTTATTACCATCTTGGCTTGAGCAACCACATCATCCATCTGTCCTAAGGTTAGCATCATAATTATGGTCAAAAGTACAGTCTTGGATTGTTTTGCTCCCATGCTCTTGAACAGTGTTAAGATGCTGTGGAGGCCTTACACCACCTGGATCACCTTAGTGGATCACTCTAATAAGCAGCGGTCAAATTGCTCCTATAAATCAAAGACTTGGCACCTCTGCCCTCCTTTCTGAAGAGCTGTACTGTAATCGTACAAGAAGCGAAGATAAATTGTTATTACAGCACTACGGTACAATAATAACCCAGCAGAGCTGGTCTCCTTAAGTGAAAAGAGAGAAGAAGAGGAAGAAGAAAATCAATTTTATAATCACAAGTGTAGTAGAGGAGGAAAGGGCAACATGAAAGGATTCTGTTCTCTTTGGTCATTCCTCTTGATGAGGCTGAGCACGGCCCTGTGGTCTAGGAAGGGCAAAAAGAAAACATGGAAAAATCTGTCATGACGCTGGTGCTAATTCTCATTTGGATGAAGGCAAAACAGGTGAGCTGCTTTAATGTTTCCATTTAACATGCATTTACTTGTACCCGGAGTCATTTCATTAGCAAACCCAATTTTCATCTGACTCGTTGACCTGGATGATAAAACAATGCTTGTGGAGACAAATCAAAACAGGCTGGAATTCATTGCTGCAAATTAGTAATGTGCTCAGCTATTTTCTTTTTGTTTGGGCTCCTGGTAAAACGTCTACACGGGTGTCATACTTTGCAGAGCCAGAGTCCTAATCAGCAGCCTTGGGAGATGCCTGCCGGAGGAGTCAGGTAGGCATTAATTACCAGGTTGTCAGCACACAGAATGGAAGCACTGAAGTTGGGTGCAGTATTGTATGACTGTATCAACTTATCAGTGCCAGGGAGAGAAAGCAACCTGACTGCCAGGAGAAGAAAACATTTTTTTTTTTTTTTTACTGAGGATGAGCCAGTTATTTTTCAAGGTTCCATCAATAGCACAAAATCAATTATTTAAATTTAATAGCAATTTACTTTCACCATGCAATAGTGTACAGAATGCCTAAACAATATTTAATGTTCATTAAATCAGAAAGATGTCAAATTTACCAGCAATATTCATCTAAAAAGGTCTGCCTGACATTTTTAACAGCCCTTGGAATGTCTAATATTGTTCTAACTGTCAAGGTGTTTTTTTTGTGTGTGTATGTGTGTGTGATCTGAATCTGATGCAGAGTTGTATTAATGGAGCAACAATATAGGGAAAACTGCAGAGGAAGCATTTTACTGACAAAAGAGATATTTAAAGTCTGAAATCACTGTCAGTTTACAGTCGTACCTTCAATGTCCTAAACATGAGGTGAAGCCGTATTATTTATAGAAGTTACATTTTTTTCATGTGCCATATGAGCAGGAAATTGCTGTTCACCTTGGGTATCTTTTCTGGGTTGAGCAGAGTAACATTCCTGTTTAAAGTTTATGGAGTGTCTATTTCAAAGTCAAAGTCAACTTTATTGTCAATTTTAACACATTGCGTGGCAATGGTTAAAAACGAAACAGTTCCTTCAGGAAACAACAGTGACATATAGTTGATATTTACGAGGACTAATATAGACAATGGTATTGCAGGGTACACAGAGTAAAAACCGTCAATTAAAGGTGCAGTAAGCAATTTCTGAGAAGCACTTGAAAATTTAAATCAACAACCAAACAATTTTGTGAAAATTTGCTAGATTTCCCAGGTCTCCCAGTAAGATTTAGAATTAAATTTAAAATCATTGTTATTGTAGATGTCTGTTCTGTATGTGTGTGCTGGAAAAAAATGTGTTTGTACATAGTCCTGGCTGTGTAAATAGGAGAAAAAACAAAGTGGATCGGTCCGATCCATGGAGCACCACAGCAGTAGGGGCCTTATACACTCATGATGGGGGAAGCGAGAGAGTGAGCAAACGGCACATAACCGAAGAGGAAAAGGTCAGATCAGATGATTGGAAGAAGAAGGATTAGGATCAGGCAAGAGCTAAGACCCGAGTTAAAGGGTTAGTTCACCCAAAAATGAAATTTCTGTCATTAAGTACTCACCCTCATGTCGTTCCAAACCCGCAAGACCTTCGTTCATCTTCGGAACACAAATTAAAATATTTTTGATGAAATCTGAGAGGTTTTTATCTTCCATAGAAAGCAACGAAATTATCACATTCAAGGTCCAGAGAAGTAGTAAAGACTTTGTTAAAATAGTCAACATGACTACAGTGGTTTCAACGAGAACGAGAATACTTTTTGTGCACAAAAACAAAACAAAAATAACGACTTTATCCAACACTTTTTCCACTTCCCTGTCAATCTCCTACAAAGTTGACGCAGTGAAAGCATCGGAGAGCTTCTGTGTTTACGTCCGAACGCTGGCTCAGTATTGGCCGACGCTGTTCACGTGAACATCACAACGCATGCGTGTGATGCTGACGCAGGAGCCAGCCAATATGGAGTCGGCGTTCTGGGCCCGTATGTATAAAGCCGCTCAGAGTAAAATTTTAGTCTTAAGTGTGTCAAAATTCTAAGAATGACGTAATTTTACTCTTATTCCTAGACTTAAGAATAAGTATGATTCATAAAGGTTCCTAAGTGTCAAGACTAGGTCTTAGCTCCTAAATTATTTAGGAGAGCTGCAGAGGTCTCCTAACCTAGTTAGAAGTAACAAGATGGCAGCAAAGAAGAGGAGACGCACGCTCTCCAATAAAGATATGAAGTATTGGAGTTATATGATGACATGGAGTTGATAAAATGATATAAACTTGATTGTCAATTCTTTTTGTAACTGACCTAATAAGAAATGTAATAAGAAACTTTAAATAAATGTAATAAATTTAATAAATATTACTTTAACAATTATTAATATATTTAATGCATTTTAATAAATGTAATGACTTTGAATAAACTTTTTATAACTTTAAATGTAACAACTTCTCCCACTCTACAAATCAATGCTCTGACTGTAGAAATGAAATAGTAATGACCTTTTTTGGTAACTGTAAAAATGCAGCAGTGCACTGGTGATGACTTGGACCCATCAGTGCACAGTAAGCAGGCTCTTAAATAGCACTATTGCTAAACTTGCCACACCAAACATAGTGGCCAAAATTGATGTGCAAAGTTGTTGTTTTTTTCTTTTAAATGACCCTACAATTTTGCTTAAACCATGAAAATATGAGGAAAATATTTTTATTTTTATGTTTATATTATTTTAAAGGTTTTAAAATATGAGGGAAGAATAAAACACTAAACTAAGCAAAGGTATTTATCTGACAAAATTTTTGGCAAAAAAACAAAAACAAAAAAAAACAACAACAACAACAACAACAACAACAAAAAAACAGCTACGTATTACGGAGCCCGGCACGTCACCTATAGGAGAAAAAAAAACAATCCGTGCCGACGGTTTTGCAATCCGTTCCCTCAGTTTATAAACCGTGCTCACGAATTCTTAAACTGTTCCCTCGGTTTAACAAATCGTGCCCACGGATTAATAAACCGTACCCACGAATTTCCAATCCGTGCGCTCAGATTTTGCAAACCGTACCCTCGGTTTTTAAATCCGTTCCCACAAATTCATAATCCGTGCGCACGCTTTCGCAATCCGTTCCCACGGGTTTGTAAAAACTGTACTCACGGATTCATTTTAGAAGAAGAACAGCAAACTCCCCAGGTGAAAAAATACTATAGTAAATACTAGTGTTTTTGAACCATACTATAGTACATTGTAGTATACTGTATATATTATAGTATTTACATTGTTAATGAATGCTACAGCATACTGTAATTTTAACTATAGTGAACTGATCAACTGTTATAAATACTGTAGTATACTTTAGTTTTTACTAGAGTAAACTGTAGTGTATATTGTAGTATAATATACCCTAAAGTTGTAGAAAACTTAGTACAATATTGGGTAAAGTAATTTGTTTATATTAGCCTACTATAGTTGTTATATTATAACAGCAACTATAGGATTACCACAATAAATTAATTCAAGTACTTTACTATAGTATGGTTCAAAAACACTATAGTATTTACTATAAATTACTATAGTATTTTTTCACCTGGGCCAGGTACGTGTTAACGAATCTTATTGTTTTATTGTGTATTACTCATCAAATTATATTAACTGCAGTGATTCTCTATCAACGGGTAGCGGAATACAACGATTTAATAAGAATTATGTGCATCAAAATCTTGTGTTTATTTGTGATAATCTTAGAACTTTATTATTATTGCCTAATAAACCTGGCATTGTGTATTATGACTGACTTTTAATTTCTTTGTTCCTCTTTTCTTCTTCTAAATGCATGTAGCCTAAATGCAACAATAGGCTAATAATAATAATAATAATAATAACAACAACAATTATTATTATTTATTGTATTTATTTTTTTAAATGTATTTATTTATCAATTATATTAATTTATGGCTATAAATGAGTGCACTTAAGACAGTATGTTTATCATAAAATGATTAATGAATGCTTTATTTTTTTTTTTTTTAAAAAAAACTTTTTACAGTTTTAGAAATGTTTGTGTACTATTCATTCTTAACATGAAGACTTGTTTTGGTGATTTTATTATACTAAGCTTTTTGCCCAAAATGGACTTTAAAAGATAAAAATAATGGAAATTCTCAAATGAATTCTGAATGGAAGTTCAGGAAATTCTCCATTTTGTAAAATAAAGTTTATTTATTTACAATAGCCTATGCATCCCGCACCTAAAAAGGTGGCCTGGTTGAATCTGCCGGCAAAGATTGGAGGCGGGGCCACAAATCCGTGAGTACAGTTTTTACAAACCCGTGGGAACGGATTGCGAAAACGTGCGCACGGATTATGAATTTGTGGGAACGGATTTAAAAACCGAGGGTACGGTTTGCAAAATCTGAGCGCACGGAATGGAAATTCGTGGGTAGCCTATTAAGCCTTATTAATCCCTGGGCACGGTTTGTTAAACCGAGGGAACAGTTTAAGAATTCGTGAGCACGGTTTATAAACTGAGGGAACGGATTGCAAAACCGTCGGCACGGATTGTTTTTTTTTTCTCCTATAGGTGACGTGCCGGGCTCCGTAATAGGTTTCAGAAAAACAAAAAAGCTCAGAAAAAAGCACACATTGACTAGAACATAATCAGTTTTTAATATTTTCATTGTTTTTGCATGTGTTCATAATTTCTTTGCTTGACAGCCTGGCCAAAAATTATTTGAAATAATTTGAAATTTCATTTCATTATCACACATGAAACAATTGACTCCAAGCACAGCTACACGATATGCTTGCATCTTTTAACACATTTTTAAAAAATATTTAAATTAAGGTTGAAGATGTCAATTTTCATATGGCTGGATATCACATTTGGCCACTACTCTATGGCAGTTCATTGACTTTCCAACTGACCATCAAACCATGTGGCAAAAGCAAGCTACTTTTATGTTGACTGTGGGCTTTCCTGGAGTTGTTGGAGCTGTTGATGGAACTCATGTTCACATCATCACTCCAATTGTAAATGAGGAGACATATATCAATAGAAAAAGATTCCACACCATCAATACTAATTTGTGATAATTTTGCACAAAGCTATTTTAAAAAATAATTTAAAATATTAAAACGTTTCAGTATCTTTTTAAATTATTTCTTTTATAATAACATTCAATTATTGGTGCTGTGCTGCTGTGACCACCCTTGCAGCCAGGCTCGATATTGGCTGATTCAGAGGTTGAGTGCGGCCATTTTGAGTTGACATCATTGTAGTCCTTTCATGAGTTTGTGTGCCCATATAATCTTAGCGTAAGTGGTAAACAGATTTGGCTTGCTGTCTGCTATAGAGGGGCTCGGAGAGGATATTCTACTCGAGCTCCGATTGCCCCCCAAAAACATAAATGCAGAATTAGACAGCAAGCGAGAATTATTGGATTTGAACAGCTCATGATTATTGAAGGAATTGGCATGTGAAATTTTTTCAATAATCCAGAAGACCCCCCAAAATTGGAGAAAAGAAGGAATGGAAGATGGCACTGCTGCGGTAGTATTGAGGTAGGCAGGTCACTGCTGCGGCAGTTTTAAATTAGGCGGAGCACTGTAGCAGCAGTATCAAAATTAGGCGGAGCACTGCAGCGGCAGTATCAGGTGAAGCACTGCAGCGGCAGTATCAAAATTAGGCGGATCACTGCAGCGGCAGTATCAAAATTAGGCGGATCACTGCAGCGGCAGTATCAAGTTAAGCAAGGTTTGGCAGGCATAGGTTGGATTGAGTTTCGTGGGGCAGCTATCTTAAAGAGAAGCGAGAGTTAGATGGGCTTGTTTGATGAGGCTGAGGTCGGAACAAATGTAAGATTGAAAGGCGTCTGAGGACCACCAACCCAGTAGCTTAATTTGATGGTCTGGCAGACCTTTTTGGGCTGTGGTGGTGGCTGCTCCAATGCGGAAGGAGTGAGATGAATACAAGTGAGCTTGGATACCAGAGTGAGTGAGGATGTGTTTAAGCTTTTTATGGAACCAATGCCTAGTGACTGGAAGGTTGTTCTCATCAATGAAAAGCGGGTCGAGCTGAGAGGAGATCTGAACTTTCCTGTGTGCAAGGAAGAAAGAAAGAGATTGATATGGCTGGATGGGTGTCGGAAGATTGAAGATATGGATGAAATGGCCGTTTTTTAATTGATCAGTTTTGCTACGTTTGAGGAGGAAACAGATGGTGTCCTTGTCTAAAACTTGTAGGTCGGAGAAGGTTGGGTGGATGGCTGTGTTGAATTTAGAATTGATTGTAATTTCAGAAACTCTAAGGAATCCGAAAAAGGCCAGGGTAAACATAGCATCCAGAGTTCTTGCTGTATCGGGGGGCATGTGACCGGATCGGAGGAAGGTCAGGCATTTAGCTAAAAGATCAATGGTTAGAGGTTGCCTAGAATCGGGATGAGTGGGGTTAGTTTTTTGAATTCCTTTGATAAGGAGTGTGATCTGAGGGTTTGTTATAGCAGGACATGGATGGCCGTAGATTAGTTTAAAGAAAAAATGCCGCCAAGATAAACTTTGATGGTACTGGGTTGGATGGACTTAATCTGGTTGAGATATGAGATGAATGAAGAAGTTGAAAGGAGGGAAAAGTTGGGAAAAGGCTGGTTGTAGGAGGAATGGAATTGTTTGAAAGCTCTCCAAGCTGTCCAGTAGGATTGTAGTGTTCTGGGTGAGACGGCGTGGAATATTGAATCCAGGGATGAGGTGTGGAGATGTTTCAGTAGGTGAGTTACAGGAATATCAAGTGGGTCTGCCTTCCAAGGCTAATGCTCTGGATTTCTGCTAAAATCTGGGAGCGTAGATGGGTGGAGATGGGTGGTGGATCCATTGGAAGGAACTGGAAGAGCAGATGCAGTTTAGAGTGTATATGTTGGGAGGTGAGAAACTGTTGAGGAAGCAGTAGCTGGATGGAATAAGGCCGGAGAATAGATCGCTTGGGGAGGCAACCCCATGCTTGTATCGGCTTGGACAGCGGAGGAGAAAGGAATGGGAGGGGGGGCAGGACCGTTTGCAGAGGCAGCCTCACGCTTGGGGCTGCTCCGATAGCGGAGGAGAAAGGAATGGGGGGGGGGGGTGAAGGGGTGCCATTTGTAAAGGTAGCCTCAAATTTTGATTTATTCCATTGCTAGATGGATTCAACTGAGACTGAAAGACAGGAGGAAGAGAAATATTGGAAGCGTGGACAGAGGAAGCTGTGAGAGACTCACCTGTGGGAGGAGGAAAGGTAACAGTCACGGTCGGAGAGGCCGCGGAACAATTATGAGCGGCCGCGGAACTATTTTGTGCGGGCTGAAACTGAGACGGGTTGGAGGCGAACCGTATGCATCATGCCGCTGTTTGTTTTGAAACTTACGCGGTGCTGGGAGGACGCTGAGAGTTTTGGTGACAGCGCACGAGCAGATCGTGAAGTTGCGCTTTTGAATTCCTCCGGGAGAAATGGATACCCGCATTGGATAGCGCTTGCCTGAGTACATTGACGGACCATTTCTCAAGAGGAGGGACGGAAGGGCTTGCTGCTGAAGAGGATGATGATGATGATGAAGGACGAGATGCATCACGGCGAGGATCGGCCGAGCCTCGAGATGATCTAGAAGGAGGAGGAGAAAGAGGTCTTCTTGAGCGAGGCGTGTTGAGCTGGCTTGTGGAGCGGTGAGACTGGCGACCTAGGCGATCAACAGGTGAAATGTGAAGTGAAGGAGGATCCAACCTGTTCGGGGAAAAACGTGCAGGTGTTTCTGGCACATTAGAAAGTTCGTCGTCGGAGGGAAACAGTTCAATTTCCTGGAAGTCAGTCATGATGCTGGTTTGGGCGGGCCAAATGCCAAAAGAACTAACAACAAGATGCTGGTTTTATACCTTGGTATTAATTGGAAGATTAGATGAGCGTACTCCTCCCGAAATGATGTTTAATAACTTCACTAGTTCACAACACTTAAGTCAGCACTTAAGAATCAGTCTTATACTTTGCTAAAAGTTGCTTTTAGCTTCTTTATAAAAGTCTCCTACTCTTAGAAAAGTCCTACTCTTTACTAAGAATTTTTTGACACTTAAGTCAAAACTTAAGGCTATTCTTAAGAGCATTTCTGAGAAGTTTTATACATACGGGCCCTAATGTAGAACACGGAAGCTCTGCACTGCGTTCACTGCGTCAACTGTGTAGGAGACTGCCCATTCCGTGCTCTCACAATAGAAGACAAACACACAGAGCATGAATGTCCAAATCCCAACACAGAACTGAAACTAAACTAAACCGAAGTTCTGGGATTGGAACACCTTGGTCCGCACACAAAAATTCACGGCCCAAGCAAGCTCAGAACCGCACGCTCACCATATGACAAGACAAAAGCAGTGTCAGAGCTCTGTTACCAAACCAAGAATAAACAGACTGAAATGAGAGAACCCTGACAGTAGCAGCAGTGAGATTTGAATGAATTGTGGTAATAGAGTGTTAGGTATATATATATATATATATATATATATATATATATATGGTTGCCTTCTTCACACACCTAGTGTTATGAAGGTCTTCAATGGCAGGAAGGCTGGCACCAGTGATACTTTGTGCCGTCTTTACTACCAGCGGTTTCTTTTTTTTCTCTCTAACACTAGAGGTTTACAGCATTAAAAAAAAAAAAAAACTCTTCTGTTTCTGATCTTAGGATTATTTCAAATGCATTGAACATCACATTTCAATAAACAGTTAAGGGAAAAGAATTAGTACACAGACTAATAATACTAATAATACTATACCATCCAAGAGTTTTCCAGTTTTCAGCCGTCTATATTTCCATACCTTTTTGTTAGCACTGTGCTATTTGTAGAGAAGGACTCAATGCACTAAACAAGCTTCCTAGTTAATTCAGATATGAGATGATTAGTCATCGACGCAACTCATGTAACCTCAGGCTTTCATCAGCCCACATATAGGCCTTTAGGTCTCCTGAGATGTTTAAATTTGGAAACATCCTCACAATTATCTGCTACAGTGTTCAGTGAAGTACATATTTAAACCATCAATAATGTTCAACTGATAGTTGATCAAATTGTACAGCTTGACTATTAATAACCATTTACAATGAAAGAGGCGTTTGCATGATGACTGGTAAACTGCCAAAACATTTGAACGGTAGTGTTTATGACCAACTGACTAATGTATTTTATTTGTAAATTATATTATATTTATTAAATAATTTTATAAAAAATATATGAAACCTGAAATCTATTAAGCAGTCAAAGTATTCTGGATTGCTGTGTAATATTTACAGTATTTTTTTTAATATATCTACAAAGTATTAAGTAATAACTACATGCTTAGTTTGGCTATAAATCTCTTTGCAGGGCTAGACCTGTCTGTATCATGCTGATAATGTAGGAGTTTCTTTGAGTGTTGTGCGGCAGGCTGTTAGTGGAGAATATTACTCTGAGATGACATGATGACCAGACTCAAAGGAAAACAAAACAACAGGAGATGAGAAATCAGCGCAACCAATAACTCACTGCAAACCTGACGTGTGCATGTTTGCTTTAGTGTGTGTTACTGAGAGTGCATATGTACAGTGTCTGTGTGTGCATGTGTTTTTTTATAGCAAAGTAATAACAAGAAATTTGTGTGTTCAGATTGACTGTAACTACTATAAACCCCATATCTTTTATTAGACAGTACTGTACAATATTGTATTTCTGCTTGGCACATATTTGACAGTCTGACTTGCTACACGCTGCAGGCTTTGTGGAAAACCAGAATGAAGCTAGATTTACATTTTCTGATAAAAATGTGAGTGGTGTTTGGTAAAGAAAAACTTGTGTTGTGGATGGTCACCTGGGCGTTGCTATGCAGTTGTGTGTTGTTGCTTACTGACTTAAAGTCACCATGAAAACAAAATGGACAATTCTTGTTTTTATGGAATATACCAGCATTTATTATAAATGATTTATCTATGCCAGGTCAGGACAACCTGTCACTCACATGAGATCACAGCAATATTAACCCACAACAATCCTGTCATGGGTTGGTAGTGTAAAACTCACGAAAATGAAGGAGAATAGTAATAATGCTATTTAATGTCAAACTCTGGAGATTGGACCAGGAAACATACACTAACTCAACTTAACATAGGCGAGAACGGACAGAGAATGAGGGAGAACACAGAGTATAAATAATCAGGGAACTAACAAGATGATGAAAAGAACAGGTGAACTTGATGACTAATCAGACACACTGGGAAACGGTCAAAGGGGAAACACAATGAGACATAACCATGACAGTACGCCCCCTCCCAAAAAGGTGCGTCATCGCACCATAAAGAGTTCAGAGGAGGGAGGGAGGGAGGGAGGGGGTTCTGGAGGAGGGTGTGGAGAAAAAGACAAGCGTCCGAGGTTAAGCCGGAAATCCTGAGGGCAGAGGCTGAGCCGGTAGGACCGAGGATGGAGGCGGAGACGGGGGAAGGCGGAGCCATACTGAGGCGTAGGTGTAGGCAGGTCGACGCCTGACCAAGGCGGAGTCAGAGGGACGAGGGAGCCTGGAGAAGCCGTATGGCCGATGGTTTCCGGTGGAGCCGAGGGAGGGAGGAGCCAAGGTGGAGCCGAAGTGTTGACGGGCTAAGGTGGAGCAGGGGGCACAGAGGCTGAGACAGGGGATCCTCTGTGCGAGATGGAGCTGGTGGCTGGAAGACACTAGACAGGTCCTCAATGCCAATGGGAGCTGCAGAGGGGCTGAAGGACAACAGCCGAGGCAGTGTTGAGGAATAGACTGATTGAGGATGTGTGAGAGGGAGGCTGGGCGGGTATTCTGGAGACACAGAGGGAGCTGTAGAAATAGGAAACAGAAGCTACAGGGGACGCTGGAGATACAGAGGGCGCTGGAGATTCAGGGGAAACAGGAATCACCTCACCAAACCAGTCTATGAGGTTCTCCTCAAAAATGTCCTTCAGTTCCTTGTAATAGGCTCCAGAGACCAGGCTTAACTCACCTCCTCAGGTTCAGACTCGTGCATCACGGCAGGCCGGTCTCCATGGTCTGCGGTGGGCTCGTATAACATCTTACCGCAAAAAACTGTTTTGGTCATGGGTTGGTAGTGTAAAATATATATATTGTCATCATTCACTCAGCCCCTGTCTTTCCATGTCTTATCATATGACTTCTTTTGCGGAACACAGATAGATATTTTGAAAAAATTAACCCCCCCATGCAATACAAGTCTGTTGTTTTTGGACCCCCATTGCCCACTGGTGTTTTTCAAAATATCATCTTGACAGAATTTTAATTTTGGGGTGAACTTTTGGGTGAAGGGGCTATAATATTGTGGTCTCTACTGTAATTTTTCCTCGTATTCTATGGGAATTCCAATGTTAGTCTCCAGGAGTTTGCACATTTGAAAAATCACAAAGAAAAATCATACCCTCTCCTCAACAAACCTCAAACATGTTCAAATCCCTACTCCTATAAGCGATAGTAGTAGTGATGCATGCCTTTGTAAACACCACTAATTACCTAGCATTTTCAGTGTGTTTCATACATTACATTCCAAATGAGGTACAGATATGGTTTTGATATGCTACATTTCATTGAACAGTATTTATCTCTCCACTAAGATGATCTTTAGTTCCACTCCATAAAGAGCTTGTTGAACATGGTAATTATAAAGCTTTGAGTGCTAATAGTTACACTGCTAAATTAAGCCAGGGGTGAGCATGAAGCTCATAAGGTGCGACTTGGTCTCCCCTCCTGCTATCAGTCAATAATAGGTTAAATGACTTCAGACAGAGTCGTGGTTGGAGAGGGACTATGAGGAGTCTTCTTAAGAGTAATTACAGCATGATTCACTCGATCTTCAATCTCTTTCTTGTAGGAAATTATAAGCTTATGTGCACTAACTATATGATTCCCACACCAGGTATGTGCGGCTATGGATGCACCATTTCTCTCATATGAGAGTAAACTGTTCATTTTACAGCAATTAACTATGCGAAAGGATGTAATCATCTGTGATTTCTCTGATGAAACATCCCCAAGAGTATTTGAACCTCAGCACTCTTGATTCCCTGTTCATGCCCCAGCGATACAATATATCCATCCAAACATCCTTATTTCTTTAGTGTGCTGTCCAAAGACCAAGTTTAAAATGGAAAGAGATTCTATTTATAAATGTACAAATGACGAGACCCACGTCATTATGGATTCGTAGATGATTCTGGCTCAGTGGGGTCCTTCCCTCCTTTTCGCCTGTCTAACGTTCTCAATCTCTATGTCACTGGCACTTCAACAACTGATGATCATGAGCCTGCTTTCTGTCTGCATTCAGCCATTGCGCTATTATTAGATACAGGGTATTTCTATAATGTCAGCTCAGACACCTTTTCTATACCTGTCCAGAGTCTGTTTATCTGGACGTAAAAGGCCATTTCACTCTACTCAGTTTTTTATGATTATAGCTCTCAGTGCTGAAATAGAAATGGAGATACAGCATGAGCCCTTGATGGCAGCAATAACGCTGAATAAGATCCCATATGTCTGTGTATTTCCTGGCCAGCCAGGAGCTCTCCTGTCCTTTGGGCTTTTGTTCTGATAAGTAATTACAGTGGGTTTCATAGTCCCTAATGTCCTTGTTGGAGAGCACTTTATAAACATTGAGCACATAATAGCTGTCTGAATGCATTGGCAACATTGTGGGCCAATGTCTATGGAAAACAAACAGCAGGCTGAAAGATTGCTCTGAATTACAGGTGTGGTGTCATTCACTTTATCCTGTTTGGATGTAAGGCAGGGTATTGTGCTCCATGCGGCCTCACATCCACCCTTGGCCATCAACACAACTCATTGAAAACACATTAAGCTGTCAATTCTGGCAAAACATCTCAACACCATCCTCTCCTCAGTTTCTTCAATGCTAGTTTTCCCCCATACCTACACCTTTTTGTTTGTTGCACAAACCTTTTACTTAGCCTGTGTGTGTTCTTACAGTATGTGAAGTTACTTATTGGACGGGTGTAGCTCGTGTTTTAATTGTGACCCTTCTACCTTTTTTTTTTTTTTTAATATATATAGTTATATTTTAATTGTATACCATGTGTCATTAATTTATATATATATATATATATATATATATTTTTTTTTTTTTTTTCTCGAGCAAGGACGCATTAAAGTACTCAAAAGTGACAGTTGTCACACAATGGAACGGATCAGGCAGGTGAGTAGTATAAAACAGTGTGTATTGAAACATAACTGGAACAGGATCAGGAGTGCAGGTGAGTAGATATCAATATGTAGATAGACTGATGACTTAGCTTGTGGTTATAGAATGTCTCTCTTGCAGATGCATGGAACAGAAGTAGACGAAGGGCTGATGATGGATGGCAGATGGCTGAAGATGGGTAAAGATTCCAAAGAACAGGTAAGGAGTCTTGTTGTGTACGCAAGCCAAGGGACATATAGACAAGACCAGACAATAGCCGTGTTTCCACTATCGGGCCTAAAGTGGGCGTGCTAGTGCGTGCCAGGGCCAGTTGCGTTTCCACCGTCACTTCCGGGGCTTGATCGTGCCTCGTCGGGGCTTCCTCGGGGCCAACGGCCAGGGTTTTTCGGCCCGCCGAATACCTTGGTCCAAAGCGGGCCAGCTCAGGCTTGAGGGAGTGGTTACGAACAAAGGCAGAGTTTATCTGTGTGTGGAGATGGAGGCGCCATGATGATTACATAGATTACCAGCTAAAACTAAAGCTAAAAAGCTAAAGACTTTTAAAAACATTTTAGCTCAAAACTCACATTCAGCTCCTCAGGTCGTATTTTTGGTGGAAAATTTGTAGAAATTATCATTCTTTGTAAATGTGATGTAAACATATGACTACAAATAAACAGAAACAGACGCGACTGAATAAGTGCATGTGTCCTCTTTCTTTTGTGAAATAACAGTAAATACCACTTTATTTCTGTGACTAATGTTTAATCTTGACACAAATTAATTCATTATGATCAATTTGTTTGGTAAAACATCGATGCTTGGGTTTTTAAATCTTTAAGTAAACAACAAAATGCCAGCAAACGCCTGCTTTTATCATGTTCACTTAACGATCTCGCTAGTTTCCAGTGATTTCTTTCTGATTATTTTTCTGATAAAACTTCCATTTGTTTGTGAAATGACAGGTTTGTGTGACGTTGTTCCAGAGAGGCGTGTTACGGGCGGGTTTTAGTGAAGAGCGCTGCAGAGCTTCTGGCCTGACGGTGGAAATGCAGCGTGATTTTGGGCTCGGTGCTACAAGTTCGGGGCTATTAGCCTAGCCTGGCCTGGCCCGATGAAAGCCCTGGCTCACACTGGCCCGACAGTGGAAAAGCGGCTAATGTGGTGGAGTGAACATGGAGTTTAAGTAGAGTGTGCTGATGAGTGCTAACAATGGTCTTGCAGGTGCGGGTGATTGATGAGTGTGCGTGGTAATGGCTGACTGAGTGCAGGTGTGGAACAGGAGGGATGCTGGGAAATGTAGTGCAGGGAAGGTGACAGAGCTGGTGACTGACAACAGTAAAGAAATTTATAATTTTACAAATATATTCTATTTCAAATAAATGCTGTTCTTTTGAACTTTTTATCCATCAAAAATGCTGAAAAAATTGGTTTCCTCAAAAATATTAAGCTGTTTTCAACATTGTAAATAATAATCATAAGAAATGTTTCTTGAGCAGCAAATCAGCATATTAGAATTATTAGCAGAATTATTTCTGATTGGATCATGTGACACTGAAGACTAGAATAATGATGCTGAAAATTTAGCTTTGTCATCACTGAAATGAAGTATATTAAAATATATTCAAATAGAAAGCAATTATTTCACAGCATTACTGTTTTAATAAATAAATTCAGCCTTGGTAAGCATAAGATTTTTTTTTTTTTTAAAAAAACATTAAAATATGTATAAAAATATTTAAAATATGTATGGAGTCTGCATATACAATTATAAAGAAATGCATATTAATATGTTAAATATTCATTAGCATTAATTATATATTATTTATGTAATGTTTGATAATGATCAACACATACAAATACTTAAAACTGTCCACTCATTTAGCTCTTTTTCCCCACATATTTTTCAAGTGTTCCTTGTGCACAGAATGTTTTTGTGCAGGAGAAAAATCACGAGTTCATTGATGCGCAACTGCTTTTAATCATCAAAATCATTAAAACGGGTATTTACTATCTGTCCAGGAAATCACTGGTTCTGAGACATGCTCAAGGTTTTAACTGTGATTGTCCTGATCCCCACTGTAACATTCAAGAGAGTACACGTGTAGCCTGCAATACCCCTGAAGACACAATTTTTTATTATGTTAATTTATAGGATTTAGGGAAGATTTGTGTTGTTTATCTATCTGTCTGTTTTTGTAAACATTTTTTAAACCTTTGCTCTCTAGTGCATCACATCACACAAAGTTTGTCTTCTCCTCTTATTGTTCACTGTGTTTACTACATATACTGATCAGTGGATAAAGAGAGAGAACTCACAGCTAGTCTAAGCCCTTACAAGAAGAAGGTATGTTGTGTTCATTATTATTTAATTGGCTCTTAATGAAGGCTCTGTCAGCTAATAAAACCTCACACTTTCCCTTTTTGAGCTAATGAACCTCTGGAGGAAGTGATTCAATTCGTTTTTAAACAGGTAGAGGCTCAGACGCTCGAGTGATTAATTCCCATGGTAATGCTTTTACCATGTTCTAAGGCACAGTCTAAAAATAATCATAGACACAATTTAAGTAATTTTACACCCATCTCTGAGTTTATGTTTTTGGAAACCAGGGAAAATGTGCTATTGCTTTCAAACATGTTATATACACATGCAAACATCTTTGATTATGATTCATTATACTTGCATCCTAAGTATATACTTACGCAAGGTGCTTTCCACTGTGAACTAACATCCCCTTTGTGGTTAAAACCCATTTCTCATTTCTTGCGTATACATTTCAAGTCAGGTTTACCTATATCATGGCCATCTGAAAGATAGAAGGTTTAATTAATTATTGTGTGGGAAGACCGTGGAGATAGACGTGAAGGTCAGGAGATTATACTGCCCATTTAATCTGCAGAGAGGAGCCAGACTCATTAGTTAACATAGCAGCAGACTGACAGGGTTGTATCCTAAAGTAATAAGGGTGGACTGCAGCTCCCTAATTGCACTTCCACAGACTTCAGGAGCAGATTCAGACACAGCAGGCTGGCGTCTGGCTGACAAGCTGAGAGACTGACATGATGTGAGATATATCTCATCTGAGAAGAAAGGGGAAATTCAGATGTAGCTTTAGATAATGTCAAAGGGTTTGAAGATCTGCATGGAATGATACCTAAATGGCCAGAGAAACGTCTCAGGTTACGACTGTAACCATGGTTCCTTGAGAAGGGAACTCGCGCTGCATCAGAAGTAGCGAGGCTACAGTCTGTGAACACCTCTGCGTGTTTGTGTCTTGAAGCACGGGTGAAATGAGTCCAATGGCATGGCAGGACGTCATCCCGTAGCATGTAAAGTCACAACCAGGAAGCTATAAAGTGCACCCAGACCAAACAATGTCAGCTTCTGATTGGCTGAAGCAAGTCGATCACGAGAAAAATGCAGGAAGTATGGCAGGGTGACGCAGCATCTCTTTCCCTTCTTAGGTAACCATGGTTATAGTTGGAACCTGAGACGTTCCCTTTCGTGGGAACTCATGCTGCGGCGGAAGGAGGGAAGCTATGGGAATGAGAATACTGCTGACAAGTGCCTGTCTAGTGTGAATCCTGCGAGCACAGCTAAGACATGAGCACCTGGGACTCCAGTGTGGAGTCCATGTCCAGGTTGTAAAACCATGCAAATGTGTGTGGAGAGGACCAGCTTGCTGCATACCATACATCTTGTAGTGAAGCTCCTGACCATAGAGCTTTAGAAGCAGCCATACTCCTAGTAGAGTGTGCTCTGACAGCCATAGGTGAAGACTGACCGCCCTCATATGCAAAAGAGATAGCCTCAACTATCCACCTGCTCACTGTGAACTAAAACAGACAAACAGATGATTGGATTTCCTCCACAGGGCAGTTCTGTGGACATAAGCATCCAGCGCTCTGACTAGACACAACAGATTCAGCTTCTCCTGGTCTGACACCTGATATGGAGGAGGGCAAAAGGTTTGCAAGACGTAACCCAGTCTAGGGAAAGGCTTTAACCATGCCGGGAGCAAGAAAGGCTTTAATCATGCCGGGAGCAAACTCTAAACATGAAACATGGAATCTCCAATGAAGAGCCATCGAGGAGAGACATTAGGTCCACGAACCATACTCGGGCTGGCCAGAATGGGGCTATTAGAATTAGACTGATGCCATCCTGCCGAACTCTCTCTAGAACTCCCAGGAGTAGAGCGATTGGGGGGAAAGCGTACAGACATAGCCTCGGTCACACCTATACCATGGCACCCAGCCCTAGCAGAGCTGGATGCGTCAGGGAGAATCAGAGTGGACAGTGTGTCTTTTCTTGAGATGCAAATAAGTCTACTTCTGCCTGGCCGAACTCCCTCCAAATCAGCTCTACCACCTCGGGGTGGAGTTTCCATTCCCCAGGCTTCAGCCCCTGCCTCAACAGGTATCTGCTTCCTGATTTAAGTGCCCAGGGGTATACACTGCTCTCAGTGATAACAGCTTGCCCTGGGCCCACAGGAGGATCTGGTGTGCCAGTTTTAAAGTGGGTGCAACCGCGGACCCCCCTGATAGTTTATGTAGGAGATCACCGATGTGTTGTCTGTCTGGACAAGCACATGATGGCCCCTTTGGTCTGGGAGGAAGTGTTTCAAAGCTAGAAAGACAGCCATCATCTCCTGGCAATTTATGTGCTACGAATCACTGTGCCATCGCTCACTAGCCCATGAGGGAAGCATCTGTCGTAAGCGTCCAGCGATGGCAAGGTGCCCCCAACACAGGACAAGAACCAAAGTTTCATCACCACAGGTCCCATCACCAAGGTACAAAGACAAATGCATGTTACTTTGATCATGCGGAATGGGTTGCCCCTCTGGGAAAACCCCTTGGTCTTGAGCTACCACTGCAAAGGTTTCATGTACAGCAGGCCAAAAGGTATCACATTGGACGCAGCTGCCATCAGACCTAACAGTGTCTGAAACAGTTTCACAGTGAGTGACTGGACTAGCTTCATCTTGTTTAAAGCTGGCAGCATCGAAACAATATGAGCAGGAGACAGGATTACCTGCATTGTTGTCAAATCTTATACTATCCTATACCTCTGTAATGGATAAAGCACAATCTCCTTGGCACTCAGCCTTAACTCCAAATCCTTCATATGGGCTAGGACGACATCTCGATGCCAAACTGCCATATACTCTGATTGAGCCAGAATCAACCAGTCATCGCTATAATTAAGTAGACAGATGCCCTAGAGTCACAACGGAACCAAAGCTGCATCCACACACTTCGTCAAGGCGTGGCGTGACAATGTTAGACTGAAAGGAAGAACCAGGTACTGGTAAGCTTCGGCCCTGAAAGCAAACCTGAGGAACTTCCTGTGCAGGGGAAGGATGGATACATGGAAGTATGCATTCTTAAGATCTATTGTGACAAACCAGTCCTATGATCTGATTTGAATCACAATTAGATTCAACATTTTGAACTTGAAATTTTTCGATGTACGATTCAGCTGGCACAGATATCAAATCAGATGCAACCCCTCCTCCTTTTTTGGAACTATGAAATACCGACTGTAGAACCCGGATTCTATTTCAGAGGAGGAGGAACATTCTCTATGGCCTCCTTCCCTAAAAGAGCTTTGACTTCTTGTTCCTTTACCAGAGCCTGCTCGGGGTCTACCACTGTGGGCAGGATTCCGTTGAATCAAGGTGGACGAGAACCAAACTTGGGCGGAAGAAACCACTGAGTGTGCTTCTGACACCTGAGAGAAGGCACTAGATCTAGCGGGTGAGGGCAGAGAAAAGGCAGTGCCCATCTCTATCCCCTCTGCTAAATCCATCTGCATTCTCCACAACCTAAGCCGCTGCTCTGGCTCTGCAAAAGCAGGACCTGTACCGCAAGGACCATGTGCCTGAGCACCCTCCTCGAAGAGCGTGAGGTGTAAGTGGAGCATCCGCAGTGGCAAACGTTCACAGTGTGCATGGTCAGCCCCCTCAAGAGCTGACCATTCATGCTCTGCTCCCATACAAACAACACATAACCCCACCCATGACATACAGATCACACAGAGTGCTTGCTGAAGGCACAGAAGCTGACATTGTTTGGTCCTGGTATTCTTTATAGCTTCCTGGCCGTGACGTCACACACTATGGGATGACGTCCCGCCATGCCATTGGACTGATTTAACATGTGCTTCAAGCTGCAAACACACAGAGGTGTTCCCATAGCGTTGCTACTGCCAACGCAGCGTGAGTTCCTTCAAAAGGGAACTGAGCTATGCACCAATATTAGTGAATTTATCTGTCAATTTGCAGGAATTCTAGGCACGTTCGCATCTAAAAGCATCTTCTGTGATCTTTCTACAGCAGTTGTGACAATCATCGAGCACTTCATGGCATTCTCTTAGTTTAGCCGATTAGCTTTGACCTTAACTGCAGAAGGTCACACCGATTGCTAATCCTCATTGCTATTTGTCAGCCATTGTTGCTACATGCCACCACCTCTTAAAGGTCACCCATTTCGATTTTTCTTTTCTCACTGTTCCAGACCCTCAAGTATGGAGTCAGCCTCAGTAAATCAGGAAGTTTTAACCCCTATCTCTATTTTCTGCCATCCAGCTGTGTGGACACACGGATGAAATAATTGCCTCAGGGTAGCAGCAATGTTTCCTTGGTGGCTTACATAAAGTGTAGGAGAGTGGACGTCTCCTTTAGCGCTAATAGAGTGACTCCCTCGTTTCTGCCGTTTAGATGTCTTAGAAGATTAATATCTCAAGCCTTGCCCTTTTTAAGACTCATTTATTACCCCCGGCTCATCTTTTTACTGGGAAAAAAAATAAGGTAATGAATCAAGCTCTCCCCATGTCATTGGCCTTTATTTATTCATCATTTATTGTTCATGTAAAATGTTTAGATTTTATTTACTGACTAATTGTACTCATATGGTTTATGCTTATGTAATCTTATATGTACATAATTATTTTTATTTGAACTAACTATTTAGCTTTTAACATTTGAACTACCTTATTTAATAAAAAATTAATGGTTAGCATTAGAATAGTTCCTGCCACTTTGAACGTAAATATGCATCACTGGAAACGGGACAATTATATACGGTGGAAATGAGATCTGTATTCATTCATTTGTTGTAATTCATCAGAAGCCATAGAATTGCACACAAATCTATAATTCAAAATATTTAAGGAACAGGTTCACAAAGACAGCCAGCAGATTTATTTAGAGAGAATTTTTGTTTGAAAATAAATGTTTCATCTATTCTAGTGAACAAGACTGAGCTAAATCTGACACCCCAGGCAGGAGATTCTGGAATCCAATCAGAGATAAGCACGAGACACAGAAAAGACTAATCAACTGCTGAGATCTCCAGAGAATGGTCAAACAAAGGAGGAGAAGGAGTTCATGAAGCTGGAAGAAAAGAATGGGGATTTAGATGAGACAGCGGTTATAGCATTTAAGGTTATGCAGCACAGTCTGGTGAATTAAGCAGTGGCGGACTGTGACATAATGTATGTATTTATACAGCTGCATGGACTTAATGCTGAGAGAATGTGGAGATAGATTTAGTGGGGAAATTCACAGTATTCTGAGAACATGGGCATTTTGTAGATATCTTAAAGGGATAGCTCATCCAAAAGTGAAAATCTTCACTTTTGGGCAAACCACTGTTATGAACCTCACAAATGCAGTTAGATCTTGAAATGTAGCTTTTTTGTTTAACGGGAAGCACTATTTATCAGTATATTGAACCATTTATTATGTATAGTCCTAAACCCCTGCAGGCAGAGTCCAGACAGCAGAATATTATTAATCTACAGTGCTCAGCGTAAATGAGTACACCCCCTTTGAAAAGTAACATTTTAAACAATATCTTAATGAACACAAAAACAATTTCCAAAATGTTGACAAGACTGAGTTTAATATAACATCTGCTTAACTTATAACATGAAAGTAAGGTTAATAATATAACTTAGATTACACATTTTTCAGTTTTACTCAAATTAGGGTGATGCAAAAATAAGTACACCCCACAACAAAAACTACTACATCTAGTACTTTGTATGGCCTCAATGATTTTTAATGACAGCACTAAGTCTTCTAGGCATGGAATGAACAATTTGGCGACATTTTACAACATCTATCTTTTTCCATTCTTCAGGAATGACCTCTTTTAGAGACTGGATGCTGGATGGAGAGTGATGCTCAACTTGTCTCTTCAGAATTCCCCATAGGTGTTCGATTGGGTTCAGATCAAGAGACACTGAATCACTTTCACCCTGTTCTTCTTCAGAAATCCAACAGTGGCCTTAGATGTGTGTTTAGGATCATTGTCATGTTGGAAAAATGCACAACGACCAAGGGCACAGAGTGATGGTAGCACCTTCTCTTTCAGTATAGAGCAGTACATCTGTGAATTCATGATGCCATCAATGAAATGCAGCTCCCTGACACCAGCAGCACTCATGCAGCCCCACATAAGGACACTGCCACCACCATGTTTCACTGTAGGCACTATGCATTTTTCTTTGTATTCCTCACCTTTGCGACGCCATACAGTTTTGAAGCCATCAGTTCCAAAAACATTTATCTTGGTCTCATCACTCCAGAATATAGAGTCCCAGTAGTCTTCATCTTTGTCAGCATGGGCCCTGGCAAACTCTAGGCGGGCTTTTTTGTGCCTGGGCTTTAGGAGAGGCTTCTTTCGTGGACGGCACCCATGCATGCCATTCCTCTGCAGTGTACACCGTATTGTGTCACGGGAAATAGTCACCCCAGTTTGGCTTTCTACTTCTTTACATAACTGCAGTGAACTTGCATGCCGATTTTCTTCAACCCTTCTCATCAGAAGACGCTCCTGTCGAGGTGTTAACTTCTGTGGACGACCTGGACGTCTCTGTGAGATGGTTGCAGTTCCATCTTTTTTTAAATTTTTGTACCACTTTTGCTAATTAGACCCACCTGTGGTTGAATTCTTGTTAAATTAGACATTTGTAGTCTAAAATTTAGCTTTGCTCCAGAGACTTTCAGTGGGGTGTACTCATTTTTGCATCACCCTAATTTGAGTAAAACTGAAAATTTTGTTCTCTAAGTTACTAAGTTACTCTTAATTTCATGTTATAAGTTAAACAGATGTTATATAAAACTTAGTCTTGTCAACATTTTGGAAATTGTTTTTGTGTTCATTGAGATATTGTTTAAAATGTTACTTTTCAAAGGGGGTGTAATCATTTACGCTGAGCACTGTAATTAAGGTTATTTCCAGCTTAGACAGGGAAATAAACTTGCTTTATGGATGTGACAAAATGGACATTACGTTTTGGGAGGCAGTACACTTTGGCATTTTGAATGGAAATGAATGGAATTCAGAAACAAAAGTCATCACAGAATGGAGAAAGGTTATCACTCAAAAAATATAATATCTTTAGTATTATTATATTCTTGGTTGTCATTTTCACATTAATGAGGAAAAATGGTTTTATCAATGTGACATCTCAGCATTATGGACTTGGCAGTTCTGAAAGCAACAGTGGGAAATCAAAAGATGTTGACCTCAGAGAGTGTTATGATATAGGCCTACAATAAAGCTGCATAATTGATTAAATCGAAATTGAAATCGCAATGTGATCTTGCATGGTTACTGAACCACAAAGACTGCCATTTAAAATATAGTGTAATATCAAAGATCAAATCAGCACTATCTGAATCAAATGCATCTTTGAGGTTTGTTATTCTCCATTATTATCCATACTTTATGTTGTGATATTAAAGCGTCTGTAATTATACCATCTGTACCATGTAATGGGGATTTCATGTAAAAAAGGAGACCATTTGTTAGTCATCTTTTAACATTGACAAGTTTCCTTTGTACTGGATGTTTCAGTTTATAGTATGAATATTGTTTGTGTGATCAAATTTTGTATGTGACAGCACTGAGATGCAGTGCCGTTATAAAACGTGTATATATTTTTCAGACATCTTCTCTGTTTGGAAAATGCTTATTGAAAACATAAATTGAAAATAAAAAGCATGAAATATGTTTCAAAATGTTGTAGTATTGATGCACACCTCATGTAATGCAATTTCCTTATAAAACCATTGTAGCAAGAATCTAAACAATACCCTGTTTCTGATATTGTAAACAGTTATGTTCCCTTGTTAAAAGAAAATAAATACACTGTTAACATTTACTCTCCCTTATGTTGTTTCAAACCCGTATGCTGTTATTTTTTTTTCTATGAAACATTTATGAAGGAAGTTTTAAGTTTTTTAAAGTAGATGGACTGGGAGAAGAATATAGTAAACTTTATAGTTTCGTACACAATACATGTGTGACGTGAATAAAACATAATCAAATTATGTTTGAAAGATTTTTTATTATTATTGTCATTGTCACCTCCATAAACTTTAATGTGTATTTTGACAAACTATAAATGTTTTTTTTTTTTTTTTTTTTTTTTTTTTTTTTAACAGTACCCAGACAGCAACAGTGTGGCCCAGATCTGGCCCACATCTGATACATGTGGATTACACGTGGACCAGATGTGGGCACTATGTTGCTGTCAGGGTACTTGTGTATTTAAATGTCTGAAACATAAATATTATGTGGTTGAATACACTAATCTGATGATGTATGAAAAGCGGCAGGAAAAGCAGATTTGAATTTAGCAGTTGATCACGTGATGCACTGAACATTGCACTGTAATCACACTAAAGTGACTGTACGCAATAGGGTTAAAGTCACTATGAAATTAAAATTGACAATTTTTATTTATTTTTTAATGGAATATTGCAGTATTTATTATGATTTAACTGTGCAGATAATTATTATTTTTCATTCACGTGCCCTCATAATCTTTAATCAAAATAACTTCCCCTCCCTCTTGCAGCAGCATCTCTTCTGTTCTCTGATGATGTTTTTACTGGCATGAGGGTAAGACAACCCGTCACTCACATGCTGTCTCAGCAATAGCAAACCAATAATCCAAACAAACAATCCAATCAGTTCTCGATTCCCTACATTTTTTTCTTGTTCGAGAAGCGGTTTCACTCGTATATACGTCACAATAGGAAAGAAAAGACGAACACAACTTCACATCAAGTACTTCACATTGTGCCTGATCTCTCATTATGAATTGGATCCCCATCCTGACCTAATATGTTTTAAAGCTTTACCTTTGGTCTTCCCTTAAGAGCCAGCAAAAGCCTTTGCAGAAGACTCATGCTCCTTAAGCACTGCAATTTTTCTAAATTACTGTTTCTAGCCAAAGTTTTAAGCTGATACATGCAGCCCATGAAAAAAAGTTTAATTTCCCAACCTCCTCTGTGCTGTCGCATCTTATTCATTTTTAAAGCGAACACTGGGCCCAGAGGATTCAAAGAAATAGAAACGTATATCCTCTGACTGCAGCAGACTCGTTGGCCTACATTCAAGCTGCTGTGTTACTAATGAGTCTTAATTGCTGTCCTGTGTGGCCCTGAGAACAGGCCTCAGTTTGAGTTATAACCCAGAGGGATTTCAAGGCCGAGACAAAGGTCTGTTGTATCAAACCCAGCAGGTCTCGAGAGGTTATACATGCTGCCCAATGGAGATATCCCTCCACGCTTGAGTATTACTGGCATGCCCCGAGGACACTGGGCCATGGTCCTAATTGAAGTTATCCATGGTCCTTCATTACCCACTCTTTATGTAATCAATTATTCATAGGGCATGGCATTGGTTGAAGTGGACAGCCTGCAGATAGCAGAAAGGTTATTCTTTCGGCTGTTTGGATGTGTTTTAGTGTGACAGATGAGAAGGAAAGGGATGCAAGGAATATGGTCCATTCCAGAGGGGGCATTTAAGGTGCCAGAAAATCGATAAGTTGTTTTATATCCAATTTCACACACAAAAAAAGAGAAAGTCTTTTCAGAGCTCATTACCAGCCTCAGCTGGAGCTAGATTTGTTTTTGCACTTACTTTAGTTTAATTGGTTTTTCTATGAGATGCTATGTCGCCCACTTCTATTGGTGTCGTCTTTTTCTTTCCTGACCTCTTTTGTCAATTTTACATTTTAAACTGTCTCTATTTGCGTGGCTGAAACAGAGTGTCGCTTTTATGGAACTGAAGAGGCGTTTCCACGTTTAGTCGATGGCCCCTGGCAGGAGCACTGTTCCTGAATATAAAGGTCACAGTATGATGTCCTGTGTGTATGTTTGAAAAGAATCACCCAATGCTGTTGGTTCTGTGAGGTGAGTTTGTTGGAAAGCATTTTCTTTTGCCCACCTTGAGTTGATATTTTTTTGAGTGAGAGCTGGTTGATTGAGACATCCATCACCATCTGAAGGCATGTCAGTGTGGTGCGTAAATGCAACATGACAGCTCAGAAACGGCTCTCTCTCATGGCCTCTCAGGTATCTTAAAGAAAATGAATAGAAAATGAGCTCTTGCAGATGTCTCTGAATTTTGTTAATGGTAAATTTTATGATATATTGTAATAGTTTTTTGTGAGCTGGATTTGATTGAGCTTTTCTCGGTCAAGCTCTAGAAGAATCCCTGCATCTGCTGGATATTCCTGCAAAGAAATTATAATTTTTTTGTTCACTCAGTATCACTCAAGGTTAACTTTTTTCCGATGTTGTTCCATTGCAGTAATTCAGTATAGGCAGTGTGAAATGTTTTATAAGAATTGCAGGTATGGCAAAAGGAGAAGAAACTCTACATGCTTAACTGTATAATATTTGATTCAGCTCACCAAAATGAATTTTCATATACAGAATTTTGTGTAAAGACAGTGCTGAATATTCTTTAAATATAAATTCTCGTCAAGATCGCCACAAATTTCCTGTTCAGCAAAATATCAATTAACAATACAAGAATGTCTCAATTAACAGAGATTTATCCAAAACCTAACTGAAGTCAATTAAGGAGTTGAGATTAAAAGTGTGGGTTGAACAGGTGCCCTGCGCTTTAAACAAAGGTACAAAAAGCCTGGGTACTGACAAATCTGTTCTTCTCAAGAAGGATTGTGTGAACTATGTCTCGATCCCAAAAGCTTTCGCAGGACCTTAAAAACACTACAGAGATCCAAGCTGGAAAAGACTAGAAAAGCATAGCTAAAGACCTGGGTATTTATCATTCCACAATAAGAGACCCTGTCTAGAAATGTAAAAAAAAAAAAAAAAAAAAAGACTTTTGTTACACTGTGGGCATCCTACAGAAATCACTCTACATTACAAAGGCAATCCTGGAAAAGGTGATAAAGACCCATAGTTAACAGCAAAAGACCTCCGGCTAACCTTATAAACTGTGGAAGTCTTTGTTAAAGTGTCCACTATGAGAAAAACACCAAGAATGGTGTTCATGAAAGGACAACATGCAGGAAACCACTGCTGAGAAAAAAAAAAAAAGAAAAAAAATTGAGGCATATCCCATGCTTGCCCAAGATGACCCGGATGTACCACAGTGTTTCTGGGGAAACAACACTTGAGAGGAAAAAGGGCACGCCAACACCAAAAGCTCTTCCCTGCTGTGAAGCATGTTAGAAGGAGCATTATGGTTTGGTGCTACTTTGCTGCTTCAGAGCCTGAACACTGAATTGTACTGGAACAATGAATTTAAAAGTGCATCAAGACATGTTTTACAGAAAAATGTCTGGCAGTTCATACATTCAAGCTTTTGAGAGGTTGAGTGATGCAAGACAATGACCCAAAGCACACAAGTATATCAACTAAAGAATGGCTGGAAAAGGAGAAAACATGTTTTCCTGAGAGCTGACCTTAAAGTGCCCCAATTATGGCATTTGAAAGGTTCCTACTTTTGTTTTGGGAATCCCCAACAACAGGTGTACATGCATGCAAGGTCAAAAAACACTTTCATTGTCTTATGCATTTATTTTTACCTTATTTGCTCAACGACTCCCAAATGATTCGCTCAACGATTCATTTTTCCAAACCCCTCCTTTGCGTTACGCTAATCTGTGGTGACTGGTCAGATGACCCAGTCAGTTGTGATTGATATACTGCGTGCAAGCGCATGTCGGAAACAGAGCGTTTCACCATTACTGGATTACGGCTTGTCAAGTGTTGAAAATTTTATACAGTGTATGAACAGACATGTCATAAATTTTGCCTTACCAATTTGCATGTTACTAGCAGTGTTTACAGAGAAAATACTACAGTATACAGTGCTTGCATCACTTACATTGTATTATAATAATGATGGTGCTCCTCTCTGTTCTAAAAATAAAGACTCAGAGAGGAAATAAGTTGTTTTATGTTTATGTTAGCGAACCTAGCCCACAGCTCCAAACAGTCATGGTATATGCGTTAGCCCAACGCAGAAACGTATTGATAAAGTGCAGTTGTACATAGTTGTAATATGTGTTCCGAAGATGAACAAAGGTCTTATGGTTGTGGAACGACATGAGGGTGAGAAATTAATGAAAGAAATTTCATTTTTGGGTGAACTAACCCTTTAAGCGATAGATTAAAGAGCTCATCCGTGTGAAGGCTGCGCAGTGTGCACGAGCGTTAAGAGAGCACTGTTGCGCCACTTATAACAGCGGTAATGAACACTCAGGATGATTTCAGAAACAACACATCCCAGCGCCAGATTGCCTCTTATTTAACACAAACAAATGAATTACTAATCAACTAGAGATGTTTCTTATGTATTAGATATATCCGTGTTTCAAAAAGTGGTGGGGACAATATCTACCCTGGCAAAAAGTGGTGGGGACTTGTCCCACCAACAAATTACGCCCATGGTGGCAGCGCTAGGCCGGGGCTTGCTGGGGCTATAGCCCCCGCAGAAATTTGCCTAAAAAAGTCATTAACATTCTAACAAATATGGTTCAATAAATGTTTTAATGTCCTTGATTGGGGGAGGAGTCAAATAGGCCACGCTTAGGTACTGCGCGCAATAGCGAATAGCGAACATTTTAAAGTCCTCATCAACAGAGATCATAAGTTATGCTATTAAATATGAAGCAAAAGATCACAAACTTCAGGCACATCTCAGAATAGCTCAGAAGATAACAGACATATTGTCCTCTTGTAATCTGCAGTTGGTGAGTAGCTACTCTGGTGGATTAAGCCCTTGATTATTGTCAAAATAATGTCTGTAAGATAATGTAAAGGTAAGACTGTAAATAAAATAAAATGCAATAAATGCAGAATATTGAAGTTATTTATGCACTTCTTAGCACCACCTTTAAACTATTAATTATTGTGAATTTGGGGGCGGAGCTATCAAGATGGGGTTGTGATCCTCTGCACCTTTTAATTATACTACTATATTCCTATTTAGGTATTAATTTTTTATACTTGAAATACCTTTAACTAATTTTAAAAACATTTTATTCTACCTTCATGCATCCTTTTTTATCAACACTTGAATGTGGGTAAGTTTCATTCAATAAAGGCAACATTTTAGAATGATGATCAAAACACAGATGGAGTAGATCGAGTCAATCAACATCCCCAAAGCTTCACAGTCATTTCCTCTTCATGGGTTCAACATTTCATTCAGTAACGTTAGGCAGTTTTGATTGACATGCTGTTTCATGTTTGATGATCGCATTGTTTTACATTTGCACGAGCAATCTTTTATCACTTGCTTCAGCTTCTTCTTCCCCTGTGTTTTGATTCAGAGATTCTGTACTCTTTCAGAAGATGCGTAACCCCCCAGATGCCCCCCCCCCCCATTGTATAACAGTGAAAACATGGATAGCCGGAAAATCCAGTCAATAATGGGGAAAGAGTAGAGTAGATTTGAAGTAAATTCCTATGTACACTAAGTGGACTCATTCATTCATTTTATTCATTGATCCTATACGACCACCAGTAGACTAGCCTACACAAAAAGTCAGATACAAATCTGCTGTAAAGTATATTTAGTAGGCTCCTCAATCAAAAGATTAAACACAACTACAAGCCAAGTATACTTAGAATACTTAATGAAACTTTTAAGTATATCTCGATCAAAAGATTGAGTACAAGTATGCCTATATAGGCCAAATATACAGACTATATACAGACAATATACAACTTTTCTGTCAGTATGTCAAGTATACTTGAGTGCAATTTGAAGTATATTTCTGATAAGTACATCAAGTATATTTCTGAGAAGTATACAAAAACTAGACTGAAAGTATACTTTCTTATTTTTAGTTTAAAAGAAGTATACTAATAGCACACTTGAATCAATTTCTTTTTCGTAAGGGCATTCTAGTGACCATCCTCTGCCTTTCATTATAAGATACATTTGTTGGATTTGCTTGAGCTTTTATGAGCTGAATATATATTGACATCCAACCAGCAAAAATCTAGAAGCCACAGTTTGATGACTCATTCCCTTATCACAAGGTCACTGCCAACCCAGAACCACTGGATAGTCAGTGGATATCGGAGAGTCCCTTGTGTGGTGTGGATAAATCTGTGCACTACTTCAGTGTTCCCTGAGAGGAGGGAAACCAAATCATCAGTAATTCCTAACACTGTATCCAAGGAACCCAACATTGTTCCAAAGAAATTTTAATATGATATGCTGCACCAGAGTTTCCAAGTGACCAGGACAAATTAGTCATCCATCACTGGCTGCTGCAGGATCAGAATGCACTATGAGACAGAGACATTACCATGGAGACTACAGCAGAGGAAATTAGAGGCCACGATACAAATCAACCCATGCAAGTAACCCGAGTGCCTTTCCTGAGCTATAAACCAAAGATTTTAGTAAATTTCTGTGTTATAAAATATAACGATTGCATAATGTAATTAATTCATTAACATGCAGCAGAACTTGGTGTTCATTTTCATACTTCTGTTGTTGTCACACAAATATTTTGACCCGGCCATCGTCACTGTGAACATCTAAAACAAACAGAGATATGAATAAATCCCAGTGACAGTGTGTTGGAGAGTTTCACAGCTGCAGAGCTGTGTGTGGGAAGTCAGGGCTTTATGTGTCACTGGCAGAATACCTGAACAGCTGCATTGGCAGTGAAAGCAGTGAGCGCTCCCACTTCCATTTCTCGCCTCTCCTGTTTTCCGTGGTAAGCTGAAGTTCGCCAACTCACCTTCTGTTTCCTCTGCTGGGCAAAGCAGTTAAAATTTACAGTATATTTGGAGTGGAATATATGTTTTATTTCATTATTTTGTTCCATTTTTGTCTTTCTTAAAATATTGATTAGTAATTTTTCTGTCTCAGATACAGTCATTTGGACAGACATGGTGTGGGTTTGCATTTACACAGTCTGTGTTTGAGATTGGCAACTGTATTGACAGATACAGTCTAACTATCGAATTGATCTTTTTTCTGAAGCCAAGGTTCAAGAGTGTATGTCCTGCTTTGATACATTTACTGTAAATATTTAATGAGCAGGAGACTGTTAGATTCATTAGAACTGACTCAGCAGACAGTAGCATGTTGTCTTCGGGTGGCTTTTTTGCCAACGCTGAAAAAACACCTACAACACAGATGGTATGGTGACATAATGAGCAAAATATTTGCATATAATCCCATGGTCTTGCAGTCTGAGGTGTTTTATACTATGCATTACTTACACCTGCACATATATATTGAGGACAAATTCTGTAACACACCATGTTGCTAAATGTCTACTTCAGTGTTGGATCTACCGAAGCATTTCTCTAATAATACTGCAGCTTTCCTTCATGAAAAGTCTGCAGTAATTGAAGTAACCACTAGGGGGAAATGTGAGTCCAGGTGGAGTGATTTGGGTGGACAGCATTTGTCCAGCATGACATCATATGACTTGTCAAGCCCCCTGCAGTGGTTGCAGATTTCTGCCTCTCATTACATAACTCTTTCTGAAATACTGTATACTCTAGTCTCTAGGGCTGAATCTGTATCCAAATTTAGCTTTCAGTGCAATACCAAACCCCTGGTACCTCGGTACAAGGTGGTAGGTAGACCATTGAATATGCATGATAGATTTGCCTAACATTTACTAAAGCAACACTTCAAATATCTGCCTGTACACAACCAATTTCATGTGCATCAAGCAGGGTCATCATATTAACAACTATGTATAAAAGCACATGAAACAAATTATCATATGAGGCATGTTTCAACATATTATGCAATTGTGTTTTTCCACTTAAATTCTCCAAATATTCCAGAACATAAACATCATTATTGAGCAAAAAATATAACAACTTGCAATAACCTTGGTTATCTTAAATGGACGCATACATAAATATGCATTAACTATGCATAATGAGCATTAACTTTTAGTGCAACTCAACAAATGTTTTATTTATGTACTGCCGCGATACATAGAACACCCATCGTAATAAAATGTTGCCAGATTCACTTTCATCTGTTTGGGATAAAACTGGAAATTTCGCTTTGAAAGTGTTGCAAAATGTGCGAAAAGCAGCGTAACATTTTGCCAAATGTATAAAATATCAGTATTTTCAAAAAACGTAAGTGTATAAGACAGTATGTAAAACTATAAAAAAAAAAGTATTTAATCTTAACTTAATTATACTTTTAAGTATATCTCGATCAAAAGATTGAGTACAAGTAGGCCAAATATACTTTCACTTAAAGGGTTAGTTCACCCAAAAATGAAATTTCTGTCATTAAGTACTCACCCTCATGTCATTCCAAACCTGTAAGACCTTTGTTCATCTTCAGAACACAAATTAAGATTTCTTTTTATGAAATCCGAGAGGTTTTTTATCTCCCATAAAAAGCAACGGAATTACCACATTCAAGGTCCAGAAAAGTACTAAAGACATTAAAATAGTCAACCAAGTAGTTTGGTTCAACCTTAATGTTATGAAGCCACGAGAATACTTTCTGTGTGCAAAAAAAAAACAAAAATAATGACTTTATTCAACAATTTCCTCTCTACCCTGTCATTCTCCTACGCAGTTTATGTTAAAGACACATTGCAGAGCTTCCGTGTTCTACGTCAGAATGCCGACTCTGTATTGGCCGGCTCCTGCGTCAGCATCACACATTGTGCTGCTCACGTGAACAGCGTTGGCCAATACTGAGCCAGCGTTTGAACATAAACACGGAAGCGCTGCACTGCGTCAACTGCGTAGGAGACTGACAGGGTAGAGAAGAAATTGTAGAATAAAGTTATTTTTGTTTTGTTTTTGCACACAAAAAGTATTCTCGTCGCTTCATAACTTTAAGGTTGAACCACTGTAGTCATGTTGACCAATTTATCGATGTCTTTACTACTTCTCTGGACCTTGAATGTGGTAATTTTATTGCTTTCTATGGGAGATAAAAAAAAAAACCCTCTTGGATTTCATCAAAAATATCTTTGTGTTCCGAAGATGAACAAAGGTCTTACGGGTGTGGAACGACATGAGGGTGAGTAATTAATGGCAGAAATTTCATTTTTGGGTGAACTAACCCTTTAAGTGTAATTTTAAGTATATTTCTGGGTCCATAAAAAGTAGACTAAAAGTATGCTTTCTTATTTTTTAGTTTAAAAGAAGTATACTAATAGCATACATGAATAAACTTTTCAAGGGCAGACAGACAGAAATGAAATGTCCGGTGAGTGGTGCTAAAAAGTTAATGCTCGATCACGTTTGAAAATAACATACCACCTACACTAAACCCTAACTGATAATGTTTAACAAAAGCATTTGCTGAAGCAACCATGACATTTTAGCTTGCTTTTACTAGTGTCAGAGTAGGGTAGTCTGTCAGCCCTTGAATGACCCTGGATGCAGGAAGACCTTCTTGGGAACACTTTAGTAATTGAGAGATTCACTGTGCAGTCGCTGTTTGATCTGGTTTCAGCAGGACGAGTACTGTACTTTACAGCTACATTGTTCGTACCTCACCAGGAAATCAATGATTCTGCAAACCTCTGCCATGACCAAAAGTGTACATCTGTGTTTGTTTTATTTCTTCCTCTCTTTTTCTCTGGCATTCTAACCCAAGAAGGTACAGCTAGTATATTTTCTCCTCAATAATTGGTTTCTTAGGCCACAGACCACTGAGGATAAAAAATAGCCATGAACTCCTCCTCAAAACCAGATACAAGAATACATTTGAGTAGGCTGATTCTTTAGAAGAGAAGTCACTCAGGCATCTGAACCGAAGTCATTGTACTGAATCATGGGTGGACAGCTCTCATACAGGTATAAGCTGCGTTTCACAGGCTGCTCTCCTCCGTGACTGTCACAGTGCATCTCCACACCTCTTCCCAGCATCCCTCTGCTCTAATAAGTCAATGGTTGGGAGGGATCCTGTCATGGAGTTATCAAATCAGACCACACAGAGAGGGGGAGAAAGCCAGAATCAAAATAAACACAATTTTCTGCTCTTCAGGGATCAGATTAAATGATTCTCTCTATCACTCGAAAGAGGGTCTTTTCAAAATCCCATCTTTGTGTTGGGTGTCAGTGTCGCTGTGTGAAGTAGGGAATGGATAGGCTGTCAGTGTGTATGTGGAGAGTGAAAGACTGGAGGGGGGAGACCTGCCAGCGCTGGGAGGAAGAACAAAGCCCAGCTGTCCTCGGAGAACAGCAGCAGGTGAGAATGATGATGCCGGCTTTGGGCTGTTTGTGGCGCCATGTGACTGTGAATACGTAGGGAGGGGTGATAGAGGAGTGACCATGACAGACAGAGAGAGATGTTCTGTACTGCTCATTAACATGCCCATTTAAAGATTTTGGTATCACTTTACAATAAGGTCCCATTGGTAAAAGTTGCTACCAATGAGCAATGCGTTTGCAATAGTATTTATTAACCTTTGTTAACGTTAGTTATATACTGTAGATTTTTACTGTAGTTCATGTTCACTCAGGTCCATTAAATAATATTAACAAATTCAACTTTTGATTTTAATGATGTATTAGTAAATGTTATAATTTACGTTAACTAAGATTATTAAATGCTTCAGAAGTATTTTTCATTGGTAGTTCATGTTAACTAATGTAGGTAACTAATGTTAACAAATGGAACCTTATTGAAAAGTGTTACCAAGAGTTTTGTGGCAAGTGGGTTTTAAGTGAATCATCTTCTTAAAAACTGTTGTGCATCTGATCATTCAATTAAAAAAAAAAAAATATTATTATTGTATAAATAAATGCCTTTATCATGAAGATTTTTAGAAATGCTGTGCTGAAACTGGTGACCATTTTATGGTTAGTTTTATGTATGTATGTACAGGTATGTACAGTATGCATACTGTATGTATGTATATGCAACCCAAATTCTGGAAAAGGTGGGACGTTTTTTTAAATTTGAATAAAATGAAAACTAAAAGACTTTCAAATCACATGAGCCAATATTTTATTCACAATAGAACATAGATAACATAACAAATGTTTAAACTGAGAAATTGTACAATTTTATGCACAAAATGAGCTCATTTCAAATTTGATGCCTGCTACAGGTCTCAAAAAAGTTGGCACGGGGGCAACAAATGGCTGAAAAAGCAAGAAATTTTGAAAAGATTTAGCTGGGAGAACATCTAGCAACTAATTAAGTTAATTGATATCAGGTCTGTAACATGATTAGCTATAAAACGGATGTCTTAGAGAGACAGAGTCTCTCAGAAGTAAAGATGGGCAGAGCTGTGAAAGAGTGCGTAAAATGATTGCGGAATACTTTAAAAACAATGTTCCTCAATGTCACATTGCAAAGGCTTTGCAAATCTCATCATCTACAGTGCATAACATCATCAAAAGATTCAGAGAAACTGGAGAAATCTCTGTGCGTAAGGGACAAGGCCGAAGACCTTTATTGGATGCCCGTGGTCTTCGGGCCCTCAGACGACACTGCATCACTTATTGGCATGATTGTGTCAATGACATTACTAAATGGGCCCAGGAATACTTCCAGAAACCACTGGTTAAAGTAATTACTGTCAGTAAACACAATCCGCCGTGCCATCTGCAGATGCCAACTAAAGCTCTTTCATGCAAAAAAGGAAGCCATATGTGAACATGGTCCAGAAGCGCCGTCGTGTCCTGTGGGCCAAGGCTCATTTAAAATGGACTGTTTCAAAGTGGAAAAGTGTTCTATGGTCAGACGAGTCCAAATTTGACATTCTTTTTGGAAATCACAGACGCCGTGTCCTCCGGTCTAAAGAGGAGGGAGACCTTCCAGCGTGTCATCAGCGTTCAGTTCAAAAGCTAGCATCTCTGATGGTATGGGGGTGCATAAGTGCATACGGTATAGGCAGCTTGCATGTTTTGGAAGGCACTATAAATGCTGAAAGGTATATAAAGATTTTAGAGCAACATTAAATGAAAAATACGTCAAAGACAACCACGAACTCTTCAGCAGCTGGAAACCTATAGCAGGCAAGAATGGGACCAAATTCCAACACCAAAACTCCAGAAACCCATAACCTCGTTGCCCAGATGTCTTCAAACTGTTTTGAAAAGAAGAGGAGATGCTACACCATGGTAAACATTCCCCCGTCCCAACTATTTTGAGATCTGTAGCAGCCATCAAATTTGAAATGAGCTCATTTTGTGCATAAAATTGTAAAATTTCTGTTTAAACATTTGTTATGTTATCTATGTTCTATTGTGAATAAAATATTGGCTCATGTGATTTGAAAGCCATTTAGTTTTTATTTTATTCAAATTTAAAAAAATGTTCCAACTTTTCCGGAATTCGGGTTGTATGTATTTACTAGAAAAGTTGTGATAAACAGAATGTTTTGATTTATTTAAATATTTTGATTTATTTATATTGAAAGGAGTGGTCAAGTAATTCTTTAAATATTAATTTTTGTTTTACCTAGGGGAAAAAAGCATGCACTATACTGCATGTACTATGTGCAATATTGTATATACGCAGCTACAGAGAAGCACTATATTTGGATTTACTAGGCCTACAATGAATCTGCATCCAAAGACATTCAGAAAGCTCAGCAGATTTCCACAGAATTGCAGCTGCCATAATTCATAAAGATCTACTTCCCCCAACCGCATTCTCATTTATTAAATACTGTGGCAAATTTGATTATGCTTTCAGCTACTGTACTATTGTGGAATCTCAGCTCTGCTTAACACATTTTACCTTGTAACATTATAAATATCTAAAATGTGTTAAACAGATAACACATTTTATATATACATACATATATATATACACAGATGAACCAAAACATTATCACCACCTGCCTAATATGCTGTTGGTCAAAACAGAGCCGACCCACCAAAACAGAGCCGACCCACCAAGGCATGGACTCTACAAGACCCCTGAAGGTGTCCTGTCGTATCTGGCTCCAAGACAGCAGATCTTTCAAGTCCTGTAGGTTACGAGGTGGAGCCGCCATGGATCGGACTTGTTGTTCCAGCACATCCCACAAGATGCTAAATTGGATTGAGATCTGGGGAATTTGGAGGCCAGGGCAAGACCTTAAACACTTCATCATGTTTCTCAAACCATTCCTGAACAATGTTTGCCATGTGGCAGGGTGCATTATTCTTCTGAAAGAGGTCGCTTCCTCCAGGGAACACCATGGTTATGAAAGGGTGTACCTGGTCTGTAACAATGTTCAGGTAGGTGATACCTGTCAAATTTACATCCATATGAATGGCCATACCCAGAGTTTCCCAACAGAACATTGCCCAGAGCATCACACTCCCATGCTCGAAGGTCCAGTTCCAATGTTCATGTGCTCATTGTAGGCACTTTCAGCGGTGGACAGGGGTCATCATAGGCACACTGATTGGTCTGCGGCTACGCAGCCCATATGCAGCAGAGTGTGGTGCACCATCATTAAAATTTTGTGTGAGGTGTGCCACACTATACCTTCTGTTAGCTCAGGCCAGGCAGGATATCCTTCTTTGTCCTCATGCATTGATGAGCCTTAGGCGCCCAACACCCTGTTTCCGGTTTGTCCCTCCTCGGATCGCTGTTGGTAAATTCTCACCGCTGGTGACTGGGAGCAACCTACAAGCCTTGCCGTTTCAGAGATACTCTGACCCAGTCGCCTGGCCATAACAATTTGGCCCTTGTTAAAGTCGCTCAGATCTTTATTCCTTGTCATTTCTCCTGCATCCAATACGTTGATTACAAGAACTGAGTGTTTGCTTACCATCTAATCTACCCAGATCTTAATATGTGGCCTTGATCAACGATATTCACTTCTCCTGTGACTGGTCATAATTGTAAAGAAAGAAAGAAAGTAAACAGATTCATGACACCCCAGTGTTCCTCACAAGGTAAATTTAAAACTCGATCTGACCAAACAGTGCTGGAAACTGTGTTGACTTACCAAGTGGAACACGAGAGAAAGAAAAAAAAAGTGCTTTTGTTTTTGATCTTCATTCTCAGAACTGTCAGCGTCTAGAGAGAGCACACTCAGGTGGTATTTTGCTTTCAGAATAGCAGAATAAACACTGAAATGCTGTCATGTTTAATTTTAGGCTGGGCCTCAAAGAGGCATTAAATGACATGTTTCTTTTTACTGTGCCTTCAGGAACATAAGGAATCTGTTACAGTATGTATTACAGTATTTTGATGTATTCAACATTAAGATGCATGCTTGAAAAACATGCATGACATCTCCAAACAATCTGACACGTACATTAGAAACCTAGATACTATATTTCTCATTTGTGTTGCAGTTGACATGCTACTTTGATTCAGGCTTAGGCAGAATTTGCTGACTTTTTTATTGTCTGTGCAGACTTTTGTGCAAAATCTAGCAGAATGGATTAAAATATGGTAAAATGTGTTAACTGGAGTAGAGTGTTCGCTACACTTATTAGTAGCTGAAAGCATAAGCAAGTTAACCGCAATATTTAAAGGGTTAGTTCACCCAAAATAAAAATTCTGTCATTAATTACTCACCCTCATGTCGTTCCACACCCGTACACAATTAAGATATTTTTGATACAATCCGATGGCTCAGTGAGGCCTGCATTGCCAGCAAGATAATTAACACTTTCAGATGCCCAGAAAGCTACTAAAGACATATTTAAAACAGTTCATGTGACTACAGTGGTTCAACCTTAATATTATGAAGCGACAAGAATACTTTTTGTGCGCCAAAAAAACAAAATAATGACTTTATTCAACAATATCTAGTGATGGGCGATTTCAAAACACTGCTTCATGAAGCTTTGAAGCTTTACAAATCTTTTGTTTCGAATCAGTGGTACGGAGCGTGTATCAAACTGCCAAAGTCACGTGATTTCAGTAAACGAGGCTTCGTTACGCCATAAGTGTTTCGAAACGTTTCGAAATTTCAATGGTTCACGTGACTTTAGCAGTTTGATACATGCTTCGAACCACTGATTTGAAACAAAAGATTCGTAAAGCTTCGAAGCTTCATGAAGCGGTGTTTTGAAATCACCCATGTTTTAAATCGCCGAACTGTTTTAAATATGTCTTTAGTAGCTTCCTGGGCATCTGAAAGTGTTAATTATCTTGCTGGCAATGCAGGCCTCACTGAGCCATCGGATTTTATCAAAAATACCTTAATTTGTGTTCCGAAGATGAACGAAGGTCTTACGGGTGTGGAACGACATGAGGGTGAGTAATTAATGACAGAATTTACATTTTTGGGTGAACTAACCCTTTAATAAACGAGAATGAGGTTGGGGGAAGTATCTTTATGAATGATAAATGTTTTGCAGTTCTGCAGAAATCTGCTGAGCTTTCTGCACACGTCTGTGGACTAAGATTCATTTTCTCTAACCACAAATATCCTTAACATAATCCTATACATGTCACGAATCAACATTTTTAAAATACATTAAGCTCACTAATTTTATAAAGGGGTTTTATGGGTTCTCCTTACTGGGTTGAAACCATAACATTGCATGTGTTCATTGCATCCATATTCCTGTTTCTCTTTTCATCTTATATATTGGGAAATAATTTTACAATAGAAAATAGCTGTTTTTTTTTAATGTCATTTAAAATGTAATTTATTCCTGTGATGGCAAAGCTGAATTTTCAGCATCATTACTCCAGTCTTCAGTGTCACATGATCCTTCAGAAATCATTCTAATATAATGATTTGCTGCTCAGGAAACATTAATTATCATTATCAGTGTTGAAAACGGTTGTACTGCTTAATATTTTTGTCGAAACAGTGATACAGTTTTTTTCAGGATACTTTGATGAATAGTAAGTTTGAAAGAACGACATTTATTTGAAGTAGAAATCTTTTGTAACATTATAAATGTCTTTACTGTCACTTATAATCACTTAATGTGTCCTGGCTGAATAAAATAATACATTTCTTTAAAAAAAAAAAAATCTTATTGACCCCAAACTTTTGACAGGTAGTGCATTTGAGCAATTTTAGAATGTCAGGCCATTGTAAAATTGTGTCCCAGCAGGCTGAAGTGAGCCTGTAAGTACAATGATTCATTCCTTCCCTCGACCTTCGCTCGTCATCACTGATAAACACCTGTGCCAGCTCAGAGTCTGGCTCTCCTCCCCTGTTTCCATTCATCCATCTGCCAATCCATCCTGCATCACTCTATCCACTCCTGCTTGATGTATCATCTCTGTTTGCTCTCTCCTGTTAGCGTAAAGTTAATTTTAGAGGCCACTGGCAGTGAAAAATGATGCTCTATGAATAGATCCGCGCAACTCCTCAGCCATTTGTTAGCTTGTGTTACATTGTTTTAACATCTGTATCTGCTGATAACATTATGAAATAAACAAGATTAAAGTCTCGGCTGCTGTGTGTGGAGCGACCCGTGACGTTACCCAGTATGCATCAGCTGTTTAGACCAGGATATTGAGGTTATGGCACAGAAATTCAGGGCTTATTCACATGCATTGGCACACTGACTTTATGAAAAATGTGGAGTACAATGGATTTATTGAGAACCGCGAATGTTTGTGTGACTCACTGCTCGCTGAGAACTTTTTATTTATTTATTCTTTCTTTCTTTGTTTTTATGTTTGGTTTTGCCTCGTAAAAACACACTATGTGAGCAACCGCCGCTGCCAATAAGACTCGCAGCATCTGTCTTTCTAGTGTTGTGCCTGAAGCCTAGAAGGAGAGGCCATCCTTGCCAAAACACACCGGTCTCCCAAAGTCACAAGCAATTATAGGTCATAACGAATTCCACCACTGCTTCTGGAACAGCGTTTGTATGCGCACACCTTAGCGTTAAACACTGATATTATTCTGCCTGACAGCTCGACACATGCACAAAGAATAAAAAGAGAAGCCCATGAGGTAGGAAAAGGCAAGGGAGAGAGGATGCCTCCTGGCTGTTCTTCTCTTTCTATATGAATACCTGCTGTCAAAAGCTTTGTATGCAGAGGGAAAAAAGGACCAGAATTTGAGATTTAAAAACACCCAAAACAGAACATGTTGAAACATTTCAGCTATATCATTGTGACGTCACAGAACATCAACATGATGCCAGTGTTTGGCATACAAAATCTTTTCAAATCGTATTTTTCACTCACGTTCCATAGCGCTGACACGTCATTAGGTGAGTCAGGTTTACCTGCACCTTTTCCGCCTAATAATAGCCTGATGAATGAACGGCCTATTAACGTCAACAGAGACATTAAATTATTTAATGTTAATGTCTCAATTTAAATGCAAATCACTGCCTTATGGCCTCATACAGTGGTGCTGTAAAGTTCAAACCTGCGGTTTGCGTGTGGCGTCCTGGTGCGCACAAAAGGATGGTTTATACATTCTACAGTGTTTAATGAAATCGAGATTGTAAATGCGTATGATTTGACATTTGATATTTGTTAATTGTATATTGCTCTATAGTATATTTCATTTTGTCCATGCAGCTCATGTGAGAGCATCTGACTCACCCACATTCAATGATTATATGTCTGTAATTCAGTCTCAAAAACATGATTAGTTGACGGCTAAAGTGTGCAATTCCTGCACTGGTTATTGGGCCACACATGGAAAAGAATCAGAAATTGAGCACTAAATCAGCATATTAGAATGATTTCTGAAGGATCATGTGACACTGAAGACTGGAGTAATGATGCTGAAAATTCAGCTTTGCCATCACAGGAATAAATTTCATTTTAAAATATATTCAAATAGAAAACAATTATTTTATATTTTAAAAAAAAAAAAAAAAAAAAAAAAAAAAAATCACAACATCACTGTTTTTACTGTATTATTGTTCAAATAAGTGCAGCTTTGGTAAGCACAGGAGACTTCTTTCAAAAACATGTAAAAATCCTACCAACCCTAAACTTTTAAACAGTAGAGTATAAAGTCGTAGTACTGTATACATATGTATACATAGTGTTTCCTGGAACTCAAAGTGATAAACACCTGTGTTGAAGGGGACAACTTGCGCTCGCTGTTTTGTTCCAAGCATGTAACCGCAACCTTGCCTGTGTGTGTGTGTGGGCCTTGTGGGCTAATATAGGTCAGCATCTGCTGTAATACGTGTAATCAGCAGCTTTAAACTTTATGTAAATTGCCATGACTTTATAAATATTTAAAGAGGTGATGTCAAAGACAAAAGGCAGAAGGAAATGCAGTTGAAATTAACCACCAATGGAGTCTGCAGCATATCCTTGATTCCTGATCATAGTGGAATAAACTCTTAATATAATTCATCCATTCCGCATGTTAACTCTTTTAATAGCTCAAAAACATGCTTAACATTTGATCATTTATGACTTTGTATATGAACTCTTATGAAATCCAAAATTCAATATGATAATTTGCTCCAAACCTCCTCCTTGGAAAATGTCACAATATGAGGGCTAATAAAATATTCAGTCAGTGATTCAATAACTGTAATTTCTCCACAAATGCTTTGTAATTTTGCTCTGAGTGTTACATATGTCTTACCCTTTTCATCTTTATAAAGCTTTGCTTGTTTTATGTTGCAGTGCTCAGCTTGTGTCCAAATTCAGGTCCAGGTCCAGTTGTTATTCTGTGGTGTGATCCCATATTTTATTTATTTTATTTTATTTTATTTTATTATTTCATTTTTTTTATTTTATTTTATTTTATTTTTAAATGATACATGAATTATAGTTCGTTTGGGATAGGATAAAAATAAATCAAGGAAAAAACAACTTTTTAATCACACAATTAATCACAGAATTTACAAGAGAGTCACAGTTTAATTATGATGAGTTTGTGTGCTGATTGGCTGTAACAGAACTGGGTCAGGGATCAGGATGCACAGTGAGGTTTTGCCCCAGAATAAAAATTCATAACATCCTTTTATCAGCACAAAAGATGCAAAAAGCACATGCTTTAGTCACTCCATAGGGCAAATGGTAATTACTTGCTCACTTGTACATGTAGCCCAAACCGAGCTGCCGTAAGAATATGGCATCCTTAACAGTTACAGATTGACTTTATAATTTAGGTCAATGTGACGCCTATGGCAGGAACAACAAAGCTGCACACTTCCAACATCTTCTAAACAGCATGTTTTCAGATTTATTTTAAGACAGTCAACCATGGCTGACACTTTACTTTCTTTTGCCAGTGGAAATATTATAACATGAACAGTAGGCTAGCATAGTGAGACATCACACTGGCTGACTTGTTGTGATGCTAAAAAAATCATTATGTAGGCTACAGTAGATGGAGTGCTTAAACTTTCCTTAACACAGAAATATTTCAAATGTACGGAGCTCCTAAAGGGACATGGAGAAGGAAAAAATATACTTAAATGATTACGGATTTGCTTGCAAAAGTTTTGCGCTCCCCTGAGAAACTTCTGTGTTCTTTTTGAGCAAACGCAAAGTTTCTCGGGGGAACACAAACATTTTGTCAGGGAACGCAAAGTTTCTCGAGGGAACGCAAAACATTTGCGAGAGGACGCAAAAGCATTGACACACCATTTTTCCCGCCATCTCATATTGTTTTCCTTTACCATGTCCCTTTAGGAGTGTTGAAATGACATTAAAAAGCAATCAGCTTTCTAAGTATGTGCATTTAATGCATATTAAAGGGTTAGTTCACCCCAAAATGAAAATTCTGTCATTAATTACTCACCCTCATGTTGTTCCACACCTGTAAGACTTTCGTTCATCTTCAGAACATAAATGAAGATCTTTTTGATGACAGAATGCTGTCAGATTTCCTTCCATAGACTGCCTTCATAACTACCATTTTGATGCTTCAAAAGTGGAAAACTAATCCATATGAATCGAGCAGTTTAGTCCAGATTTTCTGAAGAGAATCGATCGCTTGTTATGATGAACAGATTTAATTTAGGCTTTTATTCGCATGTAAACATTGATCAGCGAACATAAGCAGAAGCTCATTCTAACCTGAATAACGCACAAGAGCAAACCTCTTCCGGAAGCTCAAACGTGCTGCGTAACACACGAGAATGAACCTCATTGGTTGCGCAGCACGTTTGAGCTAATCAGACAATCTAGACTAAACCGCTCGATTCATATGGATTAGTTTTCCGATCTCTTTATGAAGTTTTTGAAGCATCAAAATGGTAGTTACGAAGGCTGTCTATGGAAGGAAATCTGAGCATTCTGCCATCAAAAAGATCTTAATTTGTGTTTGAAAGATGAATGAAAGTCTTCCGGGTTTGGAACGACACGAGGGTGAGTAATTAATGACAGAATTTTCATTTTGGGGTGAACTAACCCTTTAAGCAACAATTTATACATAATTGTCATTTTCCCATTTGTTGAGCAAAGTTAATAAATCCTTTTTTATTTTGATAGTTTGTTCCATTATTTGTAATTAATTGTCCTGTTGTTTTGTTAATGTGTTGGTTTATTGTTGTCAGGATTTAAGTGAATACAGCACACTTTTGATTGTTGGATTATTTATCTGCAGTTAATGCTGAATAACCGATGCAGCACAAACCATAACAAATCGTCATGCATTAGAGTTAGAGCATGAAGGAAGGATTTGCTTTCATTGTTTGGCGACACAGAAATGTTATACCAGTTATACTTCATATTACATGTGACATATTAACCTAAACAAAATGATTTAATAATAATTATTTTAATAAAAATATTTTATTATATTATTTTAAATAGGCTAATGAAAATGCAATTGTATGGAAAGCAGTAAATGCTGACGTTTGACTAAAAAAAAAAAAAAACAATTAAACGTGTGCACACTTATTTCATATTTTTGTTCAAAATATTACCCAATTTCTTATCTAAAAGTCTAAAAAGGCTTGAATATAAAAGCTAATAAGTAAAGGAATAAACAGCAAAGCGCAAAAGAATTAGGGGAAACATAACATCTATCAAAAAGGAGATGTGTTCCTCAAAATCAAATTTTGGTTTAAAGCACACTCAAGTGTATAGCTTATAAAAAGTATACAGTTTCTAACTGATCTTTAAGCTTTGTTTAAATCTACATGCTTCACTATCTTGGAAACTGTTTATAAAAAAAAAAAAAAAAAAAAAAAAAAAAAAAACTGACAGTAACATATCTACAATGATATCTTCAAATTGGCAAGTCTTTCCAGCTGGCCTTTTTTACCTGATGTGTGACTGAAATAAAAAGCAATTAAATATAACAGACTTACCAACCAAGCAGAATGGCATGAAGCTGTTGTCTAAGTGTTTGTATTTCTGCCAAATTTAAAAGCGTATCAGACGCCAAAGTGAGCTTATTGCTCATCTTTCCGCAACAGCTTCAAAGAAGCACAATGGATGGTACATTTATTCCAATTCACACAGTGAAAAAGTGTGTGGCATAAAGAAGCTATAGAGGCCGTGGAGACAATTTAAGGCTCTGGGTTTATTTCAGAGGCACAGCTTTCCTGTCAGCAAATTCTGATTGATCTCACAACTGAAGCTGCAGCTTTCATCCCTATCTCAACTTTTAGTGTAAATAATTACTCATTTTTAACTGTAAACCCATGCTAGTTTACTGGGGGTTCCATGCTTTGATTATAAGCATTTTAGACATTTTGTCTCAATTTCAGATTAATTTGGGTTTTTTGCAAATCCTTTCATGCATGCCCTAAATGTGCTATGGATGAGAGGTGGATTGGTTTGTGCACAAACACTGAATTTAGATTAATGCTATTATGATTTAAGATTTTTTGTTGTTGTTGTTGTTGTTGTTGTCAGTTCTAGGTATAATGCCAAATTTACACTGCAAAAGTGGCACAGAAGTGCTTCTGAAATGGCATTTAGGTATCTTTACATTGGTGGCATAAATGCATTTACACAGCAATTATAACTGTATACTTTGATAAAAAGGGCTAAAGTGGGTCAGAGCAGGCATAATTTAGTCAGACTTAGTTGCATTACATCTTTTTATACAGAATTTTGAGCAGGCACAGAGCAGCCTTAACTCAGCTGTGTAAAGACGCCTTAAAGGAACACCCCACTTTTTTTTGAAAATAGGCTCATTTTCCAACTCCCCTAGAGTTAAACAGTTGAGTTTTACCGTTTTCAAATCCATTCAGCCGATCTCCGGGTCTGGCGGTAGCACTTTTAGCATAGCTTAGCATAGTTCATTGAATCTGATTAGACCGTTAGCATCTCGCTCAAAAATGACCAAAGAGTTTTGATATTTTTCCTATTTAAAACTTGACTCTTCTGTAGTTACATCGTGTACTAAGACCGACGGAAAATGAAAAGTTGCGATTTTCTAGGTCGATATGGCTAGGAACTATACTCTCATTCCGGCGTTGCGTAATATCATTGCGCCTGCTGCACCCATGGTACAGCAGCAAAGTTCCTTGATTATTACGCTGGAATGAGAGTATAGTATAGGAAAAATATCGAAACTCTTTGAGCATTTTTGCGCAAGATGCTAACAGTCTAATCAGATTCAATGAACTATGCTAAGCTATGCTAAAAGTGGTACTGCCAGACCCGGAGATCGGCTGAATGGATTCAAAAACGGTAAAACTCAACTGTTAAACTCTAGGGGAGTTGGAAAATGAGCCTATTTTCAAAAAAAGTGGAGTGTTCCTTTAAGAGTAATATACAATATCTGTATTTTTAAAGGTCATTTGAGTACTTGAAACACCAACTGTTATTTTAACCAGGAAGTTGGTAAAAGGTCATAATGAAGGTTCACCAGGCAGTGCAACTCAGGAGGTCTATATTACATAGAATACATAAGAACCGTTATGACAGAGCTGATGATACAGTACCATAAGAACACATACATTTACAAACCCTTGAGCTGTAAAGGCTGCACATAGGGAAAAAAAGAAATAAAGAAAAAAAAAAAAACATTAATAAGTGATATACAGTACCGTAATCAGAGACATTCTGTCCAGACAGAATTCACAGAGGTTAGTTTTCACTAGTTTTTCGTCCAAATAGGGCTAGCAGCTTTCACTTTGCTGTCATGAAACAATATGGTTCCATGAGTTGATACAATCCAATTTTTATAAACAATAGCCCACTTGAGCCACCGATCCTTGAATTTTTATGGGACTGAGATGGTTTCCACGACATGCCATGTTTAGCTTCAAGTAACAGCACTTAAATGTCTTATTTCTTGGCCGAAAATGCTCTGCCCTGGGCATATTGTCCATTTGTCTATAATGCAATTTTTATTCTCTGTCTCTCAGAAGACAGTCTAAAAAGATTAAACCATGAGTATAAGTCCATTTACATCATAAATCCTTTTAAATGTTATGCCAAACAGACTCATAGACTGGTTATATTTGATTACGGTCTAAACTTTTGTTCCATTTCGTTGTTAATGTCTTTTGAAATAAAGCTGTGAGCGTAATTGGACACTAAGCTGTTTTGTGTGAAATTTCATGGGCGAAGGGCAAATGGCTGTTGTCAAGTTGGCTTCTCAATGTCTTTCCACTTCAGTGTGTTTTAAATGACTCTGATGCTGCGCTGGCATCTAGCTGACAGTGAAAGGAAGCCAATGTCTGAAACAAATGAGGAAATTAGTTTTTAATAATTCAGGGTTAATCATCCATTCAACAGGCCCCACTTCATTGCATGCCAACTATATTGACATTCATGCTGCCAGTACATTTCTCTTCACTACGAATGTAAGATAAGGAAAAATGTTTTTCTTTAGCTTGTCAAGAAGAAATTTCTGAAATTAATTACAGACAAAGCTATGAATTCAAATGAAGTTAAATGGGCTCCTTGGATGTGTGCCATATAAATGAAATTATCATGACATATCAAGAGGTTTGAGTAATAACTTATCTTCAGTGATGACTGATCTAATAAGATATAAAATGATACTGTTGGTTTACAGTAAAATCAGTATATGATTTTGCCAAACATCATGCATATAAGACAACACTTCTTAAAATGTATAAAAGTTGCATATAAAATAGAAAAAAATTGATATGCAACATGCATTTTTTACTGCTCAAATGCTCTTTGGTCCACATAAACAATAATATTTGACATTTTATAATAATAGTTTAAAGGGTTAGTTCACCTAAAAATGAAAATTCTGTCATTAATTACTCAACCTCATTTCGTTCCAAACCTGTAAGACATTCGTTCATCTTCGGAACACAAATTAAGATATTTTTGATAAAATCCGATGGCTCAGTGAGGCCGCCATTGACAGCAAGATAATTAACACTTTCAAATGTCCAGAAAGGTACTAAAGACATACTTAAAACAGTTCATGTGACTACAGTGGTTCAACCTTAATGTTATGAAGCGACGTGAATACTTTTTGTGCGCCAGAAAAACAAAATAATGACTTTATTCAACAATATCTAGTGATGGACGATTTCAAAACACTGCTTCATAAAGCTCTGAAGCTTTACAAATCTTTTGTTTCGAATCAGTGGTTCAGAGCGTGTATCAAACTGCCAAAGTCACGTGAACCATTGAAATATCAAAATGTTTCGAAACACTTATGACGTAACGAAGCCTCGTTGTGACTTTGGCAGTTTGATGGACTGCTTTTGTCATTTTTTACAAGATGGACAAAATTTGTCTCCAAAAAAGTCATTCAGTTTAACCAAAATTTCGGTTTTACCGAATGACACTTTTTGGTTATACCGAATGACAATATTTTCAAACAATGCTAACATGCTGATATCTAGCTAACTAGCTTTGCTAGCTAGCAAAGGGACAATCAAACCTTTTATATTTAGTACAAGTTTTTAAAATATTGCAACATTTTCCATGTTTTATAGCGGTTGAACCGAATTACCTGATGTTTCGGGACATGCGTATGAGCAAGTGAAAACATGAATTTTTCAAATAGTTAAAAGAGAGTTAGTTACTTTGCTTTATGACCATGTGGTCCTTTGCAGGTGTCTGAATGATGCCACATCCTGTCACATGATATTGACCGCATGACTTGATACAAAATGGTCCCTTTATATTGGTTACTCCAAATGACATCAATGAAATTCATTTTTACGGACATTCTTTCTCATAACAAAGCAACGACTTCTACACATAATTTTAATACCATTTTTCACTATGTTGATATATGATGTTACAAAATCATGCCAGAATAAAAAATATATACATTTATTACATTTTAAGATATTTTAATCACAAATGAAATGGCTGTATTGGCCTTTGGACGGTTAAACCGAAAGACCTTTTGACACTTCAAAATCTTTAAAATACCTTTATATGTGCAAAATATAATTAAAACCTTTTGGATTCAATAAAAGAGATCTAGTTGTACTATACTTTGGATGTCATATCTTTGTTTTTTTATTATTATTAAGGCCCTTTAGACAAAAAAAAAAAAGACCTGTCACGTCATTGACCCACTCAGTATTTTGAAAATAATTTCAAAGACATATTTGATCAGTTTTGCGAGTTTTTGTATGCATATCCCCTCACAAACATCTAGTATGTGCTGCATGGAGGCCATAAGAATCTCATATGGAATCTCATCTTGTTCATATATCGCATTTAGCTTTATTATATCTGAGCATTTGAGCTGTGGAAATTTAAATCAGCCCAAAAATATTTTGAAAAAGGGGTGTTTCAGCCCATTTTGTTGATTTTCAGCTCAATTTGAATGGTTTAACAGCTCTTTTCCAGAGTGCAAAAAGAAGTCGGAAGTTTTGCCGCAGAGCATTTGTTTGTAAACTGTAATTTCATCTATAAATGACATCTGTTTAGTCAGGGTGTTTAGTCCATGCTGATCATACAGCCAGTTTCTCTCATCTGTCATCTGAGGGAGGCTCCAGGCCTCTGTCTGGTATTTCTGGATTAAACAGGGCTATTAAAAATTCAAGTGTGAAATGGAAAAATTATCTGCCTCCCGCTACCTCAACATGCCCTCGGACCTACAGCATGGGTGACGGCTTATCATTAATTTATGGCATATTAGCCAAAGAAATGAGAATCGGCCATGCAAAGTAAAGCAAGGATCATCCTCTTGTGAGAGGCAATGTGGAAAGTGTCCCGAGATGCTGCTTATAGAGAGAGACAGTACTTTTGCGGGTCTGTTCGTTACACCAACTCTCATCTTTACCTCATCATTGAAATCCCTCACAGGTGAGAATGTGTTAATACAGAGAACAGGCGCTTTCCACAAATACGGCACACTTTTGTGTTCATTACTTTTTTTATTTTTTTTTAAAGCACAATATTACACTGTTACTGCATGTTTTCCCCAACATTACAAAAAAAGGAAGAAAAATAAATAATCTCATTTCATTTTTGAAAATATTGTAGTGTATATTCAGGCTCAACCTTTCAGTCCTGTTACAGTAAGTGTAAGTAACAGTAAGGAAAAAGGATCAATGATTTTTATTTTGATCAAACTTTAATTATATAGGCAATTTTAGCAATTAATTTATAGGCAATCTTTAACTACAAAATGACAGCTTAAATGGCAACTTTGTTACTTCCAACCCTGTTACCCATTGTGACATTTTTGTTTCTTCATTTAATGAATTTTTTCTATTTAATTTTGATGAATATTTAATGTTAATCGCTGTAATGTTACAAAATAACACAAATTTGGTAACAGGGTTGCAAAAATGTAAAACCTCATATAAACTGAATAAAGAGTAATAGAGTTGATGTAACATTCAGTTTGACTTTCTCAGGTTGACGAATAACATGTTTTTGATGGTTAAGTACCGAGCTAACAAAAATATGTCCTAAAAACGTTTTGCTAATGTTCCCATAAAGTTATGAAAATGTTATTGCTGAATGTTCTCTGAATGTTCAAAAAGTGTTTAAAAAAAAAATTTTTTTCTTGGTTATGTGAATGTTAAGGGAACATTCCCATTTTATCATTTAGCAAACATCATGGGAATGTTACATTTGAATGTTCTCTGAACATTCTGAAACAAGTATAGTAAAATGTTAAGCGAACATCCAACTAAACATTTCAAGTTAAAAACGTTCCATGAATGATGTATTGTGCTAATTTTGAGAACATTTTTAAAGACCAGACAACTTTGAACAAATGTTTCATTAACGTTACTGGAAGAACCTTGCCACAATGTTAGCTAAAGTTCTGAGAATGTTCTCTGCATGATACATTCTTTCACTGACCATTTGCTGAACAAGAAAAGACTTTTTCGGGTCCTGTTTTGTACCCTGCTCATGGAAAGTACAAGCACTTTTATGGGCAGAAAATAAGTCATTTGTATTGATTTCACACAGTATGCTTGAACAATTGTCAAATGTTTATGCTCAAAACTCTGCAGGGTATTAAATCCAGCTGACACTTGAGTGCGTAACACTCATTATAGTTCTGGTTGATGGAGCTGACCCACGTCTCTTTTGTTACTGTTCTCTAATTAAAAGTTAAAATGCAAATGAAGGCAGAGGAAGTGATGTAATGTCACGATACCATAGGATGTCCTATTTAGCTAATGGCGCCACTCTTTGCTGCCATTGCACCTGTTGTAGAACAGAATTGATTTCAGTATTTTGCTCAGTTTCCCCCATTTTAGCTGTAGCCCGAAACTGATTGTTTTCTCATAATTTTTCCTATTATCTAATCTCTTCCAGTGGGTGCGCTCTGGGTTCATGTGACAAGCATTCGTGAGGAAGTGGAGTCAGTCATTAGTGAAAGCGAGGCACTTATGAATTATGCTCTTTGTTTGAGTGCTTGCCCGGGGGAAACACGGCACAGCGATTGAACAGCAATCACAGGCAAAGAGCAATTCAAGTTCAGAGGTCAACTAAAAGATTGTTTATATCTTCTGAGTTAAGTTCTCTTGTTCTTGTACTTTGTATGTTTTTCTTTTATTTATTCTTTTGTAGGCTTTTTATTGCATTTTTATCCCATTATCGGTAACACTTTAGTATAGGGAACACATATAAACTATTAACTACGCCTTTTCCTTCAAAAAACTCCTAATTTACGGCTTATTAATAGTTAGTAAGTTAGTTGTTAAGTTTAGGTATTGGGTAGGATTAAGAATGTAGAATAAGGTATTAATATGTGCTTAATAAGTGCTAATAAATGGCCAATATTCTAGTAATATGCATGCTAATAAGCAACTAGTTAAAAGACCCTAAAATAAAGTGTTATCACATTATCAAATTGAGACAGTAGTAAAGAAAGACAGGTAATCAAGAGAAGAGCGAGGGGATCAGGATGGGAACACTGACCATATGTTGGAGCACACCACTACTCCTACTGTATGTTTTTATGATTGTCATTTATTTTGTCCCGTTCTGTGTAGCTCACAGCTCATGTTTTTCATCGGCTGCATGCTTTCATGTTTTGTGTGGACACAGTTTGTGATAGCTCTCATTGGCTGCATGTTCGTGTCATGTTTAGTGTGAGCACATGGCTTTGTTTTGTTTGTTTCTACGTGCCATGTGCTCCGGTGTCTAAACCCCGGCATTCTTGTTACCTGATTTTTGGTTAATTTGCTCCACCTGCTCTCCCTCATTACCCTCATCATTTTGCTTGTTTTGTTCTATTTTTCTATTAAATAAAGAGTCCTTGCCTCATCCCTAACCTGAAACTTGACAGTGATGTACAAGTATTTGACTTTGTACATAAATAATTGCAATAAAAGCATCATTATTGTACATAAATATGGTACTATACCGATTTTAGGTCACTGCAACATCCAGTTTTAATTTGTAACAGAGGGCCCCTGTTCCATCTCTCTACTCAAGGGTTCCTTGGCCTGAACATGATCGAAGCCCACTGTTTAATATTACAGGTATATAGCCTAATATTATACAACTGATTCATCTGGTCTGGTCACATTACAGCTTCTCCTCATCTGAGAATCAGAGATTTAAAACCCAGAATATTGCACTTCTGTGTAAAGCGGTTTACATGATATCTATGGCAGGCAAAGTGAAACCACAAAGAAAGGGAAACATTTAAATTTTTTTTACCATTTTTAGCTGTGATAATGTGATATGTATTTAAAAGACTCATTACACATTTTATCATGAAGAACAAACACACCATAAAGTGATTTTCTATCATTTTTAATCAGACACCAATCATGGATTACTCACAAAACTTTGCACAGTGTACAAGGTATAATTAGCTAAAGGGTTAGTTCACCCAAAAATGAAATTTCTGTCATTAATTACTCACCCTCATGTCGTTCCACACCCGTAAGACCTTCGTTCATCTTCAGAACACAAATTAAGATATTTTTGATAAAATCCAATGGCTCAGTGAGGCCTCCATTGACAGCAAGATAATTAACACATTCAGATGCACAGAAAGCTACTAAAGATGTATTTAAAACAGTTCATGTGACTGCAGTGGTTCAACCTTAATGTTATGAAGCGACGAGAATACTTTTTGTTTGCCAAAAAAACAAAATAACGACTTTATTTAATAATATGTAGTGATGGGCGATTTCAAAACACCGTGACTTTGGCAGTTTGATACATGCTCCGAACCACTGATTCAAAACAAAATTTTTGTAAAGCTTCAAAGCTTTTTTGGGTGAACTAACCCTTTAAAGTGCACAATATTCTGACTCTCAAAATACAAATGACTTGCACCAAAGTGTTTTCCCAATTTTTTTAGGGACTTGCCAAGATACACAGTGGAGTAGGAGAGTGTTTGGTTGCACCATTGATTGAATGACTGATTGATTGACTGATTGATTGATTGATTGATTTTTACAAATGTCATGCCCTTAATCAATTTGCATATTTAAAATATGTGAATTAATTATGACCATTCAAAATGTTCTTAGAAAATGCTCCACAGCAACAGATTATGAGATGCAGTTATTAAGCAGCTGCAGAAGTAAGATCATTATCTCAGCATGCTTCTGCTTCCAAAGAAATGGCGTCGCTTCTCATCACTGGATCTGTTTGGAATGTGCGAGTGTTGAACGTTGCAAACAACAGATTTTAATGTCATACAAAAAATTGCAGCCACTTGAATCATGCTGCTCTCGCAACTTTGTGAAAGATGTGATTTTTCATTTGTTTTGATCAGCCAGATAGGAAAGAAAGAGGAAACTGGGATGCACAATAACAACCAGGCCTTGGAAAATTGAAGCTTGGCATTTCTGACAAGCTGTAACAGAAAGAGATAAATCTGTCACTTTGAAAGAATAATTTCTGCCCAGATATACACTGTACGTTACTAGTCAGAGAAAAGCAGATGAAGAGTCAGGTACACTTTTTCACTACTGAGGCGTAACCCGTAGATATTGTTGAAAGGTACAAGAGCGGTTTATTCCTCTTACGTGTGATGAAGGGAGCGAAGGAAAGAAAAAACAAAAACAAAGGCCTTGGGTCTCAGAAAGTAATATATTTTGTGAAAGTTAACTTTAAATGCTCACTCAAGCTATTTTTTGAGTTTTATGAGTAATACGTCTTCTGAAAGAATTGCCCTTTAAAACAGCGAGAGAAACAGGCTTTCAATGAGTTCTTGAGATATTTTGTGAATAAACAACAGCCAGGATGAATAGTTTTACAAAGCCCTTGGGCACCTGCATCTTGTGATTGTAACATTAAAAATATGCCAAACTACAAGTGTGAACATAGTACATAAATAATATTCCTATTTCTCATTATATTCTCATTTCTTATCTTATTTCAAATTTTAACAGTAACAGGCACACACTTAAGTGCTGTTCATCTGTCTGTATGAATTTTACATCTGCAGTGGCTTGTTTCCAAGTGCCATGGGCCGCTCATCTGGTGAGAATCAATACTGCATTACTTAAACTGAAGTGTTTAATTTGTGCCATTAGCGGTACTAAGCTGAATTTTTAAAATAGTAACCGTTTATAAGGTTTTAAACACTCCCCAAATCCTGCATTGTTTGGGCAAATAGTAGTCCCACCGCAAAGTAACGCCATTGGTTGAGCCAGAAGTTGACACGTTGGGCGGCTCAAACAAACAGGGTAATGATGAAAGCGCCATAGAGCCACAGTATCACACTCTTCAGGGAAATCAACCACCGAATGGCTTACTTATAGTTGTCTCTGCACATTAAGCCTGGATAGGAATGTGTTTTAACATTGAAAAAAGATCACACACTCACCACCAAAAGAATTTTACCTTGGAGAACATGAAACCTGGGAAGATTCTTTCTAAATCTTTCCTTTAAACTTAAGAATAAATGTTGATGAATGCACAGACACACACAAATATAAGTGTAAACAGCTCTTAATGTGTATTTGGATTTAATTTTTCACAAATGTTTTTGTGTTCCATTCTAAATAATACTGGCATTTAAACTTTTTGTGTTGTGTTTCTGAGCCTCGGATGGGTATTTTCATTAGCATAATGAAACAGTTGAAGTTATACACACACAAAAAAAAAAGTAGCCTGCATCACAGCGAGTGGATGGTCCAAGAGTGTTTAAAGTCAATCTAGTCTCAGAGGGAATGCTGTTTCCTTTAATGCCGGCATGTTTATTCCACAGCTGGGGAGAAGAAAATCTTTCTTAGAACTGTTGTTTTAATCGTCTGCCGCAGAACAACGGGAGTTGAATGTGTTCCCAGTATCAGCTCCAACAATAAAGGCCATGTTATGTGTTGAAAATGGGCACTGCTCATATTGCTAAGAATTAACTAATGTGCTTTTTCTGTTTTTTTTTCATTGTGATGTTTTGCTGGTTGTTGTTGTTGTTGTGCATTTTTGAGATGTTTCATGAGTTCTTTGAAGCCTGGAGGTTTCCCGATGTGTCTCAAGGCGGTGTCATGTGTAATGAGAGTAACTGCAGTAATTGACATGCATTTTTATCCATGCATACAGGACATTATAGAGACCACTGGCTTATCCAAATCCAATTACAATTCAAGTAAACCACATTATTGGACCATTATGGCTAATTGACCTCATAGAGACCTGTTACTGGAATGCTGCAGAGGATGCCTGCGTTCTCTGAAATGCACTTACAAGCTTATCAAAACCAGACAGTGAGGGAGAGGGGAAAATGCATGGGATATATTCAAAACAGGCTTTTCCCCTCTAGATGTATCTTTGAGTGAATATGTTATGCAATATTTAATCTTTCTTTCTAAAGTAGTGTTGATGAAAAGTGAAGTCTAACACTGTAAAAAAAAATAAAAACAGACAATTTCCATCTTTTTATTATCTAAAGGCTGGTTCACACTGTGCGATTTTGGCCACGATTTGGTCGTCTGAGACAAATTTTGCAAATCCTAAAAGATTCCTATAATCCTAGCCTAAAATCTGTAGTCTGTATGTTCACAGACAGCCGGTTAATGACCGTTGCGATCAAATTTTACCTCCAACGAAATTAATACTACTTTAAGCCACTTTGGATTTGATTCAAAATATCTCATTCTGCCAATAACTTTTTGACAACTACAAATTTCTTGTTCAGCAAAAAGACTTTCATAATTTCATTATCTTGTATGATTTTATATGACTTTTGACATGAAGTTGACTGCTGCAATCTTAATCTATGAGGAAAAACAAAATGTGTCCAATAGTTTTATGTAGATAGACCTTAAAGGGATAGTTCACCCAAAAATGAAAATTATCCCATGATTTACTAACCCTCAAGCCATCCTAGGTGTATATGACTATCTTCTTTTAGACGAACACAATCAGAGGTATATTTAAAAATATCCTTAGTCCTCTAAGGTTTATAATGGTTGTGAATGGGGGGCCACGTTTTGAAGTCAAAAACAATGCATCCATCCATAAAAAAAAAGTAATCCATACGACTCCAGTGGGTTAATAAAGGCCTTCTGAAATGAAGCGATGCGTTTTTGTAAGAAAAATATCCATGTTTAAAACTTTATAAATTAAAATAACTAGTTTCCGGCGGACGACCGTACACAGAATGCGCAAGACAACTTGAGCCAAATGAGTAATCCTCTGACTCGATGTATGATTCAGGATGTAGGAGTATTGTAAGCTTAGACGCCTCTCACGTTGCAAACAAATAGGGCTTTGCAACAAATTTAAGCTCCTCTTCTTTTTTATCGAAATTCTCCGAAATTTCTCTTTAAAAATTATCGTTTTAGACTTATAATCCATGACCGGTGATTTGTTTTGATCTATCCTCTGCGCCTCTGCGTTCGTCATTACGTTGTGTGTCAGGTCAAAGGATACACTTCCGCCACAAATCGATTTGCGTATTCTGCGTATGGTCGTCCGCCGGAAGCTAGTTATTTGAATTTATAAAGTTTTAAATATGGATATTTTTCTTACAAAAATGCATCGCTTCGCTTCAGAAGGCCTTTATTAACCCACTGGAGTCGTATGGATTACATTTTTTTATGGATGGATGCATTATTTTTGACTTCAAAATGCGGCCCCCCATTCATAACCGTTATAAACCTTGGAGGACTAAGGATATTTTTAAATACATCTCTGATTGTGTTCGTCTGAAAGAAGATAGTCATATCCACCTAGGATGGCTTGAGGGCGAGTAAATCATGGGGAAAAAAAATTCATTTTTGGGGGAACTAACCCTTTAACACATGAATCTCAGTAACGGGGACAATAAACAAATATTTAATAAAAAAAATAAAAAGATGCACTCTTAACATCACAACACGAATAACAAACAGTAATGACAAAAAGGAGCAGTATAAATAAAGTCAGCAAACAGAAAAAACATCAATCCAAAAATAATTTATTCATGCTGCAGCTCACAAATCCTTTAGGTCACAATGATTAAAAATGTACAATTATTATTTTTTGATAATTAAATATAGCATTGTTTATTATAAACAATTTATCCATGCACATCAGTCATTTTTTCTTTTCTTTTTTCACTTGGATATACATAAAAATAGGGAGGAAAAGACAATCACATTTCCTTTTCATGCCGATTTTAATAACTCAGCATTATTCTAGCAAAGACAACTCTGTTAGGCTAGTTGGGATGACATATCGTTGGTCTAACGTGTTTTCAACCATGGTAACTATAATTGTCCAGGTGTGTTCTCCTTTGTTATTGTCTTTATTTGATCAGGAAGGTGCATGTGGGGCATCTGGTTTAAGGATTGTCATGATGTCATGATAGATTAGGCCTAACTTTGTTTCTCTTGTAAAACTGCTACTCAACTGAAAATGAGGTCTGAGTTTAATGTGTAAAGGTTGTGATAGCTCACTACTAAGTCTGTGATTCCCTAATTTGTGATCATGTGAAGCATTGCTAATTGCTATATGTCAGTTACAGGCCATGTGCCAGATTTGCACTTCTCTTTCCAGTAAGCACATGCGGCTTCGGGGCTCTCATAAAGTCTGTTAAACCTGCCTCCTGCAGTAAATAAAAGGAGAAGACTGGTCATTACTTATTGAAAACAAGGAATTGCCTGAAATCATTTCACCATAGTGTGCGCCTACAGCCTCGGGCACTTTCAAATCCTGCCTCATTAATTTCTTATAGGGGCCCCATCAGAACGGATCTCTCATGTTGACTTGCTGGTAATGGATAGCATACCAGTGATTGCATATTCAATAGAAGACACATGTTTTTGTTGGGTTAAAGGGTAAATGCATCACAAAAGGTTGTGTTGTAGTTTGTGTTTAAATCGAAACTAATTTCTGAGTTCGTCACACTCATAGAGCTGCTTTCATGGATGCAGCATCCATTCACTTCACCAGACACTAATGAGGCTTGTGAGTAAAGTCAGCTTGGTGCCTTTTTATACAGATCCACTGTATTCTGTTCAAGACTTTTTGGGGTGAAATCACTAAACATATGAGCCACTTTAGCATGCTCAGCTTATACTCATTCCTTTTAAAGTCGGCATGAAACGAAAGTTGCAATAGTTTTTTCTTTCCTATTGTGACGTATATCAGAGTAAAACGGCTTCTTGAACAAGAAAAAATGTAAGGTGGGACTTGATTGAATGGTTTGATGGTTGTGGTTTGCTATCTCATGTGAGTGACAGGTTGTCCCACCCACATGCCAGTAAACACGTCATCAGAGAATATATATAGGCTAAGGTCATTGATGCACGTGGGGAGCGAAGGGTGGCCCGTGTGGTCCGATCTAACAGACGAGCTACTGTAGCTCAAATTGCTCATGAAGTTAATGCTGGTTCTGATAGAAAGGTGTCAGAATACACAGTACATCGCAGTTTGTTGCGTATGGGGCTGCAGAGCCGCAGACCAGTCAGGGTGCCCATGCTGACCCCTGTCCACTGTCGAAAGCGCCAACAGTGAGCATCAGAACTGGACCACGGAGCAATGGAAGAAGGTGGCCTGGTCTGATGAGTCACATTTTCTTTTACATCACGTGGATGGCCGGGTGCGTGTGCGTCGCTTACCTGAGGAACACATGGCACCAGGATGCACTAAGGGAGAAGGCAAGCGGGCGGAGGCAGTGTGATGCTTTGGGCAATGTTCTGCTGGGAAACCATCTGCCATCCATGTGGATGTTACTTTGACACATACCACCTACCTAAGCATTGTTTGCAGACCATGTACACCCTTTCATGGAAACGGTATTGGAAATGGTTTCATGGTATTCCCTGGTGGCTGTGGCCTCTTTCAGCAGGATAATTCACACTGCCACAAAGCAAAAATGGTTCAGGAATGGTTTGAGAAGCACAACAACGAGTTTGAGGTGTTGACTTGGCCTTCAAATTCCCCAGACCTCAATCCAATCGAGCATCTGTAGGATATGCTGAACAAACAAGTCCGATCTATGGAGGCCCCACCTCGCAACTTACAGGACTTAAAGGATCTGCTGCTAACATCTTAGTGCCAGATACCACAGCACACCTTCAGGGGTCTAGTGGAGTCCATACCTCGAAGGGTCAGGGCTGTTTTGGCAACAAAAGGGGGACCAACACAATATTAGGAAGGTGGTCATATATATATATATATATATATATTCATACTATGGAAGTCAATGGGGGTCAAATGATGACAGAATTTTCATTTTTGGGTGAACTATCCCTTTAAGCCCTATACAGGCGATGACTGTTTTCCATGTGGACATCAGTAAAAATATATTTGCATAGCTCCTCAGAGATAAAACTCATGCATTCATATGATGATTCATTCATGGTGGATGACAGAGTTTTGTAATCCTATGAACCTGGAAATGCGCTTCTCGTGTGGTCAATCACATGTTCAATATTTATTTAAATATCCTGTTTAATAGTAGGAAAATTTACATGCTATGGAAATTTGCAAAAATAAGTTATATTTGACCTTCCGTGTACTTGGAGCATGAGAAGAGAATCGGGACTTCCCATTAACTTCAGGCACTCTGACAAATGCATCATGTTCCTGTCTTTGACATTTGCTCCCTAAGTCCTGTGACCTCTAGAGGATGCCTTGAGGCTGAAGGTACAACCAGATCTGAGCGGCTACACTTCACAGCATCCAGGACTCACAGAGCAGATGCACTCATATCTGAAGGGCCTCTTTGGGCATCTGAAGCCAGGCAGTTTGACTCATCCATGCTAGTCTATAATGAGATTAAACTTTTTTGACTGCTTGCAGCATGTGTCTGTCAGTATGTGATAGCTGAGACTGCTCATTTCCTGAATATTAAAGAGGTTACAGTCGGGTGTGGAGCTCTGGGGGCCCGATTTGATGTGATGAAACCTGATGTGGCCATTGCTCTTCTGTTGACTGAGGGATTGCAATGGCAGTGGAATGATCCCACAACAGGGTGCCTGGCCTTTGGTAGGGCCATTGGCACCAGCAACGCCCCAGGTGAAGACTCCTCCATGCCATGGAGAAGAAAGATGGATATCAACAGGGATGTTATCATGTTACTCTGTATGCTTGCTATCCTCATATATGAGGATAGCATATATACATATATTGATGTAAATGATACAGCTGTTATGAAAGCAAATAGAAAAAAAAAGTCATAAAAACATCTGCCATTATGGTCATAGGTTACTCTTATGATGTAAAGAGTAAATTTTTACATATCAAAATGCATCAGATCATCCCAAAACAATGCTAAACTGACTTATAATCAAACATCGTTCAACTGCATAATCCTATATCATGTCTACAACCTATATATGTAACTATTATGCTTAGATCACACATAATCATGCAATTGTTATAACTTTTGAATGTTTGATTAGAGATGTGTCTTGTTTACTATCGGCGTGAATGGTTTCCCGTTTCTCAAATGATGGTAGTAATCAAATCTGTGTAAAATGTACTCTTTATTATAAAAATCATGTCTAAATCATACCCTGCTAGAGCAGGAAGTTTAAAAGACCATGTGATTAATAAGATAATAACTGTGATTTATGTATGAGGAGGAGAAATAGTCACACCCCGAACTAAAGACAATGTCTAATTGGTTGAAACTCTTCCAGAGGTGTTGGACAAGCATCTGAGTTTAAAAAACTCAGAATACGAGCAAAGATCAAGTTAAGATCAGATGAAAATGGGTTAAGACCGAACTGCATCATGCAAGCATTCTAACTACTCTTGTCTCACTTTCTTTCTTTCCTTTTCTTTTCTGTTGAGAATCTTTTTTTCTAAGTTAAGTTTTTGCCACAAAGCTTCAGTCAACAATTCTACAGTCTTGCTCACCTCAAACTTCAGCCATGAGACTCTGCTTCTGCTCGTCCGCCTATACTCCATCCAAGTCATCACTCCAGACACAAAAAGGCCTCCAGCAAATCAACAAACCTGGGAAACCCCTTTTCAGCAAAGGACACCACAGAAGGGAATCCCAATCAAAGACAAACAACAAAAGGAAGTAATACCTCCAGATAGCCGAAATGGTGTATTGATATAAAATTTAATAACTTCGCCTAAGACATGAAAGAAGTGTTAAATTAATGATTGATGGTTCGTTCAGGTCAGGTCTTATAAATTGCATATATTGCTAGAAAACTCTTAAAACTCATTCTTTCCACACTTTGTTTTTTTCTGCAACTCATGTGAATGTGTGTGTGTTTATGTATTAGATATTAGTTTTATGTGTTAGAATAATCAATAAAAACTCGTTTGTATTTAAAGAGAAGTGTTCTTGTGTTATGTGCTTACGAATTTAATGTCTTAAACTGCCAATAAAACAGAACTATAACACACTCATTATACAGAATAATGGACATTACCATATGAGTGGAGGAAAAAACAGAATTGAGGGCACCGTGATGTGTTTTAAAAATATAATCCTATGACAACAAACGAGGGACAAAGATGGAAGAACATTTAAAATGTCTAATATTTTCATCACGTATACGAGAACTACAGTCTGTCATGTCTAGTTTTGGTTTTGTTTCATATTCATGTTTCATGTCTTATTTTGTGGTTTTCACAGTTATTTTATCTTGCCATGTGCTCCTTTTTGTCATGAGATTCCCTTGTGCTCACGTGATCATGTCAGTGCTTGTTTAATCTCTGTGTATATTTTGACCTCAGTCTCTGGTCTAGTAGTCAGAGCTGGTGAGTGCCATGTTCCTGTTTACAGCCAAGTCCAAGGTAAGTCAAGTCACGTCAAGTCAAGTCTTTGTTTCTTTTGCATTCCGTGCAGAAACCGCTCTCATGCGTGCTCCGTGTTCTTACATATTAAGTATTGTTACAGTGATATTTTCTGTGTTTGTAGTTAAACAGCAGCTGTAAATGCAACGTGGGGAAAATGCAACTTTTGTGTTACTATAGAAAAATACACTTGTATATGCCTGAAGGACAACAACGCAGTTGAACAGGAAAGCACATGTCATTTGAACTCTCTGCTGTAATGTCATCTCATGCGTAATACAGCGCAGTGCTTGGATTAAAAGAGTTCATTCTCATGAATAATGACAATTAATGAGCTCTTTGTCATAAATAAATGCAGAGAAGCGCTCAGAAATGGTTGACGTCAGCTCATTCATCCAGCCCCTACTGGAGCCCCGGCAACCAATAACCACTCCAGATCTTGCCGGTATTACGCATTGACGTCAGAAGCCGTCACAATGCTCCGACTTTGCTTTTCAAACCGGAAGAGAGAAATTGCTTTAAAAAAAGTGCAAAAATAACTAATTTCCACTTATGGATAAACTTAATGAGTACCTTTAGTGTTTTCAATGATGTGCAGCCAGTACATATCTGTTCACATCTCAATAAAAATGTGTTTTGGGGTTTCACGACCCTTTAATATCTGCTACAGAGCAGTGGAGACAAAAGTAGTGACATACATAGCAACCATACATACAGTGACATACATAGCAACCTCAGATGGCATCCTCAGATGCTATGTCCCTTTACAGAAATAATCTGGGTTACACTTTATTTTAAAGTGACGTAATTACATTGTACTTAAATTAATTACATGTACTATAGAGTTACGATTAGGGTTAGGTTCAGGGTAAGTTACTTGTAATTATGCATAATTTACTGTTATTACTATAGTAAGTATATGTAGTAATGTGTAACTACGTCACCTTAAAATAAAGTGTTACAACAATCTGACATCCATTCGATCTTGAACCGATTAATTGGCAGAAGTTATTACTCCACCACCTGTGAGATGTCATTAACAACAGCTATATTGTTGAATCAAAGTGGTTTGAATGACAAATGTGCAAAGTTACTACGATTGTGGGAAACTGTCGTGACTAGTTAATTTCTCTAACGATGAATCGTACTATGGTTAAGCAGTGAATTATGTCTTTGTACGGAAAACACACCCCAGAGCAGTTAATGAATCAAAATCAGTCCTAATTTTCAGTGATACCCATATTGAAGTGAAGAATATATTAATATTAAAAAATACTGCAGTCACCAGGCCTTGAATGTTTTTAAACCAAATGAGAACCTTGTAATAATGAAACCCATTGTACTGGTATATTTTTCTCTATAACAGGGCATTTTACCTCATAATCTCATTTTCCTAGTGGTGTTTGACTAAGTGTTGTATCTAATGGTAATTTATGTGGAACACTGCCCTCTGGATACTTAATTGTATTAGTCTCCACTCAGTAATTAAGAACAAGCTCAGGCAATATTCATCTTCAACCCACATTTCCCGAACCGTCAGGTCTTCATGTTACAGTTATTCATTAGATGTTCTTCTGAGAAGCTGTCCTGATGTTAAAGTAATAACCATGATCAAACAAGCCTTTTACAGAGCACTTACTGATTTTACTCTCTAGGCCAATTATATAAGTGTCATACAGATAGTAAATTCAACCATTATTACTTTACCAAATGACTTAAGAGTTCTGTATAAGACAATTTTCCCTCAATTATTTATATGAAAAATGTAATGAACATGCAAAAAAAGACAAAATGATGATCTTATAAATCGATCAGTATTTGCCAGGCTTTAGAAACAGTACTACAAGAAATGCTTGATTCTCATGATTGTACAGTATATGCAGCTATTAGTCACTATAGTCCTCCAAAAAAGCTCAGGTGCTGTGCGACCCCATATATGAACATGAGGTGTATACTGTATGCATTTTCTCTCCCATGGTGCTTCATGTTAGGTGATGATTAACCTAAAGGTTAAATGGCTCCCCCGGTCAAACTGATTCTATTTTCAAAGTTCTCATCAGACATAGAATATAGCTGGAATCTGGGATTAAGTGCTAAAACTCTTATGCGGGTCTTTGGGATTCATAATAAGAAAAAGGTCATGTCTATGATTCTCAGAACAAATGATAATAAACTGAACCAATATTCACGTTGAAGTGTGGTGCCCCACCCTGTAAAAGGTTTCAATTTGCCACTGACACTACTATTAAACCATTTATCAGCCAAATTGCAGTGTATTTATAGTGTACAAAAAGCCCCTCTGCTTATTGTACACCATTGTTCATCTTCATTCTGCATTAGAGACAGTGCGCAGTTGTTTTAGCTGCTCTGAAAGCAATTTTATGGTGGCTATAATGAGTGAAGGCTATAATTGAATAATGCCTCTAAAACCATTAATGCAGTCAGAGGATTACCATAATACTGGGGATTAGTATCTTCACATAAATGTAGAGAAGTTACTGCTTTGAAAATACACTGATCATTTTTCTTTCCAGTGATTCAGTTCCTAATTAAATCCAAAATGAATTTCTGCACTGAGAAATTCTAAAATATTATATCAAAAGATTGGATTTAGCAATAAGACTTGATACATGATTGTTATTTGTTTATAAGATATATGTAACCAATATAGTATTGATAGACAGTGATATTTATGCATTAGATGATAGATAGATAGATAGATAGTCTCACAAAAATGAGTACACCCCTCACATTTCAGCAACCATTTTATTATATGTTCTCAAGGGACAATACTATAGAAATGAAAATTGGATATACTTTAGAGTAGACAATGTGCAGCTTGTATAGCAGTACAGATTTACTGTCCTCTGAAAATAACTCAACATACAGCCATAATTGTCTAAAAAACTGGCGACAAAAGTGAGTACACCCATTGTTATTTAGCACTGCCTTAATCCTCAATCCTCCTGGGCATGGAATTCACCAGAGCTGCACAGGTTGTTGCTGAGATCCTCTTCCACTTCTCCATAATGACATCATGGAGCTGCTGGATGTTAGACACATGGCACTTCTCCACCTTCCGCTTGAGGTTGCCCCACTGGTGCTCAATAGGGTTCAGGTCTGGAGACATACTTGGCCACTCCATCACCTTCACCTTCCTCAGCAAGGCAGTTGTCATCTTGGCGGTGTGTTTGGGGTCATTATCATGCCGTTCAGCCCAGTTTCTGAAGGGAGGGCATCATGTTCTGCTTCAGAATGTCACAGTACACGTTGGAATCCATGTTTCCCCTCAGTGAAGCAGAGCTCCCCAGTACCAGCAGCAATCATGCAGCCCCAGACCATGATGCTACCACCACCATGCTTGACTGTAGGCAAGACACAGTTTTCTTGGTACTCCTCACCAGGGCATCGCCATACATGCTGGACACCATCTGAGCCAAACAAGTTTATCTTAGTCTCATCAGACCACAGGACATGGTTCCAGTAATTCATGCTCTTGGACAGGTTGTCTTCAGCAAACTGTTTGCGGGCTTCCTTCTGGGACGACGGCCATCCAAACCGACTTGCTGCAGTGTGCGGCGTATGGTCTGAGCACTGACAAGCTGACCTTCCGCTTCTGCAACCTCTAAAGCAATGCTGGCAGCACTCATGTATCTGTTTTTTAAGCCAGCTTCTGCACCTGACGCACAGCACAAGGTCTCAACTTCTTTGGCCTGTTCTGAGTGGAACCGGTCTTGGAAAACCTCTCTCTATGACCCTGGCCACTGTGCTGTAACTCAGTTTCATGGTGTTACCGATCTTCTTATAGCCTAGGCCATCTTTGTGGAGAGCAACAATTCTAATTCTCAAATCCTCAGAGAGTTCTTTGCCATGAGCTTCCATGTTGAACATCCAGTGATCAGTGTGAGAGAATTGTACTCAAAGCACCAAATTTTAACTGCTCTAATACAAGACCCACACATTGGTATGGTCCTGTCAAGCAGACAAAAACATGAACATGATGAATAGGACATGTGGCTTTGCATGGTTAAACAACATACAACTGTTATCACTTAGGGTGTACTCACTCTTTTGTTGCCAGCTATTTTGACAATAATGGCTGTATGTCAAGTTATTTTCAGAGGACATAAATCTATACTGCTATACAAGCTGCACATTGACTACTGTAAAATATATCCAAGTTTCATTTCTATAGTATTGTCCCTTGAGAAGATATACTAAAATTGTTGCTGAAATGTGAGGGGTGTACTCACTTTTGTGAGATACTGTAGATAGATAGATATCCTATATTCTTGCAAATAGCTGTGTTCAGCGCTTACTGTTTTCTTTGCTTTGGTTAATGTATTTAAATGCATTTTTCTAAGGTACATTTTCATCTAAACACTTAACCATTACAACCTCTACATAAAAGCACATCTCTGATAACAGGTTTGTAAGGAGCAGAATGAGTAATGAACAAAGGAATCATTAGTGTCACTGCAATACTCAGCAGTTTACTGCATTCATTTACCGTATACACAATACACAGGATGATGCTTTCTGAATAAGCAATGAGGCTGTGAATATGTATTAGACTGATATAAGAATCCAGGTAATTACCACTTTTGACATGACATATGAAGGTGATGAATTCTCACCTGAATGCTATAAATGGATGCAATATATTAACTTCTAGCACAGTACCTCGGGACTAGACAAAGGGGTACAATGGAATATGACTAGTAGGCTATAAAGACTGCTGTTCAATAGCAATATTGTCTGTGGTTTAGCTTTAGCTTAGACTTTTAGCTTTAGCTTGCCAAGCTAACAAGCTCACCTTAGCTTAGTCTCAGACTCAGACGTCACGCCCACGGACCGTTGGCTGAACATCTGATGCATATGGCACACTTAACTGGAAACACTTCAGGATTTTCGAAGTCGTCATCTGGTTGGTTGAATTCTACAGGATGTCTGGGAGACGCGTGTCACGTTCTTTAACGGTCCGCCTGGAAACAAATGCCGTGACGCCAAACTGTGACAATGAGCACTTGCCAGGATCAACTAAATGCTGGATTTTCAAAAGTATATGAAGTTTGCGGCTCCATTGTTGCAGTAAACTTGCACAAGGTTCTTGAATGAATAATTTATTAGATGCACACCGGTGTGTTATTGTAGGGACACTGACTTTACATTTTCACTCCCCTAAACATGACGCGGAACAAAAACTGTGATTGGTTGCGTTACATGTCAGTCAAATGCCCTCTTGGGCGGTTCTTGGCCAATGAAAGCTGCGATAGAGTCCAGAACTTCTGCTGTCAGTCTGAAGGTCTGACTACATGAGACTAACCTTAGCTTGACAAGCTAAACAATTTAAAGTAGGCCTAGTACATTTACTTTAAAATAACCTTTTAGAGAAATCAGAATATATTGTTAGCAACACCTCAAAAAGGGCATTTTTCAAAAAAAATTTATAATTATCATTAGTAAGCTATTTCCTGTGAATATGCGAAGCTTCCGATTCATATAGCCACTATGTATAACGAAGTATAACAAAGTGCAATAAATGGTCATTTGTGCTACAAACCAGTGAGTTTATATTTATGATCGTAAATTAAAATAATATGATAACCTATACCAGTTTGCAGCATCAAACAGCATAGACTGTTTTTGTACAGATAAAATAACTGGAATAACTGAAAGCTGCTGACACCGGAAGCTTCACACTTTCAAGTTAAAAAATGGTTGTGCCCACTCTTAGATTATAAGGTGGATAAATATACAGTACATACAGTTTAATCTAAACACCCTAATTAAACTGAATTGAAAAAGTGTATTTAAAGTTATATTTCTCTGCCAAAAAGGAATAAAAAAGTGACACAGGAAGTTACAGAAACACAACTGTGTTGATTTAAATGAATTAGTAAATCATTGTGTAAATCAGTTTATAAAAATTAACCATTCAAATGAACCAACTCACTAAAATGAGTCTGGCTTCTCAGTGTTATTTGAGAGAGATTCTAGTAGAGTGTGTTTGATTATTATCTCAGCTTGCCTGATTTGAAAGGCTGTAATTTAGTTGTAGGTTCCAACTTTTTTCTAGGTAGCACATCAACACTTTGAAAAAGAGAGGAGACACTATCGACTCAGAGTGCACCTGAGAGAAGTTGACAGTAAAAAAAGAAAGCAAGCAGAGACTATGCAATCTTGGTTGAATAACTATGATTTGTTTTGACGGTAGTGGGGGGCCCCATTCAGGCTGAAGGGAGGACACGCTATTGCCAACAGGGTCTTTTGTTTAGGTGTAGGGGAGAAGAGACCAACCAACATGCTTACCTCAGCTAGTTCGCTCTGGTCATGATGGTTTTCAGAAGTAATTACAAAACTGGAAGTTGCTATTTGGTAACTTCTTGTAAGATAACTTTGAAATGAAAAAAGAAAAAAAGGCTTTTATACCCTTGTAAAAACGAAGTGCACTTAATTGTACTGAATACACACTTGTAGTCTACTTCCAAACATAAAAGTATATTTATAAAAAAAAAATAAATAAAAAAAAACTGTGCTTGCTAATAACATATTAATTAAATAAAAGGCCACTTAAGTGTAAAGAGAGAACACTTTCATGACTGTTACTTAACACACTTAAGTACTGTACTGTTTAAAAATGTCAAATTAAAAGCTACATTTTATATTTTAATAATCTTTTGTCATGTTTTAAAGAAGTTAACTTATTTTGTACTTATTTTGTACTTTGTTTATATGTTGACTAACATACTAAAGCACATGAAGTACTTGATTATCATTTTAACTGCAGTGTGTTATTTGACAGTAATGTATCTTAAATGTACTAAATTGTTCATTACAATTGCTTCATCATTACAAATGTGTAATAACAAATATATCTATATGCATGCCATACAAGTTCAATAGAAATTACATTAAAGTATATTTTCGTCTACCATAAATGCTTGCCAGTACATTCGGTTCACTTTAACATTTTAATATTTCAAAGACCATGGAAGTAATTATGAAGTTACATATACAACGTGTATAGTCTGTTTTGGTTTAGTTTTCAGTGTATTCGGTTCCAGTTTTGCCTGCCTGAGTTCCTAGTTAGTTTCCCTGGCTGTTAATTAGTTTCTACACAGCTGTTTCTGACAGTGCATGCTTCCGGGTTCTAGATCAGAACGGCCTTATTGGCTGACGCGGTTCACGTGAGCAGCACGACGCATGCGTGTGATGCTGATGCAGGAGCCGGCCAATACTGAGTCTGTGTTCTGACGTAGAACATGGAATCCTGCACTGTTTTTGCACACAAATGGTATTCTCACCACTTCATAACATTAAGGTTAAACCACTGTAGTCACGTTGACTATTTTAACGATGTCTTTACTACTTTTCTGGGCCTTGAATGTGGTAATTACATTGCTTTCTATGGGGGATAAAAAAATTAAATAAAAAAGTCTCGGATTTAATCAAAAATATCTTAATTTGTGTTCCGATGATGAATGAAGGTCTTATGGTTGTGGAACAACATGAAGGTGAGTAATTAATGACAGAAATTTCATTTTAGGGTGAACCCTTTAAAGACCTTAAAGATCTCTTTTTGACAAAATATAAAGATGGTCAAAAACAAACAAACAAACAAACAAAAACACTCTTAAGTTCAACTAATTGCATTTAATATAAATGTAAATTATAATGCATTTATTTAATTGTAAATAACATGCAATTGTGTCAGAAAACATTCAGTTCATACTTAAAGGGTTAGTTCACCCAAAAATGAAAATTATCCCATAGTTTACTCACCCTCAAGCCATCCTAGGTGTATGTGTAACACGGAAACAAACGAATAAGTATTCAGTATATTATACTCAACAATGTTTAAATAAGGCCTAGGTTCGGCTCTAGGAGGATTTTTTGAAAAAAAATAAAAGGTTGGGCCAAAGTATATTCAATCAATTAACAGCCGGCAATTTTATTATGTAATGGATAGTATTCACCACACTAAAGGTCTTTGAGTCCGAAATTTGCGTCCGAAATTTTCGCACTTTAAAAAATAAATATGACCTCACGTTGTGTCAGTCACGTTTACACACTGCCTCCGAAACTTTCGTCCGTCATAAAAAAAATTCGGATCAGGTTCCATTTTCTGTGTTTTTCGCATCCGTGGCACGCATTTTGGGAGACGTTTTGACAATTCAGAGCCACCGTACAAGCGAACGCCAAAATTCCGAATGCTATCTGACAAGTTGATCCACGTCGTCTACAGCACAAAGCAGTAGGCCAGCACTGTATAACAAACAAAGTGCGGAATACAAAGAGACAGAATATAAAGACAGATTGTGCCAGTAGCAAAGCATCAAACTGAGCCACTAAAGTAAACTCTGAATTGGTCGGGATAATCACGCAGCTCCTTGATGAGGTGGAACTCTCCTTTCTCTCTATGTAATCTCGGGATTGGATGGACCCAGTATTTCCTCTTTCTTTTTCTCTTTTTAAGAAGAGAGGAGGACATGCTCACTGCTTGAAGACTCCATTTTGTATTGTTTTGCAAATTTTTTCGCAACGGATTCATTAATGCGCATCAGACTCAGTGTGCAAGGTCTCTGTACATGACGAATTTTTAGGATCACATATACGAAAAAACGCATACGAAAATTTCGGACTGTGTGCAAAGGCCTTTAGTATTCATCAAACTATTCAGCAGACATTAAAGGCCCACTGAAGTGTCTTGGAACGTGCACCATTATTCAATGTGTTGACGTAATTTCAACAAACAAGACAGGGTGATTTATCGAACAGCCCCGCCCCCTTTTTTAAATAGCCAATAGCGTTTCGTTTATATCACAGCTCGGCCAGAGCTGTTAAACTCAGTAAAACCTGTTTCCTTTTAATATCTAACCATTTATCCTCGTAATCTCCTCTATATCACTTTAAAATACAGCATTCTGTGCAGAATTTAAATGGGTCCGATACCTTTTGTGGTCTGAGCCGACTTGTGGATATGATCCGCTCTGTGCTCTCGTGTTCCTGGGCCAGAGCAGACTGTGCTTGCGCTGCGGCGGTTCACGTTATACTAACGCGAAAACGGACTTCATTTGCATCAATGGAAAGCATATTTACACTGTCTGAATCGTTCCCTATTCTCTATATAGTGCACTATGTGCCATTCACCATATAGAAACCAGTAAATGTGCGAACAAATGACCGATTTCAGTCGCAGTGTCTGTTGATAGTGTAGGAGGGGGCGGGACTTCAGATTATAGAGAGCATTTGATTGGACAGAAGATTTGATGAAGTGCGATGTGATGTGTCATGAAAATCCGTGATCCATTTTAGCAGAAGTGAGAGACTGTAAGTTTTGAATGCTTATATCTCTTAAATGCGATTTTGTCATTGTTTTGGAACGCACCAGCTTATTCATAACATTAAGGCTAACATATTCATACTAAAAGCTGAAAAACTTAAATTTTGATTTCAGGGGGACTTTAACAATGGGACAGTTAATACGGTCAATTCTGTTCAATATACAAAGTAACGTTCGTTTTAACATTGTTTGTGGTTAAAAGAGATGGAAATGGAATGGGGAAATAGTCAATTAATTAATCGTTTCATTGTTTTATTTTGTAATGTTTATAATAGAGCCATTAGTCTGAGATCGATTCTTTATTATAGTGAAGTTTAGAGTAGATCCGTTAATCTGAGATCGATTGCTCATGTCTCGCTTCCTCACACGGTATCGCGAGTTTCTCCATACGGGCGAACGTTATCAGGTGAGATCGCGAGAGTTTGCTCATACGAGTAAACGCCATCCCTGAGGAAACATATCATCTCTTGTGATTAATTCTCCTTGTTTATTCTCAGGCGTAACAATTTCAGATACAAAAAACTTTGAATAAACAATTCCCACAATGTAGATGAGTACACAGTGGTCTGATTCCTACTCAACACCAAGAAAAAAAAAAAAAGTTTGATATGGAGTCCAAAGTTGTCCAGAGTAAAGTCTCAATAGTCCTCCTTTGCGTGTGTGTATGTTGTGTAATGTTCAAATGTCAAAAGTAAAGGCCTTTTGTGTTATTTTCTCTACCCGGGTAGTGTGTGTATGCTTAGCTCTCAGTTCAACGGATCCGTGTGGAATCGCGATGACTCTTGAATCACAGATCAGGCTCTGGCTCGCCGTTCAACCGTGGATCAAGCAGAATCAGCATTAAAAAAAACAATCTGCACAAAATAAGTCACATTAAACATTTCTTGCTGTTAACAATTTCTACATCGACATCTAATATCAGGTGCACAAAATGTCTGCGAGTTCAAATGTTAATCCAACACGTGAAAATGTTAACATGAGCACGCTTAACTACATAAGTGTCAAAATATATCATCTCATTGTACAACATCTTTTTTTCCCTTCGTCATACTCACAGATGACGCAATCATTCAACCTTAAACAGATTAACTAATGTTGTACACAAATTAATTAACTCGATAACAATTCGACCTCCTGAACATACAAAATTACATTCTTAAACATCATATATAACTCTGATTGGTTTTTATGACGACAAATAGAGAAAGATAAATGTCAATTAGTTCAAAGTAATGCATTAATCAGCAAAACTCACCAGAGATCTCGTAAACGAAAAAACTCACAATCAAAAGCATTGACTGGTTCAGAGACGGGATGAAACGACAACCTGAACAATCAATAGGAGTCTTAGTAAAAGTAAATACATATTAAAAATGAAGAAACATAACGAAATGAATAATTTATGGCACCTCATGCCAACCTCGTCCGAGCAAGTTGAGCTGGCTTCTTCATCTGAATTTTACATTGAATGACTCACTCAACATACTTCAGTGTTTACCGACCTCTAGAGGTTAGCCGTAGTATTGCAACAAATACACAAGCATTGCTTTGTGGTATATAAATGAAAAAGAGTTACAAACAAACAAAAAAGAAAAATGTAAATGTATAACTCAAGGAGGTTACATATGACTTTCTTCTTTCAGCCAAATACAATCGGTGTTATATAAAAAAATATCCTGGCTCTTCCAAGCTTTATAATAGGAGTGAATGTTACCCTATATTTTGAAGCCCAAAAAAGCGCATCCATCCTTCATAAAAGTAATCCATATGGCTCCAGGGGGTTAATAAAGGCCTTTTTGTAAGAAAAATATCCATATTTATAACTTTATAAACTATAATCACTGGCTTCCGCTAACAGCCATACGGAAGTTGAGTTCTGGTGGAAGAGTGACCTCTGACCCGATATATTTAAGTGTATTATTTTAAAGTATATTATTTCTGTAATAAAATTTTTTTTTAAAAGTATGCTACAGGTCAAGTAGCCTTTTTTCACAAGAGTAATTTTGAGTTCAACCTTATTTGTCAAGCTTTCATAATAACCTACTGTTTTTTACTAGTCATAAGGGTGTCATGGAGGAACTGCTGCCTCGCTCCCTCCTATCTCTGTCCAGATGCCAAGCTCTCAACTGGAGTGGGATTTGAGAGAAGGATCCTCAGCCCCTGGAACAGCTGAGCCAACTATACCAGATGACAGATGGGCCGACCCCTTCCGATATCTTTTTTACCCACCTGTCACTGTTCTCCTCACTAACACTGGCCCCACCTTTGACTGCACTCTTTATCCATGACCACTTTTTATTTATGTTGTTTGCACTTAAAATGTAAAAAAAAAAAAAAAAACTCTTCAAGTGATGATGCAATCACCATAAATGTGTCTGTCTTTGCTTTGAGTCACACAATTCTATCATTAGATAAAAAATTCTCCTTAAAGTTGGGGTATGTATTTTTTCAACAACACTGTTTGGAAGTTAGTCGGGCTGACATCAACAACAAACGTTTAACCAATCAGCATTAGGGGGCATATGACGGTCAAGGAGACAGAATGAGCAAGAGGGAGATTTGAAAGAAAAAAAGAAAAGAAAAAAAAACGCAGAAAGAGAGATGATGAGACACAATACAAAAGAGCTCAGAAGAATATCACTGGAATGAAGGTTTATGACTGGGCAAGCACTTTAGGACCAGCGTTAATATTAGAAAAGCTTTCCAGCGCTGGAGAGAGCTAAGCGGGAAGGCCTGAAAACAGACGCGGAGGCTGCTTTGATTCCGCTTCATACGTGAGTAACACTGGGTTTGAGTGTCATTGATTGTCTGCTGCTGTGCTGTTGGTGACTAACAACAAACACTTGTTTGTATTTACTCTTGTGTACTTTTTGTGCTTTCTTGACGTTCGTTCATCATCTGCGCTTTATTTTTCGTGAAGCATTTTGTTGCGCGTTAGCTGTGATAAACAGACATCCACTCTCGCATTGCGTGTGTAATAGTGGCCAGATAGTGAGAGTTGCTGCGCACTGACGACCGCTAGAGAATGCAGTGTTGTCAGTGCACTTGCCTTGCTTTCCAGCAGCGAACGGGCTGGGGCTCGAGACCGACCCGGAGCAGGGTGGTTAGGATTGGAGGATGAGTTTTGGAGGCAGAGCAATGAAGAGAGGGGTGGATTTGTTTGGGTTGCTTTCAAATATCAACAATGTCCAACAGCGTTGTTGAAAAAATACATACCCCACCTTTAAGTAGCTTTAGTGTACTTAGCTACTTGATTTAGTAGCTTCTAGCATAGCTATCGTAATTACATTTTCAAATGAGTAGCTTGACTGTAGTTGAACTACTTTTGTGTTGTGTGAATTATGTATGTATTTCATGTACTGAAGCTAGTTTTAGTGTTAGCTTTCCCAACACTGATAGTATCTTGCAATGAACTCTCGTCCTTCAAAAGCACTTAACAAAAAACACAAGCTGAAGCCAAAGCTCCCACAGTCAGCAGTCATGTTGATCTTACTGTATAATAGTATTATAATATTCCATCATCAATACTGAATACATTAATACTGTGTACAATATATATACTGTGTACTTATTGCCAAGACTTTGTATTTGTTTTCTGTTGGATCTACTGTTTATTAATTATTATTATTATTTTATTTCTGTTGGATCTGTTTATTTCCTCCCCCTGTTCAGTTGCAGACCAGGCCTGGGACATTTTCAGACAGAAGGGCTAGAGACTTTTTTATTAATAGCATCACTGGTCACTCAATAAATACTCTGGCATTTCAGTCATATTGTATATCCCCTGAATATTGCTGTATGTGGAAGAGTTTCATTTTATGCTCTTCTATAAAACACAATTCACTGATACACAAGATGCCCCCCTTCCTTGCTTCCTTCCTTATCTTCCTCTCCCATCCTTCCTTTTTATCTTCTTTGTCTAATTGGAAAGGGTCAGCCTCTGGGGCAATGTCCTCATATCCTGATTCTACCCAGAAATTTTATATTACAAGACATAAGTGAGGGTAATTTGGAAAATAATGTCTTATACTATGATTGCTGCACAAATGGTTGAAAATGTCTTGTTCCTGTTGGTTCATGTTCCCATGCCTACCACAGGATCCTGTTCTCTCAGTATTGAAGTCATTTCTACACCAGTGTGATGAATGTAAATTAGTATCTTGGTTTTACAGCTTTTTGTATTTTTTTTCTTCGTGTGGAAGATTGAATAATTGTTCTAGACAGCAGGAAAAAAATGTGCACAGCAATGTGTGTGCGTGCATGTGAAAGCAAATGTTTCCAATATTTCCATGAGCATTTGTGAAATTATATGGAATCTCTTCACAGGTTGTGTAAGTCAAGTATAAAATTTAATCAGTGTAACGTCCACTTGGTGCTATTAATTGACCTTGCCTCTTAGTGGGATCCAACAGTCTGAGACCACATTAAACATTGAAATCTGGAAATAAAGTTTTAGGAGTAAAAAAAAAAAAAGTCACATATCTATTAAATTAAAATGAATAATACTGTATGTCCAATTTTAACATTGTGATTATGATCTATGATGTACTCTAAAGATCTCACACTTTGATTAAACCACGTGAAAAAAGTGCTCTTAAAGTGTATACTTATAAAATATACTTAATTGCTCTAATTTCACACACAAATTTTGTAATTAATATACTAAAAATTATTCTTTAGTACTTCTTAAGATAATCTTAAGAACATCTAAGTGTACTCAACTGTGCTATTTTGAGACACCATGAATATGAACTAAAATGTGCTTTTAACATACTATCTCTGTATTTAAAAAAAAAAAAAATGTAATTAGTTACCACTTGTAGTACACTTTCATACACTTTTAAATATACTCATCAGACATAGAAAATAGACTTATTTAAAATATAAGAATAATATATAATAAATATATACAAAATGTATTTATAATGTATTGCCCACATATATTTATACATTAAATAATTCATTTCAAATGTATTGTGACTGTGTTAATATTCCCTTTATATGATGTAGTTAAGTATATGTTAATGGTGTTTTACAGTAATTAATACATTACTGTATTTTTCATGAAAATCCATTAAAATAGAACTTAGTGATAGTATATATAAAAATCCACTAAAATTTTATGTAAAGCGTTCATAGCACACTTTTAAGTAATGCACTTATAAAACACTTCTGTATATTTGGGTTATTTTGTCTGACTACACAAGTGTTAGTGTTAATTAGTGCATTTATATTAAGTGTACTTAGTTGGGTAATGTACTTCTAACTAGTACATTAGTAATATATTTTTAATAAAATTAATTTAATTTAAACTTAAGATTACTATATAAATGTCTACTAAGACCAAACTAATTTTTAAAGCATTCAAAGCACACTTTTAAGAAATACACTAATAAAACTCCTCTGTATATTTTTTTGCGGTAGTATACTTTATTTTAATGCACTAAAAATCAATTTAAGTATTAGTGGTATTTAGTATACGTTTCAAGTGCACTGAAGTACTACTAAAGTAGAAATATACTTTTAATTAGTGTATTTATAGTGTATAACTTTTACAATTTTATTTAGCACAAAAATAAGAATGTACTACAAATGTACTTGCTTGTATATAAGTATTTTTTTTAGTGCATTCAAGTATACTTTATTTTTCCCTGGGTAGGAAGGGTGAGCTGGGGGAGGTGAATGGTTTTAGAGGAACTCTGATAGCACACTGCAGGACTAGGACTGAAACCGGATTATTTAAATGTTGAGCAAGCAATCTCATTTGCCGCAGAATCCGTAGAGGCCAATCAGCTTGTACCATGTGGTAATGTGATTGCTTGCAGATTGCATGTAAAGGACCTATCAGCCTGTGCCATCTAGAGTTTCATGACTGAACTAGATATTATCTGTAGAGCATATTAGAATGATTTCTGAAGGATCATGTGACACTGAAGACTGGTGTAATGGCTGCTGATGGCTCAGATTTGTCATTACAGGAATAAATTACATTTTAAAGTATATTAAAATAGAAAAAAAGTAAATGGTTATTACCATATCATTTATTAACATTATTACCAAAACCTTTAAGTGGTAGTAATATTTCATAATATTACTGTTTAATTATTTTTGATCATATAAATGATGCTTTGGTGAGCGTGATTTTTTCCCCCCAAACGGTTCAGCGTAAATCCCCGCCCTGCAACCAATTTCATTGGCTGAGGTTACAGTGACGGGTAGGTTTAGGGATCAGGGTTGGGTGTAGGCAATCGTTACTGTAATTGACATGGCCAATGAAATGTTTAGAATCGGCTCCAGGGCTGGATTTCCACTGAACTGGTTTGGGGGGAAAAAATCACGCCTTTGGTGAGCATAGGAGACTTCTTTCAAAAACATTAAAAATTTTACAGAGCCCAAACTTGTGAACGGTAGTGTATACTACACACTGTTCATCATTTATCATTGTTCATCATCTGTATATACTAATCTCGTTTGACTGTTCTTTGAACATTCTGCTGGTTGTAAGTTCAACAGTTCATCACGTGGATGAAGTCATTTATGTCATTTTGGACCTTGATGCTCTGCCTTTATAGAACTTTGCACTTTTAGCACAGAGGTAATGCTGTTTCCAGCTGAATGGGTCTTGATTTGTCAGAGGAGAGCTCACTGCTCCACCGAGTGTGAAAACTCACTCATGAGGTGACTACAGCAATTGACAAGTGGCTCAATAATCCTGAACCACAAGTGCTCCTCAAAACAGCACTTTACTGTGGCCTTCATGTCTCCTAACCTTTGCAGGGAAGTCAAATGAATGACTGTCTTAATGAGTATTTCATTTGAGGATTCTCACTCACTGATCAAGTTTTAAGGCCTGTTCACACCAAGGATGATAACTGGAATGATAACAATAATGATATAGTTTTAAAAATTGTCAAATGTAAAAGAATAGCAGAGTCCACACCACAACTATAACGATAACAGCACAGAGAAATTATATCACTGGAATCACTTTCACAAAGAGTTTTTTTCCCCACACAATTATAAAGTAATATAAAGAAATTCATATAACAACAGAAGCTCTTTTCTTAGTTATTCAGCTATTCCTAGCTATTCAGACATGCTGCAAGGCATCCCAATAGTATAGGACAGTTGAATCACAACACAATAGTTTCACAGTTACATTCTTTTTAAGAATGTCCTCGACTGAAACAAAGGATGTGCTGCAGTTAAAATGTGCACATTGTTTACTTCATATTGTAAATCAATTCATCCAAGGTTTGAAATAAAAGACTCATGTAAGATGTACTGTAACAGTGAAGCAAAGCATAAACCTCTATGAAACTGAAAATAGAGCTGAATGATTCTTATATGAAAGAGATCAAATTGACATTTTCTTTCTTTTTTCTTTCTTGACTGCAAAAAAAAGAGAGAGAAACAGATTTGAGTCTGATACTATATAAAAAAAAAGACATTTCTGTGAGCAAGGAAATTGCACTGGTTTAGAATTTTCAGTATATGCATTATAATTTTACTCAGCAGCTATTAACACTTTCATGATTTATACAATTATTTTATAATACTATTTTTCACTATTCATTTAATGTATTATCAATTTGATTCATATAATTCATTTTTTAAATAAAAAGTTTCTTCTTTTTCTTCTTTTTTTTAAGAGCAATAAAAAACTCAATTATGAAGTAGCCTGTGGCTGTGAAAAATGAAATCCCTAGCTTAAATGGCAGAGTCATAATTCAATTCCAAGTAACATCCTGGTCTGATCCCATTATTTGGGGTCAGCTATTTTTTTGGTGCCCATCTGTGTCTGTATGTATCAGTGTCTGATCTCATTGCGTCATAATGGAAAGGCCCAGATTCTTCATTTAAACTGCACTAAATCAAGGGAAGTATGTTGCACTTTAATCTAGTCTCTCGCTCTTTTAACTTCACATTTTTGAGGGACGTTCTCTTCAGCAATCTCAAAAACAATACCATGTTCACTTTTCTATTTGAATATCAGTTTTCAAAGTGATTCATCTCTGAAAAGGTTACCAGATGCATGGATCTGATGGTCATTTGAAATCCTTTCGTGATGAGAGATACCTATTTTCTTGCCTAATAGGAAATCAAATCAAAGACAAGTTTTCAAACTCCTTTCCTCGCGGTGCTTCCTGTTCAATGCATTTTTGATCTGCTTAAAGATGTCTGTTCCACTGAGTGAAGCTCTGCAAATTGCCAAAGCAATCAAGAGCACAAACTTTTCTCTGAAGTTGACAGCAGAGTAAGAGTTGTTTTGACATCTAGATAATCATTTTCTGCTTTTAAGGTTTAGACTATTTCTGTTTTATTTGTCTTGGCCTTTTATTTCATGACAGTGAAAGCTCCATTTGACCAAAAAAAAAAACTCAACAAAGTAAACAAAACAAAATAGACCAAGGATGTAACCACATATTCAGGATTGGGTGAACCAAAATAATGTTTATTGTTTTAAATCTAGTGAGAACAGCTTACTTATTAAATTCTGTATGAGAAAATAATGTCACATTGAAAAAATGACACACTTAAAGGGTTAGTTCACCCAAAAATGAACATTATGTAATACCTTTGTTCATCTTCGGAACACAAATTAAGATATTTTTGATAAAATCTGATGGCTCAGTAAGGCCTGCATCGCCAGCAATAACACTCCCTTTTTCAATGCCCAGAAAGCTACTAAAAACATATTTAAAACAGGTCAAAAATAACAAAATAGTAACTTTATTCAACAATATCTAGTGATGGGCGATTTCAAAACACTACTTCGAAGCTTTATGAATGTTTTGTTTCGAATCAGTGGTTTGGAGTGCGTATCAAACTGCCAAAGTCACATAAACTATTGAAGTTTCAAAACACTTATGACGTAACGAAGCCTCGTTTACTGAAATCATGTGATCTTGGCGCTCTGGACCACTGATTCGAAACAAATGATTCGTAAAGCTTCGAAGCTTCATGAAGCAGTGTTTTGAAATCGCCCATCACTAGATATTGTGGAATAAAGTCGCTATTTTGCTATTTATGGCACACAAAAAGTATTCTCGTCGCTTTATAATATTAAGGTTGAACCACTGTAGTCACATGAACTGTTTTAAATATGTTTTTAGCTTTCTGGGCATTGAAAAAGGGAGTGTTATTGCTGGCGATGAAACTTGAATTAGCGCTTCTCCTCAGGTGGATGATTGACATCACAGAGTTTACCTGTATTTTAGAACTGATGTGTGAATGGTATCTTATCAGTAAAAAGATGGAATGCTGTTGCTTGTATGAACAGCACATTTGTGTATTTACCTCTAAAGTAGTTCTGGCAATGTTATGGCAGTTTATCGGGATTACTGTGTGAAATGTCAGAGATGACAGGATGTAGACTCCAAACTGTGTTGTTTGGAATATGACCAGCTGTTGCCTAATTTTTTCTATATAGTTCAGCAAAGTATTGGAGAATTGCAGGGAATGCAATTTTTAAAGTCATGCAATTCGAAAGGCTATTGATAACGAGGATATAACTAGCTATACATTATTAAGTACTGTCAAATTTGCACTTTCATATTGCAAATTTCATTCCATATAGTCAAACTTTCATTTCATATATTTAAGTTTCATTCCAAATATTCAAAGTTTCATTCTATATATTCAAGTTTCATTCCATTTCATATATTTTTCCTATTCCATATGCTCAAACTTCATATTATAAATACAATAATTTCCTGAACGGCATGCCATAACATTTCAACTCATTTGGAATAGAAGCTAGCTAAATTGTCCCTCACTTCATTTGCAAAGATGTGTCATTTGTTTTCAGCAATGTTCTTAACTATCCTTTTTTTAAATGACAATAAATTACAGCTAACAAATTAATTAAGTAAAATTATTACTCTGATTGCTATTCATTAAAAAGAGAATATATGAGTTACCAAGAGACGCATGCATAATTGCGCCACATGACTATTTATTGACCATTGAGCATTAAACAATATTGTGATAAAGTTAATGTACCAGTTTGCCCTGGGAATTCAGCCTTAATTGCAGTGTGTCTCCAATGGTTAAGAAAACAGACTGTCAAATGCTATTGCATTTTTTTAAACTCAACAGAGTGGAACAAAACTCTGGAGTGCTGATCTAAATCAGATTGGAACATTCAATGTTCAATCTCAAAATGGATTTTAGATACAGAGATGTATAGTTTTTGTGGATACCTAGCTTATTAGCAAACAACATTATTTGATCAGAGCTAAAATAACATCACAATAACAAAGATTTGACTGTGGTTTTTATACCAACAAGTTACTTCCCTTTATGACATGCACAATGTTGGATTATGGTCATGGCATCAGCCTCTCTTTCTGCGTTTGGTGTAAATACAGTACTATACTTCTAAGGTAAAAGATACATCATGCAGATGCGCTGGGACACATCATCAGTGATGTATCCTAGGGTCATTGGGTGTTTCGGGTCTTTCAGCATCAGACACCCTCACCCAGGCGACCTGGCTGAAGTTGATCAGACCCCTGACTGTGTCCCAGCAGCATTTGCCCACGGTTCTGCCCTCTTAATCCAAAGCCACCTTGTGACTTTCTCTGTGGCTTTGGTTGCGGATCTGAACGCCACATCATCAGTGATGTATCCTAGGGTCATTGGGTGTTTTGGGTCTTTCAGCATCAGACACCCTCGCCCAGGCGACCTGGCTGAAGTTAATCAGACCCCTGACTGTGTCCCAGCAGCATTTGCCCACGGTTCTGCCCTCTTAATCCAAAGCCACCTTGTGGCTTTCTCTGTGACTTTGGTTGCGGATCTGAACGCCTTTCTCTTTGCCTCCCCGGTGATGCCTATTAGTGTAAACACTTTGCAGAGTGATCGCCCTGTAAATCCTCTGCAGCCCACCTCCAGAGGCTTACAACGAGTTTGCCATCCCTGCCTCCTGCACTCTTCCACTAGCTCCTGGTACTTGGCATGCTTCCTCTCATTGGCCTTGTCAATGCACTCTTCCCAAGGCACAGTGAGCTCCAGCAAGATCACTTGCTTGGTAGAATCTGAGACAATGGTCATGTTTGGACAAAGCTGCATGGATATTATTCTGGTTGGGATCTTCAGCCATTTGCCAAGATCCACCTCCAGTTGCCAGTCAGTGGTGGTAGTGAGGAGGCCAGACTGCTCTCAGTTGTGGTTGGGCCTTCTCTCCGGCTCTGAGAAACTTTGGTGGTCTTTGGTTTGTGGTGGCCCTTGAAGGCTGTGGCTATGCTCTCAGCAAATGATGTTTCGTTAACAAAGCTCAGGAGGAGCATGTTCAAATGATCTATCCAATCAACATGTCATCAGCAATTATCATGTCCATCCTATCAGCATGAGAGGAGGCCTATATATATACACAGTCGACTCACCTACATTCCTCGACAATTTTCAGCATCCCTCCACCACCCCGACTCCTCACTCTTGGCTGAGTACTCTGGGTTCAGGCCAAATACCGAGCTCGGAGCCCTCTCTTCAGACAGCACACCAAATACGCATACCATTTACTCTATCTGACTTATTTGTAAGTGTGAACTCATGAACTGCCTTAAGCACCTGGTCGTGGCACCAGCGATAGCTCCCATCCCCAAAGGCCTTTGAGCAGCTACTAAGGAGGTGTTCTAGGGATCCCCTTCCTGAACAAAGGGGACAGGATGGTGTCTCGCTTTTGCCCCAGACTTGGAGATTTGCTGGACTTAGTAGGATGTCTTAGACGGTTTGGACTAATAACCTGATATGATGGAAGTCTGCTTTCCAGATGTCGGCCCAGGTGATCTTACCTTGCAGAACATTTTCCCATTTAGACCAAGCTCCTTACTGTCCCATTCCCACCATTCTGCTAGCTCTTACTTCCTCCATGTCTGCCCACACTTCCCCCTGAACAAGATGTTGACGCTCTTTACCTTGAGAATGATCAACTCTAGTTACCAGGAAGTAGCCAAAGCCTGCAATCCCTATTGCTATGGGCCCCACCCGCACCTTGTGCCTCAGCTGTGACTCAGCCACCTCCAGCAATTTTTCTGTGCTCCATTTCCTACCTGTTCACACCTGTATACCAGCTGCTTCCACCTTTGGATTCCTTGACTTTCTATACTGCCATGCTTCCCGTGTTCTTGACACCACGAACCCTTCCACAAAGCTGCTGATCAGGAATTTCAGGATGTTGCTAGTGATGTACAAAGCAGCACTGCTCAGACTGTGAGGTAGACCAAACCATCTTTGCAGGTAGCTGCTGATCTTTCTCTCCAGGACCTTGACAGTTGTTATGGGCACTTGCCCAGTTGATGAGCATCTCTAGCCTTTGGAGAATCCACCTGTTGCCCAGGACGGATATGGTGGTGACAGTCAGGTCATCCATGAAGGCTCTTATTGGGGGCTGTCGCACTCCAGATCTGAAAGAATATCTTGCATTCGATGCTTAGCAGTGAGATGACTCTGAACTGACTGATATTCTTTGAATTCTCTTCCTTAGGGATACATACACCATCTGCATATTGCATATCTCCACTCCTTGGCAACTCTTCCCCTGCACCAGATCACCCTCAGACTCTTCCACAGGTGCCAAAGGAGTTGCGGGCAGCACATGTACACAGTGTATGGAACTTCACTAGGCCCTGGAGTGGAGGCTGATCTGGCCCTTTTCACTACCTCCTGAACCTCCATACAGCCGGGCTCCCTCATGACAAACTCAACTTTCGGAGATTGTGGACTTATGAGGGCTGTGTGTGGTTCCAGTTCCAGGTCCTTATCTGGGTCGCTCAAGGTGTTGTGCAAAAAGAGTTCACCTCCCCAGTTGAGCATGAGGCCGCTGCTGCGCTTGTCACCTAGGAGCTTCTTAGTAAACGAGAAAGGGTTGGAAATAAAGGCAGCACGCTTCCTCGCTCTTTCCTTAACCCACCTCCGGTGCCACTCTGCTCTGAGCAGGGACATGAGCTTCTTTCTTAAGATGTTGCAAAGCTCGGGCAAGTGGTTGCTTTTCTTCTTCTCTCGCCACCTTGTACTGTTTTTCAAGACTTCGAAGCTCCTGACACAGTTGATGTATCTTTGTGGCTCTATGGTTCCTAGCGTAGGAGGGCTTGGTGTTTCCACTCTCAACATGGCCAAATCTCTTGGCGACGTAGCTGACAATGATCGACGTCATGGCCTCGAGCCAGCTGTCCACTTCCCCCTTAGCTGTAGCTTTAAAGATCTAGCTAACGTCGGTGTTGAACTGCCACCACATGGTTTGGCTGTTAGCTGAAAGCCACTTGATCCGCTTCTGTGGACTATTCTACAGGAATTGGAGGGCCCTACTGCTTGGAAGGACTGGGCTCTGTGGGGTGAATCCTGGCCGGGCTCCTCCTGTGTAGTTACTATCATAGGGTTTATTCATTTTGTAATTAAAGCATGCTATTTATATGCATTTTTGATTTTAATTGCACACATTCTAGCACTGTTTGTCTGTTTGCATCAATATTACTTGTTTTATTTGTTGATTCTACTGTCTTATTTTTGGGTGCCCCTCAGATTGTCAGGATTATGTTTTGTTCATTGTGTTTTGGTTTGGTTCTGTTCCTGTTCCCTGTCAAATTATGTTGACCTAGTTTCTGTGTATAGTTCCTGTTAAGCTTGCCTGAGTTCTAGTTTGTTTCCTTGGTAACACATTAGTTAATCATTCTGTTCTGCTGTTCCTGTTTAGTTCCCTCATTTATTCTGTGTATATATACTCCCTTTTTTGTTCAGTTCTTTGTCTGGTCTCATCTTTGTGAAGTGGATGTGTTTCCTGAGATTCTCCTGCCTGTTTTGTGTATTATTCTATTCGTTTTTGTGCGCTTACTTATAGCACCCACCCGTGACGAAGATGGAGGCCCCTGTCAGTCAGAGGCCTCAGGTCTCAAAGCTAAAACAATAAAACACAAATAAATGCACAGACATTTTCAAACAAACCCACATGGGTAAACCGAGCATTTCAATCACATCTAATTTATACTAATTAACAAGAAAAATAATAAATTAGAGGCCTAAGTGCACACAATTGTTTTGAAGCAGTTAATTATGAAGGTGTTTGTTCTGTTATCGTCTCATTTAAAGTGCATTAAAAATCCCAAAGAGATTCTGCATGAAATTAAAATTAAATTAAAATTAATCATATGATAAACATGTTGCAATTCAGGGATTGTAATATTTGGTTATTTACTAATAAACGCAAATCAAATTCACTCTTCAAAAAAACATTTTTGAATGTTATTTTTGTATAAATACTATAATTCTTTGTCTATAAATGCGTTATTTTGGCAAAAAGCATAAAGGTTTTAAATCTGTGAAATCTTCAGGTATAAATGAGATGTATATCATTTCAGCTGACAGTTGAGTTTGGGATCTAGTGGTTACAGAACAAATCCCCTAATCTCAATTCAATTTTGCCAAAACCATCAGTATGGTGTTCTGGTCAAAAAAAAAAAAGATCTTGTATGCTTTTATGAAGCCGCACAGAACAGTCCTTCTCGTTCCCATGTTGCTGAAATTGGAATACATCTCAGCCTTTGTAGTCGCCCCCACAAATTCTTCATTCTGCAGTCTGATTAGGGACTCCCCTGCTGGGATGTTGAGAGCAGAATGGTGACAGGTATCTGAGTGGCTCCCTCCATGGGGCCTGTCTGCCAGAGAGAGAGGAGGTCGACTGCTGAATGCAGTACTGTCAGCTCAGACACATTCCACTGCTCTCACCTTATTTCAGTCCTGACGCTTTCATATGTGCTTTATTTACTAAAAAGAGGGGTTTTGCTCAATGCTCAGCACAGAATCTTTAGGGGATACTGAAATGGAGATTTCACCAGAAATCATGAATCCTGAAAATCATGACATCAATAAAATGTTTGACCTTTAAATCCAGCTTCTGATTTACAGTATTTAATGTCTCGTGTTGTGATATTGTTGAGTAATTGTGCATGTTACGTGTACATGTATGTTATATGCGTCATAACCTGTGTTTAAAAGTATTACAAGTAACGCATTACAAGTAACGCGAGTTATGCAATCAGATTACTTTTTTCAAGTAACTAGTAAAGTAACACATTACTTTTAAATTTACAATAAAATATCTGAGTTACTTTTTTAAATAAGTAATCCAAGCTTTTCCCATTTATTGACTGACACTTCACTTCTCTTGTCGCCATGCTGAGAGAAATCAGCAGTAAGTGCAGAGGCGTTGTGTGATGGTTATTGTAGTTCTAGACTAAATGTGAGCATGCATTTACTCATTTCGCACAAAAACTGACTCAGTATTCCTCAAAACGAATAAAAACAGTGAAATGCAAACTCAAAATATTAAGCAAACCTGCAATAATTAAATATGTTGAATAATACAAATATACTTTATGTATTTAATCTCACTTTATTAACAAATGTCTCTGCTGCTGACCTTTGATGATCCAACCATACTAATAAGCAAAAATGACTTTAGATGTATTGAAGTACATTGTAAAACAGTTTGCAGTAACAATATATTCAGTTAATATCATTATATATATATATATATATATATATATTTTTTTTTTAAATCATGAATGGATGCTGCCTTATTTGGACCTTACTTGGACCTTACTTGCTCAAAAGCTGATGAGAAAAGTAAGAAGAATGGGAACGGGAAAAGGCAGATTTTAACTCAGGTCGGTCATGTCAAAAGGTTAAGTCATTATCCTTACTTATCACACCACTGTTTCTGCAACCATTGTTCCTCAACCAGTTATTGGTAATGTAAATAGCATTTGCCAACAAGACGGGCTATTTCCACTTTGCATATGATGTTTTTTAATCACAAATTAGCATATAAGAATAATTTCTGAAAGATCATGTGACACTGAAAACTGGAGAATGGTTGCTGAAAATTCTGCATTTAAAAATAGAATTAAAATAGAACATTTTTGATCAAATAATTGCAGCCTGAGAATTCTTTCAAACAAAAAAATGCAGATACCAAACATTTACATGTGATTACTTCAATTTGCCTATCCTGTGATCAAATTTATTTCAGATAAATTTAACAATGAAAATTTTATTTCAGATTTGTTTTACATTGTTCAAAATCCAACTTTTATCCAACTGACTTATTTGAAAATAGATTATTTATTTGATTATTTATTTATAGATTTTTTTTATTTGAAATAGATTCTGAAGCACAGAATTTCAGTGTGATCCCAGACTTTTGGACTTCACGGTATACACATTGTTCATTGAGCAATATCTGCTCTTTGGAAAAGCTGCCATGCCAGTGTTTTACAGATTAAAAGCTGATTTCATAGCTGATTCTCTCTGAGCACCAAAGGCTTGTTTTCGGTTTCATCTCAGTGATTTCAGGCAGTGACTGAAGGTCTTGTGACAGACTTGCATCATTAGGTTTGAACCTCAGACCTACAATCTGCTCAACAGTATCTGTGCCCACAGATGATGAAATGAATGACTCCAGCATTCTGCTTGACAGGGAAAGAGAAACGTCATCACAGCAATGCTTTCAGATGTTTCCAGGTCTATGATCGATAAGCTCATTATAAGATTATGTGTAATTACAGTCAGATATATGTTTGAAAATTTCAAGCAAATAAGATTTTTCTGTTTCACTTTCAATTACAGGTGATTAAAGACATTCATTTAGGTTTTTAACACATTCTGTCCCACCAGTTTCATCAGACCCGCAATCACCAAACCTCAGAGAATAATTGTCTACATTGTGAGAACAGGATTTCAACAGCATTCACCACTAGGGATGGGAAAAAAGGGCAGAAATCAATTAGCTGTTGCTCTTGCACTGCATAACTTAAAGACTGGCTTCATATTCCTCTCAATCTGTAGGAATAATTATGCATTAATCATACACTTAAATATGGCAGACTGAATTACAGAACAGTATTCAATATGTGAAGTGGATGCTGTGCCCTCTTAATTATTTTGTGACACTCTGTTTAATGTTAAAATTTCCCTTCAAGTTGACTCTCACTGCCTTATCTGCCTTTTGCATTCTCAACCTCCTCATTCCCCTCGTAGCAGCTGATTTTCTTTGGGCTGAAATTAATCAGCTTTTAATGATGAGTTTAATTATTGACATTGGAGACGTACACTCACAAATTCATGTTTAAATTTTAGCAACTTATTCCTGCATTCTTTCTTGTGACATCTGATTCTCAATCCTTCCTTGATTTAAACATCTTGACAGGAATGTGTTTGGATAAACTTCTTGGAAGATGGCATGTCCTGAGCTATGACTGTCAGGATTATGTTTAGTTTGGTTTTGCATTTCATTTTGTGCTTCTGTTTTCTGTGTTTCCTTTCAGTTTAGCTCTCTGATTAACAGCTTGTTAGTTTCCATAATTTCTGATTAGTTTCACCTGAGTCTCTTTTGGTTGCCTGTGTTTGATCTTATATATATAGCTCTGTGTTTTATGTTCTTTGTCGGTTGACATTCTTGTTTCGTGTGTGGATTCGATTTAGTTTGATTATTAAAAGACAATTTAACTTAGATTCTTTTTTTAGCACGACTACTTACCACACTGCGATGTGACAGACATGCTCTGCTCCATCTTACATATACTGTGTCCTTAGTTTTCAATGACAAGCAATCTGCATTGCCAGCACTAAAACTATCACAGCCAATCAGATATGAATATATAATGTATGAGGAGCAGGGTTTGGGCACTGAGTGCAATGCAGCAGAAATAAAAACTAAATGACCAACAAAATGTTCTGTTGCTCATTGAGGCTAGATATGACAAAAACTCGTTGTAAAAAATGGTACAACAGCTGTCACTGGGACCAGGGTTGGAAACTTTGGGGTAAAAATTCCACCAAAATGAACAAGAATGCACTCCTAATTCAAGATAATGGGGCAAAAATGCCCCACGATTAAACTAAATCAAATGTTAAAAAAAAAAATAATAAATCAGCCCAACCCAATCTTATGGGAAAATTTAACTATTTTACAAGGTGGCGATTTTGTATGAATTTGTATGATTTGAATCATACGAAAATGTATTTTAGAAAAAAGTAAGCATGAAGGTCTACCCCTAAACCTAACTGCCACTGGGGTGTAAGCAGATCGTATGAAAACGTACAGATGATATTGAATGAATTCATATGAATTATCCATCAATTCACCAAAACGTAAAATAGTTACGATTTGCTATGAGATTGTGTTGGAAAATGAATGAAACATGTTAGTGGTATTCATTTTAGATCTGCTTATGTTGCACCAAAGATTTATTTTACATGTTTTTTTTTTTTTTTTTTTTGCAGCGTTGAGCATTATAACCAATCACACACATTTCTGTTAAGCTTATGAATGCAATGGCCAATCAGAGGTGTTGACGTTGGAGTTGATTAAAACACTGACTGGAATTCTGCACTCTTGCGTATTCTCTTATCATAAACAAAAAAGTGCAGATACAAGTAAATGAGATTTATTCCATAGTGTAGACAGCTTCAGTGAATATAACAGCAGTTTTACAAAAGTGCATAACTTGCCCTAGACTGAAGTCTGTGCTAGGCTTGTACTTCTGCAGTAATAGAAATATTTTTCCTCTAAGTGAAGACGATAGCTTCCTTCCAGCAGAGATGTTCAGTGAGTGGAAATAATGCAGCCTTTCATAATACTTCACATGAAAACACATAAGAGCCGATGTTCACATTGTTAATGATTACTCATTCTAATGGGGTGAAATTCAAATAACACATGCAGATAATAAGAAGAGAATCACATTTGGAGAACAACACCCTCACAAATAAACACCCTATTGCTGCTCTTCATGAGTTCACATCTCATTTCTTGCTCAGAGTGAAGCCTCTCTCTTTCTTTGAGAATGTCAGCATGGAATAATCTATTAGGATCAGTGATCTTTAGCAGTCGAGAGCAGTCTTACACAGTTAAAGGGGCAGTTCACCTAAAAATCATCATTCTACCGTTTACTTACGTTGTTCTAAACCAACATGACTTTCTTTCTCCATTATTACGACACATATAAGGCTGTCTAGTACAGTATCTAAGCTGCTTTTGGCATTCCATAAAAAATCATATTTGTTTGTAAATGTTGGCAGAATGTCCAATTTTGGGTGAACTATCCCTTTAAGTGCATAATCTCTAGATTATGTATGAAAACTTTCTGTTGTCATGTTTGCTGATGGCTTTGATGAACACAGGTGCTATCTTCTCTCATGATGTGAAACAGTTATCACCTAAAGATCAACTGTAATGTGCCATGTATAAACAATGAATTATTATGTAACAAGTAGCAGATATGTGATACCTACTTTCGTTGCTAAGTATAGGAGGATAGGATTTCTGTTCTTTTTGCAGGTGTTTTTTTTTTTTTTTTTTTTTTGGAAGTATGGATCTCAAAACCCAAACTTTGTCACAAATAAGTGAAAGTTGAGGTTATATGCTGTGTTTATAAGTTATTTGTGTTGTTGTCAAATAAATAAAATGTTTGTTCTTTGGTATTAAAAAATGTAATTGTTTGGCTGTTTGGCTTTTTTAGTTCCAGCAATACTTAATAAAATGTTGAGGTGCACACCAAGAACTGTACATTCTGACTTCAAGCTCTTTTAATAAATACAAAGCCAATACACAGACAGACAGACAGACAGACAGACTTGATTGATTGATTGATTGATTGATTGATTGAGTGATTGATTGAGTGATTGATTGATTGTCTTCATTTGTTGTGATGGCAGACACACAGAGACTGCCAAAAGTTCACAAACTACTGACACAACACTTTCCATTTCCACAACACTCACTTTAAGGAACTCAAACTGAGGAAAAACAAAAAAACAAACAGAATATTAAGGACATCACTGTCTCCACCTCTGCCATTGCTGAGCTTTTGAGACCGTGAGGAGTATGCTGTCATACAGATGCTTTCGGAGATTTGGCAGTGAAAAACAATGTTCATGCCAGAACACATTTTTTGGGCCCTCAAGCAAGTGTGCAAAAATATAATAGAAAATGAAAGTTGCAGAAGAACACTATCAGTTTTAGTTGTAGAGTGCTGCCAATACACTTGTGCTCTGACTGCAAATTATTATTCTTTACCACTGAGAGATTGAAAATATTATCCTAAATTTATTCTTGGTTGCTCTTCCTGAATGTTCTGGGTCAAAAGATTAAGGCGATGTTTGCTTAGTCTACTATACAACAAAATTTACAATTTGAAGCTGTTAGACAATTTTGCAACTTTGCAATATGCATTATGCACCACCTTTGCATAATGCTATAAACAGCGTGAATGTTGAGCAGCTATAATTTACTGCTTGGCAATATGCACATACAGTATGTGGTACATTTTTTCATAAAAACAAGCAAAATAGTCGAGATTCAAAGAATGTTTTAAATTAAAATAAATATTTCTACATCTGGACTCTTCATCTGGATGTATATGAATGAAGAGATTGCTGTATTTTTCTGATAGCCTTCATGGCTTTTACACTCTCAAGCAAGTCTTCATTCTCAAGCTGCATAAATGTAAGTTGAATAAAGAATGCAATATCTTACCAAACTGCTAAACTGTGAAATGAATTAAACAAATGAGCCAATGCTTTTATTCAGTATAAATATTGTGGACGTAATAGTAACACAAGTTCAAGCTATTCCAAAGCAGTCACCATCATTTTGCCAAATTAGACATGTTCATGGATCAACATACTTTGAAAAACATTCATGTCCGAAAATTTAGTCCTAACCCTATCCCTAAACCTAAGCCCACACTGTAAAAAAAATATATTTTAATGATTTGTTTTTCTTTTGTCTTTTCAACTTCAATAATTAATGTGGTTCAGATGACATAATATTTTGAGTTTCTGCTGATTAAATCAATCGCCTTTATTGTATTAACTCAAATTTTTAATTTCAGTGAACTCAAAATTTTAAGGCAACCTGGTAACTTTTTTAAGTTAAACAACAATTCTTTTTTTACAGTGCAATAACACCGATGTAGAAGCACCTAACCCTGGCTGTAGGCTAAACTTGACATAAACTGTAAAAGTGGCTATGTTTACATGCACCAATTTTCGTCAATCCGAATGAATTGAATCCGATTGCAGATCTGTTTACATGTACTCTAAACATTGTAATCTGATTCAAATATCCGTTTATATGTGTTTTATATACATTCCGATCAAAACATTTGCGCATGCGCTCTGCGTGTGTGATGTCATATCAATCACACTTGCGGTAACCCGGGTTGTGTCAACAGACGATGATCATGTATCGACGATAGCCAGAGATATTGTCAAAAGCATCAAATCTTGGCAATATTAAGAGAATTTGGTATTTCCAATTAATGTAGGCCTGTTACATTCTTCTAGTCTATTATTATAACTATTAGGTTCGGCTTCTTTTATTATTAAATTAATATTATACTGTGCTGTGAGGATAATAAAAGATTAAGAATGAGAATGAGATTGAGAATGTAGTCGAATTCAAGCGTTTACATGGTAATTTTTTGCTGTTGGATCGGATTAGAAAAGGAATAAACCACCCCTTCCAATCCGATCGAAATTTCATTCGGATCGGGCTCAATCGGATCGATTAAGGTGTTTACATGAACGTTTTTCAATCCGATTGAGCTGTCAATCCGATTACAAATGGATTATTTGGGTGCATGTAAACGTAGCCATTGACCCTCAAATCTAATTGGTTGATTGGAATGTTGTTCCAGGATCAAGAAAAATGTTGATCCAGGAACATGTACTTGGTGAAATCACGTTCACTATTTTGAAGCAATACAGCAAAATATTACAACAATTATAAATTCAAAATGCTAGAACAGCTCTGCAAATATGATTTGTTTTGTACTTGTCTTCTGCTACTATGGTTAGGAATGGCTCTATATGTTAGTAAAACTAACCAATCAAACAAACAAACTGACATAAGAAGCTCAAATTAGCTTCATTAACTTCTCACAAAGTGGAGTGCTTCTGCTATTAAATGCAGGGTTAATTAAAGGGCCCGTTAAATCCTGTCACTCTTATCTACTCATCACTTCAAGCAAGGTCATTGAATGTTTGACCTCAGCCTAAAGTGTTTTAAAATTTTTAATGTAAAATGAAATTATTCTCAAGTCTAAGGCATGACACACACACACACACACTGTTACATCCACGCCTTCCTGGACTCCGTTTCCCAGCATCCTCCTGTTCTCCACACCTGTCTGCACTTCCCTCATCAGTCTTCCCGCCAGCTCCCCGGATTCCCAGCACCTGTTGTTCCTCGTCAGCACTCCCTTTAAGTTGGACACCTTCCTTGCACTCCTTGTCCGTTCTTGTTGTTGTTTAATGTGTACATGCTGTTTCCTAGTTTCTAGTTTGTTCATTAAAGCCCATTCTACTGTGGATTTCTGTATTCGCCTCATCCCTGCAGCACCACACGTAACAGAAGAATGGACCTAAACCGCAGGAGATCCACAAGTAAAAGATGGGCTTATTCCTGGTTCCCGTGCCTCCCATGCCTCTCAAACCAGCTACAGCGGGGGATCGTCTCATTGGGCTCCTGCAGGACGGACGTTCACTGGAGAGGTATGTGGAGGAGTTTGTTGAGTTGGCTTTTTTGACGAATTGGTCAGATGCCTGTTTAAACGCCCTTTTTCTGGAGGGGCTGGACGAGAGCATAATCCAGTTTGATGAACCTGACAATTCTGTTTCCTTAAACGATACTATTAATCTGATTTTGTATTTGAATGGTTCCGAGTTTATTGTCGAAGAGGTTCAGAGTGATAAGTGCATATCTCGTCCAGCTCCCCCAGAAACACGGGCGGCCTGGCCAGTTCGTCAATCTCCATCTTCCTCCGCATGCCCCTCCAGTGAGCTTTTCCCCAGTGTCCTGTCGGACCCAAACCCCCGTATGGCCAATGAAAGGTCCTCCGCTGGGCCCAGACGGCCCAAGAGGAAAAAGAAGAGGGCCTCTGAGCAGCCCAAGTTCCCTGAGTTCTCTGCCTCCGTGCAGCCCAAGTTCCCTGAGTTCTCTGCCTCCGTGCAGCCCAAGTTCCCTGAGTTCTCTGCCTCCGTGCAGCCCAAGTTCCCTGAGTTCTCTGCCTCCGTGCAGCCCAAGTTCCCTGAGTTTTCTGCCTCCGAGCAGCCCAAGTTCCCTGAGTTTTCTGCCGCCGAGCAGACCAAGTTCCCTGAGTTTTCTGCCGCCGAGCCAGCCGCTCCAGCCTGCCACGAGCCCGCTCCAGCTCCAGCCTGCCACGAGCCCGCTCCAGTAGCCTACGAGCCCTTCAAGCCCCTGAGTCTCCCCAAGAATTTTTTTGGGGGGGGAAGGGTACCCGTGGGTGGGAAAGATGGGGGTGGGCTCGGAGACCCGCCGTGGCCTTCCCTAGCTCCTGACCCGCCGTGGCCTTCCCTAGCTCCTGACCCGCCGTGGCCGCCCACGGCTCCTGACCCGCCGTGGCCGCCCACGGCTCCTGACCCTCCGTGGCCGCCCACGGCTCCTGACCCTCCGTGGCCGCCCACGGCTCCTGACCCTCCGTGGCCGCCCACGGCTCCTGACCCTCCGTGGCCGCCCACGGCTCCTGACCCTCCGTGGCCGCCCACGGCTCCTGACCCTCCGTGGCCGCCCACGGCTCCTGACCCTCCGTGGCCGCCCACGGCTCCTGACCCTCCGTGGCCGCCCACGGCTCCTGACCCTCCGTGGCCGCCCACGGCTCCTGACCCTCCGTGGCCGCCCACGGCTCCTGACCCTCCGTGGCCGCCCACGGCTCCTGACCCTCCGTGGCCGCCCACGGCTCCTGACCCTCCGTGGCCGCCCACGGCTCCTGACCCTCCGTGGCCGCCCACGGCTCCTGACCCTCCGTGGCCGCCCACGGCTCCTGACCCTCCGTGGCCGCCCACGGCTCCTGACCCTCCGTGGCCGCCCACGGCTCCTGACCCTCCGTGGCCGCCCACGGCTCCTGACCCTCCGTGGCCGCCCACGGCTCCTGACCCTCCGTGGCCGCCCACGGCTCCTGACCCTCCGTGGCCGCCCACGGCTCCTGACCCTCCGTGGCCGCCCACGGCTCCTGACCCTCCGTGGCCGCCCACGGCTCCTGACCCTCCGTGGCCGCCCACGGCTCCTGACCCTCCGTGGCCGCCCACGGCTCCTGACCCTCCGTGGCCGCCCACGGCTCCTGACCCTCCGTGGCCGCCCACGGCTCCTGACCCTCCGTGGCCGCCCACGGCTCCTGACCCTCCGTGGCCGCCCACGGCTCCTGACCCTCCGTGGCCGCCCACGGCTCCTGACCCTCCGTGGCCGCCCACGGCTCCTGGGACCGCCCTGGGGACCTCTGCACCCCCCGCACCTGCCTGTAGGTCTCCAGGGCGCCCACCCCCCCTCCCCAGTTGTTACATCTGAGGCGTGAGGACACGCCTCCCGGGGAGGGGGAGGTAATGTTACATCCACGCCTTCCTGGACTCCGTTTCCCAGCATCCTCCTGTTCTCCACACCTGTCTGCACTTCCCTCATCAGTCTTCCCGCCAGCTCCCTGGATTCCCAGCACCTGTTGTTCCTCGTCAGCACTCCCTTTAAGTTGGACACCTTCCTTGCACTCCTTGTCCGTTCTTGTTGTTGTTTAATGTGTACATGCTGTTTCCTAGTTTCTAGTTTGTTCATTAAAGCCCATTCTACTGTGGATTTCTGTATTCGCCTCATCCCTGCAGCACCACACACACACACACACAAATATAAATATATATATGTTAGTATTTCCACCCCCCCCAAAAAGTCAGTTATTTATATCTTTTGCTGCAGTGTGTCAATAGGAAATATCAGTTTACATTTCCAAACATTCCTTTTGCCATTAATTGTAAAATTCCAGTGAGATTTCTGTATGCACAAGGAGTCTGACAAAAGCTGGTATGCTCCACACAGAGATTTGATCTCACCATCATTGAGTGTCTGTGATTAAATGAAGAAACAGAAAAATCTGAGACAAACGAAATCCAAAAGAACTGCGGCAACATCTCCAAAACCTACCTCCAAAGCTATACAGTACTGTGAAAAGTTTCAGGCACTTGTGTAAAAATGCTCTAAAGTGAGGATGCTTTCAAAAATAATGTCATAAATAAATTTTATCAATTAACTTGTAATAACTAAATCAAATCAATATTTGGTGTGACCATCCTTTGCGTTTAAAACAGCTTTTGTCCAATAGGTACACTTACACATAGTTTTTCAGGTAGCTTTGGAGGTAGGTTTCTTCAAGCATCTTGGAGACATTGCCGCAGTTCTTCTGGATTTACTCTGTCTCAGTTTTATTTTTCTTTCTTTATGTAATCCCAGATTTCTAATTCAGATAAAAGCTGTTCTTTTGAACTTCCTATTCATCATAGAATCCTGAAAAAAAAATGTACACAACTGTTTCCAACATTGATAATAATAATAAATGTTTCTTGAGCAGCAAATCAGCATATTTGAATGATTTCTGAAGGATCATGTGACACTGAAGACTGGAGTAATGATGCTGAAAATTCAGCTTTACCATTACAGGAATAAATTACATTTTAACATATATTCAAATAGAAAACAGTAATTTTAAATTGTAATAATATTGCACAATATTACTGTTTTTTTTTTTTTTTCTTTAAAAAAAAAAAAAAAAAAAAAAAACATTAAAAAAATCTCACCGATCCTAAACTTTTGAACGGCAGTGTATGTCTGGGTCCAGACTTAGTGATCTGTTTGGATTCTTTCTTTCTTCATGCAGAGAAAGACTTCAGTGGCTAAAGAAGTTCAGCATTGCCCTTTCACCCCCTTAAGTTGTAAAATGAAATATGTACAGAAAATCAACCAATCACAGGGCTGAATCCCACATGAAAAATTATCTTATTCTCAACTGTTCTGTTCATGTCATTTGATATTCTTCATTATTTTTCCAGTGTGCCAATTGAAAATAACAAGCAAAAAAAAAGTGACAACTGACAATTTACATTTCTTGTTCATCCTTAGTTTTATCTTATCTGTTGACAATTTAATACAAAAATTACTAGGTTTGTAATCAAAGAACAAACCAGCATCTTTTACGCTGAGCTGCTGTGATACCTTCCCTCCAGCAATGTGAACGCTTTAGTATCATTTTGACATTTTCTGTTTTATGTAGCCTCATACATTACAAATGAGCTTATTATAAATAACAAATGTCCAAAAGATTTTTAAAATGGTCATGAAACTGTCTGGTTTTAGTGTCAGCAGTAGACTGGCATGGAAGGAAGAGTGGAAGATGAAGATGACAGTCTTTGGAGCTATAGGTGGAGTGTGAAGCTCTGGTGAGAAAAGGCACAAAAAATGATATAGGTGGTGAAAAGGGGGGCAAGGAGGTGAGAAAAAGGAAGGAGAGAGAAGTGTTTTAAGAAAAGTATGTTAAATATAACAGAGAATTGCCTGTACAATCACCTCTGGATGTAAAGCTGAAAAACTTTTCAAGTACTTTGCAAATGGTGCATGTTCAAATCAAGGCAAACATTGTGCTTAGCAATCACAGCAGGGTGTACGCAGCCTCTTTTCTTCCGCTGAGTGCCACTTCACTCAGTTGTTTGTCTGCGCAAGTGGCTGTTCTCTCACCAGTGGATGTCTGAGGTGTGACCGCGTATGTCCTGCCAGCACTGACTGTCATTACCTCACCGGCCTGAAGGTGCAAAGTTGCGCCATTCTGCCTTTAGAACTGGTATATTGTCAACAGCTAATAAAAGGACTTGACTTGCGGGCGCTGTCCTCGTCCGTTTGTTTTCTAACTGGTGATTAAGCATGGCAGATTTGGTTGACACTTTCTCAAATGTGAAATTTTAGAAATGCGCACATCCTCTCCAACTCAATAAAATATTACATTATGTAACAATTTTCTGGTGTACTCGAGTAAACAATCCAATAGCATTCCATTCAAATAAGTCTGTTTAACATTTTAAGAGCCCTCCAAAAATAAGAGACCTTCTTTCATCGGTATATTTCTGCTTTATATGTTGCTTGAAAAAAAAAATTGTTATTTTGTCAATACAGAGTGCTGCAGGGATGATGTATTTTTGTAGGCCAAAATATTTGTAGGATTGAGCACTTCTGGTTCCATTGTCCCAAAGTCAGTGTTTTTTTTTTCTTTCTTAAATGAGTTTTTGGTTCAATGCCTGAAATAAAGTATGTGATTAACATAAGCTCAAGATATTTTCACATCGATTGAGTCTGCCACCACGGGTGCTCGAGGTGGTGGCTGGAATGACTTGCCGGGAGGGATGGATGCACTCACCGCCATTTTCCTGAGCATGGGAGGGGTGGCTGCTGTTGGAAGGAGCCGGAGGAGTTGCTGCAGATCGATAGGGCCTGCTGCTGTCCGCTGTATGGGGAAGAGCAGGCAGAATGGGGCGGAGTTCACTCCCGGACACCATCATGGAAGGAATCCTCGCCTGTAGTCAGCATCAGGAGACGGGGGAGTGGAAGGCCATCCACTGAGGGGTATACAGTGCCACCGCCCCCCGGTGCCTCTCTTTTTCATTCCTCTTTCCCGTTTCTCACCTCATATCCACATCTCTTCACATCCTTCCGTCTCCTTTTCTCTCGCCTTGACTGTCCTTACCCCCAGGTGCTACGGACGCCATCTAGGCCTGTAAGGGGCGTTGGGGGTATATGTGACGAGCAGGGTGGGGCCGAGAGTCGTGGGAGCAGAGCGAAGCCATTTGAGCGAGTGTTAATGAGTGACACCTGTCAGTCACACCGATCTAGAGCCCGGAGGAGCTCCAGAAGGATAAAAGGAGGGGTGATGACAGTGGAAGACGAGGCCTGGGACATTTTAAGTTGTTGTTTTGTTTTTGATTATACAGCAGTCATCTGTGAGGAGCTTTACTTTCATGTAATTGTTTGTTTATTTTGTGATTAAACTTTATGTTCTTTGCTGGTTCCCGCCTCCTTCCCATATCTATGAACTTCGTTACACTAATAAGTGGCACTACAGAGATTGTCTGAGATATTGTCAGGAAAAATGTTAATTAAATAAAGACTGAAAGAGTTGTCGAAAGCCTAATGGTGGTGATGTTGAAGTATTGCGACTGCTGTGTAGTTCGTTTATAACCTATAATTAGCTCTTTACTTTTGCCAATTGTATTTAGGCTTCAAAATTCATAAAATGTTTAGTTACTGATGCCATTGTAGAAATATGCTATTCAAAGTCAGTAATTATTAATCTATTGTTCCAAGAGTGAATATGTAAAATAATAAAGGGAATTACTGAGATAAAAGACTATTATTTGGCTGGTCATGTGATGTCAACATGTCTGACCCCATGAGGTGAGTCTTCATCTCATGTAAGTAAACATCATTTTAAACCCTTTTTTTTTTCTAATCAATAATGTTTGAGTAAAATGTTTTAATGAGGAAAAATGAACTTTAAAGTACTTGTGGACGCAGTTACTTTTTATGCTAAAATGCGACTATGTATATTTGAATGTGGGGCTGTATGTGGCATTGTTTCTATGCTATTAATATGTATTACATCTGTGTTATTTTAAGAGGCATAACCGTATAGCTATCGACATATTGTGACTGTTTCTAAACTCATGCAGTTAATGTTGATCTCATTTGTCATGGTGAAATTGAGTTATGATATCAGTCTCATCATACTCCATCTGGTCCTCATCCATGAACAGCATAAAACCCCTCAGCAAAAATACAGCAATCGTCTCTCTGATTTCCCTCTCTGTTTGACTCCAGAACAACAGAAGATCTCTTCACATTGGGCAAATCATCCTATTATGATTTCTAAAACAATTGTCTCTGTCAGCCGTATCTCAAACACAGCCATGACAATCATTTTGTCATTTGTCACTCTGCTTTCAGATGATGAAGTCATCAGCTCTAGTGCGGCTCAGGGTGCTGAGAGGAGCTGGTCCGTGTTGGAGTGAGTGTCTTTCCGAACAGAAACGCTGATCTGATGAGTAGCACCACACTAAATAAAACAGTGGTGTAGGATTTACTTTGAAGCAGTTTTCACTCAAAAACTAAATAAATAATTACAAAGATACAGCAAGTATCATTGAATTAAATGTGATATTTTGAAGCAGAAAGGCTGAAATATTTTTTTTATGCTGTTTGCACTCCAATAAACTTTGTTTTATTTGCAACTTTGAAAAAATAATTTTATTTGCTGGTGGTGGGCAAAAATCTGTGAAATGGATTACACATTCTTGGTGTTATTGTGAATGATTCATGTTACTTCAAAAGAAAGGGCTGTTATATATTTGCGTGTAAAAAAAAAATAAGCATGATATTTTAAAGAAAACGTTTGCTGAGTTACAACAACACAATTTATTGTGAGGAGGATATTCAAAAGGTGAGTATTTGCAAACCAGCAACAACCAAGAAGATGGAAAAGGATCAGTCCACTGCAGGTACGTTGCACCACACACACACACACACACACACACACACCAGTATGTCACTGAATACTTGAATTAAGGATATATCTTTCTCTTACGGGTTTCTTGGGAACACGCTTGGGGAACAGGAGCCAGGAGAAGGAATCCAGCAGGTGCGGAGACAAGGAAAACAACACGGAGGTAGGTAACTCAGGTAAGTAGATCATCCGATACTTCGGTTTGTCCTAGTCGAGGCCAGACGATGAGTGTGTGATGGAAGCTTTTGTAAAGGGTGCTGATGAGTGCGGTTATTAGAATTCGGGTGATGGTGAGCGTTGTGAGGGAGTGAGGGAGCCTGGTGGATATATATACACCGATCAGGCATAACATTATGATGACCACTGACAGGTGAAGTGAATAACACTGATTATCTTTTCATCACGGCACCTGTTAGTGGCTGGGATATATTAGGCAGCAAGTGAACATTTTGTCCTCAAAGCTGATGTGTTAGAAGCAGGAAAAATGGCCAGGCATAAGGATTTGAGCAAGTTTGACAAGGGCCAAATTGTGATGGCTACATGACTGGGTCAGAGCATCTCCAAAACTGCAGCTCTGATGGGGTGTTCCCAGTCTGCAGTGGTCAGTATCTATCAAAAGTGGTCCAAGGAAGGAACAGTGGTGAACCAGCGACAGGGTCATGGGCGGCCAAGGCTCACTGATGCACGTGGGGAGCGAAGGCTGGCCTGTGTGGTCCGATCCAACAGACGAGTTACTGTAGCTTAAATTGCTCAAGAAGTTTAAGCTGGTTTTGATAGAAAGGTGTCAGAATACACAGTGCATCGCAGTTTGTTGCGTATGGGGCTGCATAGCCACAGACCAGTCAGGGTGCCCATGCTGACCCCTGTCCACCGCTGAAAGAGCCAACAGTGGGCACGTGAGCATCAGAACTTGACCTCGGAGCAATGGAAGAAAGTGGCCTGGTCTGATGAATCACGTTTTCTTTTACATCACGTGGATGGCCGGGTGCGTTGCGTCGCTTACCTGGGTAACACATGGCACCAGGATGCACTATGGCAAGCCGGCGGAGGCAGTGTGATGCTTTGGGCAATGTTCTGCTGGGAAACCTTGGGTCCTGCCATCCATGTGGATGTTACTTTGTCACGTACCACCTACCTAAGCATTGTTGCAGACCATGTACACCCTTTCATGGAAACTGTATTTCCTGGTGGCTGTGGCAGGATAATGCGCCCTGCCACAAAGCAAAAATGGATCAGGAATGGTTTGAGGAGCACAACAACGAGTTTGAGGTGTTGACTTGGCCTCCAAATTCCCCAGATCTCAATCCAGTCGAGCATCTGTGGGATGTGCTGAACAAACAAGTCCGATCCATGGAGGCCCCACCTCGCAACTTACACGACTTAAAGGATCTTCTGCTAACATCTTGGTGCCAGATACCACAGCACACCTTCAGGGGTCTAGTGGAGTCCATGCCTCGATGGGTCAGGGCTGTTTTGGCAGCAAAAGGGGGACCAGCACATTATTAGGAAGGTGGTCATAATGTTATGCCTGATCGGTGTATATGTTGGCGGGATTCTCACTGAAATTGGCCATAATTAAAGCATATTCAAAGGCATTGTCTGGAGTCTGTCTTGTTGCTGCTGCGCAGCAGGTCAGTGGAACACAAGAGACCTTATTCCCAAGTGATAGTGTTCATGGGCGATGCATCGCCCAATTCAGAGTGAGACTCTTAGGCATCCGGGGTTACCAATGTCATCAGGTAGCTATAATTCTTAGGTGTTTGATGCAGTCAGAGTAGCTAGTCTTAGGCATTTTATGCGGTCAGTATAGCTATAGTCTTAGGCATCTTATGCAGGGATACCAATGCGGTCAGAGTGGGAAGTCACCTGAGGATAATATTGGAGGTGTCGGGGTTTAACTTAAGTCAGGTGAATAGGGGATATCTACCACAATATATATAGACTTTTATATTCTCATTGTACTAAGCCCAAAGATGTGATTATGATTTTATCTGCACATTATTTACTTTATATTATATTGAGAGTATATCTTTTTTTTCTGCTCACTACTACAGTAATGACCCTAAACTGAAATGCCCTGGAATAGAGTTGAGATTGCTACACTTCTATTAGTAGCTGAAAATATTATTGTATCAGCCTCTTAGTTAAACACATTTTTTTTAAACTCTCTCAAAATGCAATTATAATGCGAAAAAAAAGATAAAACACTCAAAGGAGACCAGGATGAGTAGACAGCTATGACAGGCATTCAAATTTAACGTAAATCATTTAGCAATGAAAAGGCAGATGTCAGCTTACAGGTATGACAGACGTCAGCTTACAGAAGGTCATCACAAAAGAGATGCTGCCGTAATCAATATTCAAGTAATTGTAGTATGATCACAGCATGTCGCATGGAGATCTGATTAGATACATTAGAACGGTGACATTTGCCACTGCAGAGACCGGTTTCATTTGAAACTGGGTCACTTTTGGCTGACAGTAAGCTTCTCAAATTTGCATGTTAAATGGTGCCATTAAGATAACTGTCTCTTCAATGAATTCAACCCTCTTTTTCATGTCCCAATGATTGCCAGCTTATAGGAAGACAGTGACAACTGTCATCCCCCCCCTAAACCTTAAACACACAAACAACAACAACAACAAAAAAACTAAATCTTTCCCCATACACACACTCACTCATCCATCCATCTATAAACACACCCACACACAAGCATGTTTAGTATTATGGTTGGCGAGGCATTTCATATCATGTCTCATTAAATGTGTGAATGATTTCAGGCAGAGATCGCACTTATCAGAAGCTGGTGCTAAATTAATTTAGCAGGAAGCAAAAACATACCAATGAAACAGCAATATGCTAGTGTTACATCATCTTCGAAAATCTCCCGAAGGATTCCCATAGCAATTTCAAGCTGATGCCCTCTCTGACCACGGGTTCACATGACACAGAACTGAAAAGGAAGGTCTATACTGGGACATTCTGACACGCATGTATATAATGGAATGGGCCAGACAGATAGCTTCTGACAAACGTGTACCATGGGACGCAGCCTCTGCTTCAAAGCTGGAAGCCAACAGGCCAAGGACACTAATCTCATCCTCTGTTATAACTCCTGTTTCTCATATGTTTGCTGTCAGCCAAACGCATAAATCATAGCTGTGGACTCTTTAGCAGTGTTGTCAAACAGAGAACATAAAGGAAAAAGGAGAGAGTGAAGAAGGAAAAATAACACTTAAAAGGTCCGCTTACACTATGACCTTTTGCAGTGAAGAGAAAGGGAGAATTGACTGGAAAGGCTCATATAGCTGATAAAACCTTAAGGAAAATTTGTTCAAGAAGACATTTGTTGATTTTATTTTCAAAATCTGCTAAATATAATGCAAATAATCAGCATAAGGTGATCACAGAGAGAGACTCCCTTTTATCCCCAAGACAAATGAAAATGTTAAATGAACCCAATTACAAACACAAATGTTCAAAAGTCTAAATTACATTTCTCTTGTAATATTAGATCAGATTACATGAGATTGCATGAGATATTCACTTCTCACTCAAGAGCTGAGTCCATAAAAACTGGTGCATACCAAATACACGATTTCAGTTACTATAGGTTACATTTATAATGGTATATATGCATAGTACAACCCGAATTCCGGAAATGTTGGGACGTTTTTCAAATTTGAATAAAATAAAAACTAAAAGACTTTCAAATCACATGAGCCAATATTTTATTCACAATAGAACATAGATAACAAATGTTTAAATAGAGAAATTGTACAATTTTATGCACAAAATGAGCTCATTTCAAATTTGATGCCTGCTACAGGTCTCAAAATAGTTGGGACAGGGGTAACAAATGGCTGAAAAAGCAAGAAATTTTGAAAAGATTCAGCTGGGAGAACATCTAGCAACTAATTAAGTTAATTGATATCAGGTCTGTAACATGATTAGCTATAAAAGGGATGTCTTAAAGAGGCAGAGTCTCTCAGAAGTAAAGAGCTGTGAAAGAGTGCATAAAAAGATTGTGGAATACTTTAAAATGAATATTGTTCCTCAATGTCAAATTGCAAAGACTTCGCAAATCTCATCATCTACAGTGCATAACATCATCAAAAGATTCAGAGAAACTGGAGAAATCTCTGTGCGTAAGGGACAAGGCCGAAGACCTTTATTGGATGCCCATGGTCTTCGGGCCCTCAGAGGTTTCCCTCAGGGTGCTGAATTGGCCTGCCTGCAGTCCAGATCTTTCACCTATAGAGAAAAATATGTCAAAGACGACCACAAACTCTTCAGCAGCTGGAAACCTATATCGGTCAAGAATGGGACCAAATTCCAACACCAAAACTCCAGAAACTCATTACCTCGATGCCCTGGTGTCTTCAAACTGTTTTGAAAAGAAGAGGAGATGCTACACCATGGTAAACATCCCCCCGTCCCAACTATTTTGAGATCTGCAGCAGCCATCAAATTTGAAATGAGCTCATTTTGTGCATAAAATTGTAAAATTTCTAATTTTAAACATTTATGTTATCTATGTTCTATTGTGAATAAAATATTGGCTCATGTGATTTGAAAGTCTTTTAGTTTTTATTTTATTCAAATTTAAAAAATGTCCCAACGTTTCTCGAATTCAGGTTGTACACCACTAAGATTCATATTTACAACATTATTGCAAAATATTTCAACATACAGTATTTCACCAGCTTAACAGCTATCAGACCATTGGTATTCATAGTCCCACTACAGCCAAACGTTTCCCGTCCACAATCCCAACCCAGCACCAACTGACATAGACTGATTTTAGCCCATGCACTTTTGCATCAGTGAAACCTGGAATATTACACACATAAGCAAGCTGCCTCAGACTGGAATCTCACTTGTGATGGCCTTGCATCACCTCACCATAGCCTTCTTTCTTTTACTATCACCACTCCCCAAAGGAATATCACAATCTCCCTAGTCACCCATCTTCTGTCAGATCCTTTATTTTTATATAATGAAAGTCGCTCTGAGGCTCGTCACCTTTATTCCACTGTGTCTGTTTCTTTTTCCAGCCACACTCATGCTTGTGAAGAGAGTAATCCTTCATTTCCTGCATGAGAGCTTGCCTGCAGAGAAGTAGCTGCAAGCTACAGTATCCTTTAATTCAATATTCAGGAAGGGATGTTCTTCAATAAATCCTGTGAATTCAACTCCTTATTGTTAGAGAAATTAGATTCTTTCCAGAGCATCTTGTTTTTGAATGAAGAAATTGGCAGCATGAAACAAGATGCACGATGCATTGTCAGTGAATCAGTGAAGCTTCAGCAGATCTCTGTGAGATGATTCAGCTCATTGTGATCTTAATACGTGTGCATATTTTCTCTTTAATTTCAGAGAGATGCCTTATGAGATTAAGATTGTACAAACAGACACATCAATCTTGCGATCACATCACTTTACAATGTTGTGTTTTTACTTTTACCTTTTGCTAGTGTGAATTGAAATCATAAGTAGAAAAGCTATACAATTAGAAGAAAAAAAAGTGGCTTGCGATCTGATTTGGTAATTAAAATTTACAAAGCAGATGGAATAATTGGGGGTAACTGCAATGTGAGAATTGCTGTGTCCTGTCATGTTCTGTTAGCATTGAATTTCAATGACCTGAGTTTTATAGATAATGTGCTATAATTTTGGGTTTTGGTGACTAGAGGGCACATTTCTGTTGGCTTTTTGAAAATTAAAATTATGATCTGATGTCTAAGAATAAATTATGCTTATAAATGGGTATCTATCTATCTATCTATCTATCTATCTATCTATCTATCTATCTATCTATCTATCTATCATCTATCTATCTATCTATCTATCTATCTATCTATCTATCTATCTATCTATCTATCTATCTATCTATCTATCTATCTATCTATCATCTACTGTATCTATCAAAAGTTTTTTTTTGTTTTTTTTTTGGAGCTGTTATTTTCGGTGTGCGGACATCACACTTCTTTTTTCCATGAATAATATAACGATCATTTATGTGGTAAACTGCAAGCATGAGGTTTGGAGGCAACACATATAGAAATAAGATAAATAAGGTTCAGATAAATAAGGTTTTGAGCTGCAAATGATATCTTCACATTAATTTGAAATTGTCCTGTGACATCCTATGACATGTGATTCATCTAAATTTAAATGTTAAATATGTGACCCTGGATCACAAAACCAAGGGTCAATTTTTTTGAAACTGAGATTTATACATCATCTGAAAGCTAAATAAATAAGCTTTCCATTGATGTTTGTTAGGATAGGACAATATTTGGCCGAGATACAACTATTTGAAAATCTAGAATCTGAGGGTGCAAAAAAATCAAAATATTGGATCATCCACATGGGCCATTAGTGGACCATGATGATTGCCCCTTTTGGCTATATTTATCATTAATGTTGAAAACCGTTTTGCTGCTTTTTTTAATTCATTTATTTACTTATTTATTTATTGTGGACACAGGATTCTTTGATGAATAGTAAGTCTAAGTAACATTTTAAACATATTTACTACTTTTAATACATTTAAACATTACACATGCCGGGAGGAAAAAGAAGAATGTTTCATGGCCTGATATCTGGAAAGTGTCCTTTATCTGTTCCCTTCTGTAAGGGTCATTTTGGAGGGCTCTCTGTTATGAGCCGTTCTGAGCCCTCCTGTTTGAAATGCCCTGTAAATTGATGACATTGCCACTTGAAGGATCCTGCATAGGGCTTTCAAAAATACATTTAGATGATCCCCACAACCATTTGGAGAGATGGAAATAGCTAATATTGCAGCATAATGAGTATGTTGTCACTGCTGCTGAGTGCATATGGCAAAGGTCAAAATCAAATATCAGTGGGTGCAAATGACTAATACTACAAGACCCTCTGTATTCTTTGAACTACTTGGGTTCAAATAAGTCTTTTGGTTTAGGCACAAAACCAACAAAACACTGACTGGGAAATAAGATGCAGATTTTGCCCTATGCTGCCCACAAGTCGACATACTAACATCTAATGTTTTATGCTTCTGTTAGATTAGCTTTATAAACATCTTCTTTTATGTACTTTTTCCTATTCTGTTCTACATTTTGTTCACTGATTTTATTCATCTGCATTCATTTTTTTTCTTTTGATTGTTAAAAGGGTTAGTTCACCCAAAAATGAAAATTATGTCATTTATTACTCACCCTCATGTCGTTCTCTACCCGTAAGACCTTGGTTCGGAGCGCCAAAGTCATGTAATTTCAGCAGTTTGGCAGTTTGATACGCGATCTGAAACACTGATTCAAAACAAAAGATTCGTGAAGCTTTAAAGCAGTGTTTTGAAATCGGCCATCAATATATATTGTTGAAAAGTCGTTATTTTGTTTTTTTGGCGCACAAAAAGTATTCTCGTCGCTTTTTAATATTAAGGTAGAACCACTGTAGTCACATGAACTATTTTAAATGTGTTTTTAGTACCTTTTCTGGATCTTGAGAGGTTCAGTGACTTTGCTGGCAATAGAGGCCTCACTGAGCCATCGGATTTCATCAAAAATATCTTAATTTGTGTTCCGAAGATGAACGAAGGTCTTACGGGTGTAGAACGACATGAGGGTGAGTAATAAATGACATTATTTTTGGGTGAAGTATTCTGATGCAAATTTCTAATCAGTATCAGTAGCAGAACCTGTATAGGCCTTTCAGTCAGTGTTTTGGCTAGTAGCATGAACTTTTGAACAGTAGTGTAATTAATTCATTTAGTTAATTATACTAATAGTAGTTATAGTAAATGTGTGTTTCTAGTACATTCCTCTGGTGCCATCAGCCAATCAGCTCCAGCGTGATTAGTCACATGACAATTACCGCTCATGTGATTGGCTCAAACAAAATCGTGTCCATGACCAAATATGGCAGTATGCAGATCACATACAATTGAGCAACTGATAGCTAACAGACAGCTTTCTTCAGATATTATAGACCTCGTCGATGTAGGCTGTGTTGTTAGCGATTAACCTCAGATTGCAGGGACTCACTTCCTAGAAACCACCACATACTGTTGTCAACTGTGATTATAATTGAGGTAGAGTGGTGGCTGGAGATGTCTTTCATCTTAGAAAGCCAGCCTTCAAATCATCCATCCTCCAGATGTTACGCCCCTCAAGAGGGCAGAATAAATGTCTGAAACCTAGTGTTGATATGATATCACACGCGCTCCATTTTGTCAGTCAGTGTAGGCCTTTCAGTGTGTATACATTAATACATCCTGCTGATCTCAAAGAACGGCATAGTGTGATTAGAGGGAACAAATGTATGTTGTGTTCCAACTGCAAATACAGGAGCTACTCACCTTCTTTGTTTTGATTTGTTTAATAACAAAGGTGTGTGGATCTTGTTCTTGACCTCAATAGCTGTCATATGCCTTCTTAACATGCTGTGCAGGTGTGCCCATGTAGGCGCTAATGTGAGGTAAACACTCCAGTTTAAGTCACCGATCACATATTATACCACAGTTGCAGAATAATATAATACCTGAAAGAATTGAAAGACCTTCTGCTTAGAAGTAACTTGAGAAAAATTGTAAATTGAAAGCACTGACTGCTTTATTTATGTATTCAAGGTAGTTTTAAAGAGACATGATCAAATAAAATAATTATGCTTCATTAAAATGAACGGTTGTAGTGTAAGACTTTTATTTATTTATTTGAAAGAAATCTCTTATGCTCTCCAAGGCTATGTTTATACGGTCAAAAATACAGAAAAAAGCATTAATACTGTGAAATATTATTACAATTTAAAATAACTTTTTTTTTTTTTGTAACATTACAAATATCTTTACTGTCACTTTTGATCAATTTAATGCATCATTGCCAATTTCTTAAAAAAAAAAAAAAAAAAAAAAAAAAAAATCAAAGTTTTGAAAAATAATTCTCCAGTTTCAGAACATTTTGCTAGAGAATGTAAGTCCTGTAAAGCTCAACAGAAGTCAGGTGATACATGAGGACAAGGACCAAAAGCACAGGAGTAAATCAACAACAGAATGGCTTCAACAGAAGAAAATATGCCTTGTGGAGTAGTCTGGCCACAGTCAACTTGATTCACATCAGACGTTTCAACAATATTGCTGAACATATACAGTTTTTAAAGAGGAATGGTGCGAAATTCCTCCTGACCGTTGTGCAGATCTGATGTGTAATTACAGGAAATGTTTGATGAAGGTTATTGCTGCCAAAGGAGGATCAACCAGTTATTAAATATTTTTCTTTTTTCACCCTGCACTATGAATTTTTGTGAGGAATGCATGTGTTTGTCTACGGTTGTGTGTTTATGGCTTTTTTTTATTCAGTAATAAAGGGGTCACATACTTTTTTCCTGTGTTTGCTGTAAAAAAATGTGTTGTATCTGTAAACAGTATGTCTGAATATGCTGTCTGCAGATACTGTACTTTATGCATTGTGCATTTTTCTCCCTGCATGCCTGCATCAACACATACTGTGTCACGGATGCAGGAGGCATTGGTCACTGCGGATTTGAGCTCTGTTGGTTTAAGGAGGTGATATGGCCTGCGACACTTTCATTTTGCATTAGATTAGCCTCGTGTAGTCTCTAGGAAGCCACAGTATTCCCATGTCTTATGAAAGCATGCCATTTAGCTCAATGTTTGGGCTTTTTTTTTTTTTTTTGGCCTTCCAGCATTTAGCTGAAACACATTGAAAGTGAGCACAGGCAGTCAGGTGAAGATGTTGTTCAAAAGAACATGACATGTATTGTACCCTTGAAAAAAAAAAAAAAAAAAGTGTCAGGGCTGGTTTGTCTCATCTGTTTGCTCAAAGATTTGCTAAGGAGAATCACAGTGAGCATTTTTATAAGCGTTGTGGATATAAAGCTGGTAGCTTGCCAAGATTCTTAGCTCCAGAAGGCTTCACGCTTTTATATGCAGTCATTTAGAATGTAAATTTAATTTGTTATATCCCTCATTATAGTGATAACTGAGACACCTGTGCTAGTTATATCCTTAAGTCTCGACACATCATTATGTTGGGTTTATTTTTATTAACATAATCTGCCTTATTGAGCATTTAAAACTACTGTGTGCATTTTCATATTTTATTTCATACTGCTAATCAAAAACACTGTGCCAAAGTCCCAAAAACCTAATTACTATGTGGTGTTTTATGAAATTCGAATAAAGACCTTTGCCAGCAAACAAATGCCAATAAAGCAGTGAAGTCCCAAGTTTGGAACCAAAAAACATTATCCCCCGGTTTCACAGACAAGGCTTAAGCCTAGTCTCTGACTTAAATGCATGTTTGAGCTACTGAAAGCAACTTGCACTGACATATCTTAAAATATGTCAGTGCCATTGTTTTGTCTCAAGAAGCACCCAGTAATTTTTTTTTTTTTTTTTTTTTTTTTTTTTTTTTTTTTTCTAAGGCAAGTTAATAAAAGCTACATAAATGTCCTAATTGAACTAATAAAGGCCTAATCCTGGCTTAATCTAAGCCCTGTCAGGCGTCTATCTAAACAAAATCCACCATACTAAAAGATACTATCTATAGTATTACTTTTGCAAAAATGTATAGGCCTACAATGCTTAACAGCACTCTCACCCACTTAAGATGGATTTTCCATTTTTTGATTTGATTTGATATAAGCAGTGAATCTCATATACTTTACTGTATAGCAGTGGTTCCCAAACCTGGTCCTGGTGTACACAAGGCCTATAGTCCACAAGACAAAACAAAAATTGCTGAATTTATAAAAAATGACCCATTTCAAAAGTTTACATACCCTTGATTCTTAATACTGTGTGTGGTTACCTGGATGATCCACCACTGATTGTTTGTTTTGTAATGGTTGTTCATGAGTCCCTTGTTTGTCCTGAGCAATTAAACTGAGCTCTGTTCTTCAGAAAAATCCTTCAGGTCCTGCAGATTCTTTGATTTTACAGCATCTTTTGCATATTTAAACCCTTTTCAGCAGTGACTGCATGATTTTGAGGTCCATCTTTTCACACTGAGGACAACTCAGGGACTCAAACACAACTATTAAAAAAGGTTCAACATTCTCTGATGGTCCAGAAGGAAACACGATGCATTAAGAGCCAGGGATGTAAACTTTTTGAGAAAGTTTCGAGCTCAACTGTAACTCTTAAAACATACCTTAACATACAGTTGAAATGAACACTAGACACAGTAATACGCAAAACAACTTTTGTTCCTTTTTACACTTATTATGATTACAGGGGCAGACTATTGATAAAGGCTTATTTTCACATGGTTTCTTGCACAATAATTATGCCCTCCAAACACTTTTACCATAGCGCAAAACATGTAAACCAGGGGTGCCCAATCCTGTTCCTGGAGATCTACCTTCCTGCAAAGTTCAGCCCCAACTGTGATCAAACACGGTTACAGGGATACATCATGACGATTTCTTCACATAACCAGCTCCATATGTGTGGCTTTTCTGACATAGTAAACTTGTTTGGTAGCTCAGCTGATTCAGCGTTGTACTTGTAATGCAGAGTGCTCGGTTTACAAGTCCCGTGAAACATGATTCACAATAAAAAAGCTCAAAGACTTGTACAAGCAAGCTAAAATGGCATGGCTGCTTCAGAAAACAAGTTTTTATCTCACATTTGCTTTTGTTGAAACTATCGGTTAGGCTAAGGTTTTCAAGCATGATAGAGCCTTTCTAGCTCCACTCACCAGACATTTCACATCTGAACTACTGTAATACGTACAACAACCAGCACACTGTAATAAAGCTTTGCAAGATTCACATTCATCTGTTTCGAATAAAACACGCTTTTAGCACCACTCAATGGACATTTCACTTTGGAAGTGTCTTGAGATGTGCAACAACCGTTTTTCCAGTGAGCCAAGAGAGTATGGTTTGTAGAAATAATCTAAACTTGATGGCTGGTCTAATCAATTTCATTGATGCAGGTTTGAGGTGTCATTCAGTACGGTGAATTCAGGTTGATTGGGACACTTTTTCCAAGTCATCTCAATGGCAAAAAGTGTCCCAATCACCCTGAATTCACACACTGTCTTTCTTCTGCCTTCTGAGAACAGAGATCAGCTTTAGAGAAACTGTGATAGGATATGATTGTGAGGGTGACTTTCCTCTGTCAGACTTGAAAAGATTTGCAGTCAGGCAATAAGATTTAAGAAATAAATACAGCAGCAGAGGAAACAGCAAAAGTTCAGCGACGCAAGGGAGCATCGCAAGCTGCAAATAACTTGTGATTGATACTCAGGTCTTGCGTGTTGGTGACCTGTGTGTGGGGTTCAGATTTTTGACTGTACAAATGTTCAAGGGCAACCGTGCTTTTAACAAAGAGTTGCTTTTATTGTACTCCTTAATTAGTGTTGCCGAGAGCTTTCCAGTTACTACCCAAGCTACACATGGTAAGGGTCAGCTTATGTCTTGCACATTTAATATAATCTTTCAGTCTCCACTGGAATGTCTAGGAAACTCTTTAGTCAGTTTTCTGCAGTATTTATAGGCATTAAAAACAGAAAAGAAACAGTATTGATCCCTACTTCAGTTAACTTCGCTCGACACAAGGTAAGGCTCATTGTGCAGGTGCAGAAGTATTGCTTTCTTTTTGGTGAGGTAATTGGTATTTTCCTCTCAGATTGTAATACTGTGGAGACTTGGCAACATGCCATGGACAGTTCATATCAAGTTATTTATTCCAATTGCTGAACATGGAATCATTTTTGTCTCGCGCCCAGAAATCTAAGCAAATCCAGAGGCCTTGCCATCTCACCAGTAACTACTTTGTTAATTAGTCTCCCAAGATATAGTGTAGAGGCTCGTAAAAACAATACTAAAATTTGCAAACTTGATCATTTTAGTAAAGCATGCTTATCTCAACTCAAAAGAGATTTGGCGGACTATTCAAGCTTTCTAGAGTTGCCCACACTTTAATTAAATAAGCTAGCCAGCCAATTTTGTTTTTCTTGCCTTGCTGCCCTGACTGTTTTCATTATGTCTTTGATGTAAACCCTAAATTTACAAGTTTTGGTTTATTTCAATTCATTAGTGTGATGCGGTCAAACATCATAGACTTTAAACAAGAGGCCTAAATGTAGCCATTTTATTTATTTTTTCTAAATATACATTTATTCATTTAACAGATTCATTTCTACAATACATAATGCCCCTATATTGTATATTTCATTTATTTTGTTTATTCATTTTTTTGAGTATTGAAACTTTAAAACTTAAAATAACTGTAAAATACATAAATAGACATTTAAAATTATTTAATGTTTTAAAATATAGTTATATGTAACAATTAATAATAAATTGATAAATTATTAAAACTTTAAAATGTTCCACAATGTGTACCTCCATATTGTTGACAATTATGACCCATTTAGTCACCTGTTGTAGCTTGGTCATCTTCTGAAGACCAAATTACCCTCTAAAATTCAGTCCTGGGCAATTTAGAATATTATATTAAACACAACAATATGTACATAAACCACAACATATTATAACATGTAATGTGCAAAAAAAAAAAAAAAAAAAACCTAAATAAGAAAAATATAAGTATGTAAATGTTTTAAATTGAAAAATAAATAGACAATAATAAATTGATAAATCATTGAAACATTAATGTATGAACAGATTAGAGACCATAGATTGTGTCACCTTTTGTAATTTGATAATCTTCAGAGTCTTGGATAATTTACAATTTATTTCTAAATAAAAACCATAGTTCTATACAGAATATTAGGTTATTGTGTAAAATCATATAAAGTCCAATAAAGTGTATAAAGTCCAATGAAGAATTAAAATGCAAAAAAGTGTTTTTGAAATCAATTGAAATCTTTCTTCGAAGTTGCAAATGTATTCACTTTATCAACACTTCATTCATAATGCTGTAAAAATATGTAGAATGAAAATTGGTCAGCAGAAAATTGGTTATGACTAAAAAAAAGGAAAAAGATGGCCATTCAAACTTCAGTCTGTGGAGGAGGGTTTAGAATAAATCTAGCTGAATTCGAGGCTTCTGCACCAAAATGCTATAATCCTTCAATAGCTTCTTCAGTAAGCCCTGTGGTCTTATTCAGCCTTAATGGCTTGCTCTACTTGCTTCTTTTGTTAGCACACAAACTTTTGCGGGTTTATGCCAGATTTCGTTGTGCTCCAAGATGCCGCAATAGTCCAATTAAACAATTTAGCAATTTTCGAAAAGCCTGTTTGTGCAAAAGATACTCTCTTCTTTAACCCTATAAAGCTATATCATATTTAATACACAAATTTCTCTAAATCCTCTAAATTTCTCAAAGGCCTCTAAATTAGCAGCATGATCAAAACTTTGCTGAAAAAACTGTGGTGTACATGCCTTCTGCACTCTGATAATTCATAATTTTTTTTAGAAAAAGGCCTCAGGTTATGTAACACGTGAACCTTGTTTCCTAAATATGGATCGAGACGCTGTGTTAAATTGATGCAGATGCTGCAGCACTGAACTCACTGGTCAGTTAACTGGATCCTCATCATGTGATCTGCACCAAGAGGCAAAAGCTCACCATTTAAGGGCATACAACCTCCTAGTAAAAGGAGCCCTAAGCACTCCCAATGATCTCTTGATCAAAGAGAGCAATCAGGACCAAAAACCACACCTGGGAGGGCCAGGCGCAGCCCCAGCCATGCCTTAGTCAGGGCATCAGGATCAATGGGGAGAACCACAGAGGACAATAAGCTCTCTCTTCAGAAGCGAACAGATCGACCTCCACTCAGGTGTAACCTCCATTCCCCGAACTCCAGACTGTGCCTCAACAGGAAGTCTGCCGACAGATTGGTGACACCTGTAACATAAACCTCCCTGAGGTACAGAAACTTGTTCTGCACCCAAAGGAGGATGCATTGCACTTGCAGCCACATGCGGTGAGACCGCATCCCCCCTGGTGGTTTATGTAAGCCACCACTGTCATATTGTCTGTCCTGACAAGAACGTGGTAGCCCTGGAGCATTGGGAGGAACCAACTCAAAGCCAGATAAATGGCAAGCAACTTCAGGCAATTTATGTGCCATGACTGATGCTCACCCCTCCAAACTCCATAGGCAGGAAGGCTGTCATAGACAGTGCCCCAACTTATAAGGGAGGCATCCGTGGTCACCAGCTTGCGACGATAAATACCCTCTTTGGAAACACCCCGAGACAGAAACTGAGGTTGCATCCATACAGTAAGTGTCCTTCAGATCCACCGTGACAAACCAGTCACCTGGTTGAATCTGCGACAAGATCGGGGGGTGGTGAGGCTCGTAGCGCTCCATTTAGGATGCTGGGCGGAGCTGTCTCGAGAGCGAGCTGAAGCAGCTGAAGCTTAAACGCTGCACGGCGACTGCTGTTTCGCCAGCTTGAACTTTTCAATGACTGCATTCACCGAGTCATCAAAAAAGTTTTGCCGACCAGAGCAGAGGTAGTTTTGCAAGGTTTGGACGGCAAAACATGCAGAGACTTCCAGGCGGAAGCCACGGAAGGGAAAAGATCCACAGCCAGTGTATCCTCCCCACGGGGGAATGCCAGCAATGCTGGTAAAGTCAGCAGCCGCCGCATTAGTCAAACACGCTGAATACAGCTGTTTCCAAGACCTTGAGATTTCAGCCTAGAGGTCAGGGGGAAAAGGCAGCACCTCCTGCCACTAGGTAGGAGAACGTCAGTCGAGGCTGCTCCAAACTCCTCAGAGTCCAACGCGGCAGAATGCAATCTAGGCCAAAAGAGTCCACATTGCATGCTTCCGGGCTGGGACATAACTCTAGCATGAGCAAAGCCGAGACACTTCACACACCTACTGTGAGTGTCACCGCTAACTATGAAGCATGAACATGGAGGAATACACTTCTTAAAATCCATGATGTGCTTTGCAAAGAGGAGAAAAGGATTCAGCTCAAAAACGAGACATGGGTCAGAAAAAATCGCGTCTTCTTGAAGAACAAAAAAAAATTTGGGCCGTGATATTGGGGGACACAGCCTATATAGTGTGAATGACGTAGTATTTTTTAAAGGGGCAGTGTCTGCGCCATCAGCCAATGAATTGGTGTGATTCTATTCAGACAATCGGCTTCAGACAATCGGTACCACCCATGAGTGTTCCCCATAGCGTCAGCTACTGACGCAGTGTCGAGTGAACCTATGAAATCTTTATAAAGTAAATCTAAGAATAACTTTTATATTGTTAGTAATATTTCAAGATGAACACTTACTGAAGCAACTTAGGTTTACTTGATTATCCATACATTTTGTCTATTTTGGCCATATAAATATCACACAGATCACACTACATCACTTAAATCAATTTAAAACTGCAAAATATTACTTAGTTCCATGTCCAGTTTTAACAGTTGGAAACGGTGGTTTTCAAACACATATGATCCAAAGCTGTTTTTCCAACTGGAATATATTTGAGTGCATCAGCACTTGATTACAGGCCATAGCTGGAGAAGAGATGCAGATGAATTCTCACCTGAATTCCTGTACCAGTAAATAGACGGCTTGCTACATTTGCATATAAAAAGGTGTGCTGATAAAGGAAGCACTTAAACTGAAGTTTCTATCCATTCAACATCCTGCCTCTTTCAGAGGTTTGATAGAGGACTACTTTTATCTCTATGGATCCCATTATAAGATAATTGTATTTATTTTCAGCAGGAGCAAAGATGAGAGGATGACATGGACATTTGTTCTTCTGTAGACCTCTGCTAAACTGCAGAATGTGCTCACGCACATAATTTGTTACAGCGTTGATGTGCTTTGCAATCCAAGCAAGACTGGTACAGAATAGAATAAGACCCATCAGTTTATTTGTAATAGGATATACTTTTTACCTAACTGGAATATTTTCATTAAGAATTTAAAGTATTTTTCACAGAGCATATTGCAGACTATGTAATGAAGCATGTCGATAACTCTAATTTATTAATTTCAAGTATTGCATTATACAACATTATTAATATTTAAAATTTAAATATGTACACCACTGTTCAAAAAATTGGGGTAAGATTTTTTTAATGTTTTTGAAATATGCCCACCAAGACTGCATTTATTTGATCAGTAAAAGTAATATTTTGAAATATTAGTAATGGTTTAAAATAACTGATGGCAAAGCTGAATTTTCAGCAACCATTACTAGTCTGTCACATGGTCCTTCAGAAATTATTCTAAAATGCTGATTTGGTTCTCAGGAAACATTTCTTATTATTGTCAATGATGAAAACAGTGCTGCTTTTTTTTTTTTTTGTGGAAACTGTGATATATTTTTTTTCAGGATTCTTTGATGAATAGAAAGTTAACAAGAACAGCATTTATTTGAGATCTTTTCTAACATTATAAATGTCATTATTATCACTTTTTATCAATTTAAAATTCAATTTAACACATCGTTGCCGAATAAAAGTTTTAATTTCATAACAAAACAAAACAAAATTCTTACTGACCCAAACAGTATTTGAAATGTTAATTTAAAACAGTAATTGAAATGTTTCAATTAAAAAATATAATTATTTAAAACTTTTTTTTTTTATGTTTTAAAATGTAAAAGTTAACTGTTACTATAAATAACTCTGGTAATTGTTTTTCATTATCTATTTGCCAGTCGAGTTCCAAAAAATTTCCAATGGACAGTTCACACGAGAGCAGCCAATGAAATTAATTTACTTAATTTTAAGACGTGTGTCACATGCCCCTTAAAACACAGCATGGCTGCCAGTGAAACTTGCAGAGGTTGTAATATTTTGCAACACATATGCTATACTAATTACACTGTAAAAAATTATATTCTTGATTTATCACAACATTTTTTCTTTTGTCAAATCAACTTAGATAATTAATGCGGTTCAGATAACATAATATTTTGAGTTTCTGTTGATTAAACCAATCACCTTCATTGTATTAACTCAATTTTTTTATTTCAGTGAACTCAAAATTTTAAAGCAACCAGGTAACTTACATTTTTAAGTTAAACCAACAATTCTTTTTTTACAGTGTATAATTTCACAGTGTTGTAGTCGAGAGAGACACTTGTAGATACATTATTTTTGAATTAATAAATGATAATTGATTCCTTCATTTTATTTTTAAGTGGCTCTCTTATTCCTCTATATTACCAATGAAATACAGTCTACACATCCACAAAGCTGTTGCAGGATGCCTTGTTAATTTTGACGATAACAAAGGCATCTCTACAGGCATTTAGCGGTAAATATCAGATCCCCCTGCAACCACACAGGGCATCTATGAGAAACAGTATTAACAGCATATTAGCCCCGCTGTCCAAACATCTTTGGGCTTTAATCAATGTCAATGTCAAATGATGCCTTGTCTTCCCCAGGGCAATAGACTCTGGATGGGAGGTGAGGGGTGACACGCACATTACCCAAAGGAGAAGCCTGGGCCTCTAATGAAATTAATCCTTAAATTATTCATCACCATCACAGAGTCTGACAAATGTCGGAGGATTGCCATGATGATGAGCTGGAGAAAAAAAAAGTCCTCTAACTAAGTTGTGATGGTATTTTTCCTCTCATTTGTTTGTAACCTCAAGAAAATGTTTTTCACATAACTCATGAGTCCCATAATCCTGAATATCAATAATTTATAAGAAGCTGTCCCAAAAAATTGTGGGTTCCAGGCACAAATGATTCAAGGGCGGCATTATTGTTTAGAAAAAAATACATCTGTTTAGGAGTCAAGCAGAGGGCACAATGTTTAAAACCCACCTTGATTTTCAGATCATCTATATTGGAACATCTATCCATCTGACACAGGGAGAGCCAGAGCGGAGTGTCTCCGGGGTGTCGTTCATTTCGGTAGATGTTCAATCAATCAAGTCAACCATTGATCTTCCTGTCAAATCGTTTTATTCTCTCTGTAATAATCTGCTCACATTTGACAGAGACCTGTGTGGAATAGTAAAAAGACAGACAGACAAGGTAAATGGATTAAGAGTAGGCTGCCGGCCACTGGTTGCTATATGAAGCTGCTGTGGGTGATGAGTTGAATTAATGTAATAATTCATCCATTCCTATTGACTCCTGTGTAACTGAATAGAAATAACGCAACTTATTTCTTTATCCAAATCTATTAATTTATTCAAAAATACATATCATAATATCATAATGAAGAAAAAAGCCTCATTCTTTAAAATGTACTTTTATTAAGTACTTTGGCATAACCTTTCTTAGAAAAAAACTGCTTTATTGCTTATTAATATATGAAAAACTTAAGTTCACCAAATCAAGGTCATGTGGAGCAACCAACATGCAGAAATATGCAGTAAAACATAAAACAGGAAATGATATGATAGAGGGGACCTCGGCAAACCCTCATGACTGTGTCAAGCTCAGTAGGTCTCTTAAAATATCAGATAATTTGGTGTGACTTTTCCAAAAAGGTAATAATATTTATAAATTAATAACTTAAAAAAAATCCATATACCATTTAAACCAACATGAATACAAAAAGTACATTTCTACACCTTGGTACATGTCTTTTAAAATGTACTTTTTTAATAATGGCTTTTAATAAAGGCTCTTATTTGTCATCAACTATCTTGTTTAGTTTAGTCTTCTGTTTTATTAAAACCGCAGTTCTGTCATGACAACTCTCGGGAGATTGGTATGGCAATTGAGATTGGCATGGTAATGGATATGGCAATGTTAATGTATTTGGTCTTGGCGGAATAAAGACGTTGGTCTTGTAACGTTGACATTTATTTCCTGTAAAGCTGCTTTGAAACGATATGTATCGTGAAAAGCGCTATACAAATAAATGTGAATTGAATTGAATTGATCTGCTATGCCGCTGCTGCTGCAGAGCAAGTACTGAGACTTGCTACTGCCAATACATTCACAGACATTGCTATGAGCATGTAAGACATGCTGCTGCTGCACATATATCATACATGTATTAACCCCCGTAGCAGATCTACACAGGTGGAGCTGGGGAAGGAGGAGGGTGAAAATGCTCTGCAGGCTGCTGACAGCAAACAATGCCAGTATTTGAATGTTTGAGCAGAAAGCTCATTGGCCACTAATGCAACATCAACCAATCAGCTGTACTGTTTAGATAATGATGTGATCAGTACCAATTGAGTTAACTGAGACCTATCAGCCTGCACCATCTAGAGTTTCATGGCAGAACTAGGTAATTTCATGTACATGCTCAAACATTACTGCTCCCAACAATATACAGTAGTAGGAAGAGAACAGCACTGCAGAATCATATCAGAATTCACACCCGTCCTCTCACATCACTGATTCATTTGCATATGCATTCTCTTGAACATGAGTAGGTTATTCTCATTACTCTGCAGGTAAAATATTTATCTTAGTGGGTCTGCAGTAAGTTAACCTCCAGCCTTGCTATTTGAAGACTATCAAGATTTATTGTCACATGTATATGCCACAGACACAACTATGGAATATATTTAATGACTATTGCATAAACTTTAATTATGTGAAATCTGAAACATTTCCTGAATTATAAGAATGTCAGATATATGTTAAATATGTATTTTTTAACTTTTTAAATGCACTTTAGAATAACCACCTGCAATTTTAACCACCTGCAATTTGCAATACAAAAACAAAATGAGCAGACACCAGTCATGAGTAATGTGATTTTGAGCAATTTAAGTCCATTAAAGACAGAGGGGGGCAAGAACATTACCTAATGGAACAGTAAAAATAATACAATACTGGTTGTTTCAACATTTCAATGTTGTTTTTAAGGTTCCTGAATTACGGTATATACAACTTTACATTGGTGCTCTACATTGTGTAACTACAGACCAATATAACAACAGGACAAACCATACAGTTAATTTGTGGGGCATGTTGTCACACTATATATATATATATATATATATATATATATATATGTTATTTCAGTTAAACTAAATGAAAATGAGAAATGCAACTAGTAGAAATAAAGTTTGGCTTTTAAACCAAGTTACCATCAGTCTACTACAATATGAAACGAGAAAATGCAGTACACTATCCATCAACCAATTTCCTTTATATGAGAATAAGCATCACTTCTTGATTGCTGTTTAAGTTGTCTCTGGCTATAGCCACTACTCAGAGAGCCCAGTCCCAGCAGGAGGCCCTGTTCTGGACAACCTCCACGGGTAAACGGAGATCTCAATAGGACATGGGAAGCAGACATTGTGGGAGCGGGCAGAGCTGGCAGCCATACAAAAGGTTGCATCCGCATGGACCCACCCAATGATTAGCAGGCAGTGGGAGGCTGGGACTTGCAGCTCCCGTCTCGGAAAGAAGGCAGGATGCTATTGTGATTTATTTCTCTCATTAACACGTGAAGGACGGAGCTGAGATTCACTGTCCAGTGTTTTAAAGAGAAAGAACCAAATTATGTTCTTTCTGCTAGCTCTGCTCCAGCTAGCTACAGTATGTGCATAAAAACTTGTAAGGCAAGGACTTTTTCTTTCTCTCTCTCAGTTAAGTTTCCTTAGAAACATAATGACAATAATTATTGTAATTGTTTTTATTGTTAAGCAACATGTATCACAATGAAAGCAGTAGCACACATACAATATTGGTCATCGCTAATCCAATCTGATTTTAAAGTCATAGCTAGCCCAAAAACAAAAATTGTCATCATTTAGGCTACTCGCCCTCATGTCATTCCAAACCCATATTCCAAGTCTTCTAATGATACACGTTTTTGGTGAGAGACAGACATCATTTTATATATTTTTTTAACTAAAACCGATTCTGTGGGCGGCTGCGACTGGATCAGTCAGTTGAACTTAAGAAAGGAATCAGTCTGAAACGTGAATGAATCATTCAGACCGTTTTTTGAACGGATTCTTTGAAAAGATCAGACTCAAAAGAACGATTTTCATCATTACGGCTGAGTTCGAAAGCTTAAAATTGCTGCCTTCGGAGGATGGATTCCAAGGTAGGAAGGCATAAAGGCACATCCGAATCCGATGTTAGCTTCACTTCCTGTTTTCTTAGATACCTTCATCTGATAATTTTTTTTCAAAGGAGTATCCTTCGCTGTCTTTGATATCCCACAATCCTGTGCTTTCCATTCTATATAAAAAATTAAAAAATGGCGTCTGAAAGTTGTGGTTGGTGCACAGTTTGTGTAAATGTACATTTTTGACCAACGTTTTCCCATTTCTGATGTAATTTCTAGCAAGAAATTACTATTGTAGTAATTAAAAATTTGCTTAGTTATCAACAAAGCTTGCTCTATTTTGCTGTAGATCATTAGACCGTTACATCATTGCAGGGACACGTGATAAAAGGTATCTTTCCATGTTAATCAGAGTTTTTGTCCTAACCAGCCGCGACGGCGACACGCGATGATTCCATTTTAGAAACTGTTTCTATTTTTCTGCGACACTGGAACAACAACACAAAGTATCATAATGATAATCTCAGGTACTGTTTATGTGCTTTATTTAATGTTAAAAGCATCTAATGTGAGTTTGAATATCATTTTGTGTCTTTTATAGCCGTACTGAAAGCAACAATGGACAATTCACCTCAGATCTTCAAAATAAATTAAAGGAAACAAGAACATTCAAACTGTCAACTTATTGTGAACAGACAAGTGTATTCTATGACAAAGATTGTTTCAGTAACTCAGTATGTATTTTTAATAATGTTAAAATAGTGTAATATTCATGAATTTGATTATGTACATCCATTTTGTTGCCAGTGCTGGGAGAGCCCACCCATGCGCTCTTCTGATTGGCTGTGATTTTTGATTGACTTAATCACGTTTCATAGTCGGTTCACTTCTGGTGTGGACAGACAAATTGCTTGTCGCTGGAATCTTATCGCATCGCGTCTGGTTAGGACACGGTGTAAGCTGCCTCAGAAGTCTGTCCGAAATCAGTTTTGTGAGCTACATTCATGCGCATATGCTGCCTACATAATCGATAAAGCATCGAGGCAACAATTTGTTCATGAATTGGACATTGCCACTTCTTATAACTCAATCCAATAAGTGAGAAATTAATCAGTCATGAATGGATAATTCAGACCGGTTTGTGAACTGGATGAACTGATTCATTGAAAAGACCAATCAAAAGAACAATTCATTCATGATTTAGACATCGCTGCTTCTCACGACTCAAGTTATAGTACTGTAAGTTGAACATGAAAAATGAAACAGTCTGATTCGTGAATGAATCATTCAGACAGGTTTTGTTAACTGAATTTTTTGATTCAGCAAAAAGATCAGACTCAAAAGTGTGATTCGTTCATGAACTGGACATCTTCTTAGTACTCAGTTCATATGGTTAGGGAAGACTTTGAATAAACAGCAGTAGCGTGGACTGCTTTTATGAAACATCTTGGTCATTTTACAGCTTGACACCCCCAGTCTTCATTTACTATCATTATACTGAAAGAGTGGCTAGATATTCTCTAAAAAGGTAGAAAGAAAGTCACATGAAGATCAGTAAATTTTGTTTATATAGCCCTTTATCCAATACAGATTGCAACTTTGCAGTAATAATAGGAGTGATGACTGAATTTTTACTGATTAAATGAAGAGAGGTTCATTCCCATTCTAGCCATGATCAGAAGGTTGACAGTTGACAATTCAAATCAGCAAATGAGTGGCATATGGTAATCCTTTAAAACCTGATGCATCGCAGCCCTCACAAGAGACTCAAGCAATAATAGCTGCTTTCCTTTAAGTCACAGCTTGTGTGCATTGCTAGAGGAGGATGGGCTGCTCTGTCCCTGATGACTCTGCGGCCTGACCTTCTCTTTCTGCCTTTTGTCCACCTCTCTGACAGCGTCCGCAATGATTTCTCCATTCCAACTCTGACAGGACAACACAATGAATCAGAGCCATTACAAAAGGGACTTTTCCACTTCATTAAGCCAGAGTCCCACAAGCTTAGAGGGCACAGAATAAGCTATTTATCTTGAATTACAGCTGCTTAGAAGTGGCTGCATGATAATATGTGAATGTCTTATTTTTTCTTGTTGTAAATACCCCTCTGGACATCCTCTGGTGTGGGCATGAAGAATCAATATTAACAAATGCATCTCTTCAATTATGGAAATTGGATCCTGTTTAAGACAGTGCATGGCATGCTTACAGGCATTTGAAGAAGATCAAACAACAATGGGTCAGTTATTCTTGTGCAGGCTGTGAGAGGAAATTGTGCTGATGATGATGCCGAGACTAGGAATGAATCGTTGTGTCCGTGGACAATGACAGCGTAATAATGTCTCTCAGCGGGCTTGCACTGATTGATTCATCATGACCCTCGGAGCAAGCTTATTTCAGGTGGTACATCAGGTCAGCTTATCGATGGATTGACCTGAACTGCATTCAGGCTTTAAATGAGGGACGCTAATGATTGGCTGAGGATTCAATCACAGAACAAACAAGATGGCTGAAATTTAAGTGTAGGTTATTTCATCTTAGATAGTAAATATTATGTTCTAAGATGACTGCAGGAGAAAATCAGTAGAAATTTGGTGCTGTTATTAGCTTCCTCAATAGTCATATTCATATATGTTATGTTTGGCAATAAGAAAACAATTTTGATTTCTCTGTATTTCCATACTCCTTATTTTTTAAGTATGTTTAGTGGTGCTATTGATGTAATATTCGCACCTTTAACCACTGTATGATATTAAGCCTTCACACCACACACCTGAGCTGGTTAAAATGAATAGAGAGAAGACAGAGAGGCACAATGCATGTACTTTTGATCCCTGATGATTCAAAACAACTTTTCTATCAGAATCAGGGAAGTTTGGGAGTATTTTTGGTAAACCATAGTTGAAAAAAAAAAAAAAAAAAAAAAATTCTGAAACCAACCAAGATGCTTGTGGTGTGGCAGAAGTCACTATGAATCTAAACCAAACCTCCCAACAAAAACAGACAACCATCTGTTCTATTCTGACATTTTTGTAAATCTCTGGGAAATTTCAGATAGCAGCAGATCTCATATTCTAATAAAATGCTGGAGGCTCAGAAGTGGTTTCAGATTGATGGGTTCGGGAGAGAAAACGCCCTAGTGGTTCAAGGGGTTTCCTTCAAAGCCCAGATAAAGCTCCAAAGAAAAAATATAAGCATTCTTTCAGTAATTACAGAGTAGAATTATGGCAGAGGTCAGATAAAGGACTGTGGAAAGACTAAAATTTTATTCTGTCTTAAAGGGAAAGTTTACCCAAAAATTAAAATTCCGCCATCGTCACTCCACACCTCCTCTACTTTTATTGTACTACAAGAGATGTGAATTTTTGAAGAATATCCTGACTACTTTTCATAATTAATGAAGGTGAATGAGAACTGGAGCTGTCAAGCTCCAACTTGATATAACATATCATAAAAGTTATATTAAACTTAAAAGTTAATATAAAGCTATATTATCCTAGCTAACAAAAATATGTTCTAAGAATGTTTTGCTAACATTATTTCTAAATGTTTTCTGAACTTTCCAAATGTCCAGTTTAAAAAAAAAAAAAAATTCTTGGTTATGTGAATATTAAAGGAACATTCCATTGTATCATTCTGCAAACAACGTTAATTTTGAATGTTCTCTGAACATTCGGATACAATTAATTACATTTTTTTAAAAAAAAATGTTAGACGAACATTAAACTTAAACTTAAACTTAAAATTTCAGGAAAAAAGAAATTGTTCCATGAACGAAGTATAAATAATGTTTTTGTGCTAATATTTTGAGAACATTATTAAAGACGAGATAACTTTGAGCGGATATTCTATTAACATTACTTAAAGAATGTTTGTTCATAACTTTAAAAGAACCTTGCCAAAACATTAAGCAAAGTTCTGAGAATGTTCTCTGTTAGTAACATCAGCATGTGGAGCCTAATTTTGTGGTTGAAGTGAAAATGTGTAATTTTTGGCTTATATCTTCACTAATGTTTGCTGTTTAATGTAATATAGCTTAGTGTTCATGACAAGCCTTCAGATACTCAGTATAACACTGTGTCAAGTTGTGTTGTCTTTATTGATCGAGCAAAAAGAGCTGTCTGTTTTTCCCCAACTCAATCAATGTCTTCTGACCTGTGGTAACCTTCAACATAGTTGAACACAAGAAAAAACAGACCTGAGAAAATGTACTTTAGGATGCTTTTACATAAAAAGTGAAATATATCAATAAAATATTCACTGACAATCTCAACAATAAGCCTAAACGCACATACTTATTATTCAACCCCACTTCTTTATTTATTCCCTTAACAGCACACAAACAATTTGATAAAAACAACCTATTAAAATAGTTCACATTTAATTAAGCTGAAATATAATGGGATAGGTTGTTCTAGGAGACTGGATTAAGTGTTATCATAATCAATGATAATGCATCTCAAAAGACAGAGTCTTTACACATTTATTATAACTGTAAATACTGGCAATTTACAGGATATGTTTTGTTTAACTGCAGCACAGATGGCTGTGCACAGCTAAATAAATGTGCAGTAATTGTAAAGAACTTGTTTTATTAGCTTCCAGTTTGTTGTTTATCACAACATCAGAGTAATATAGCGATGTGAAGCTTCAAATATGTATAGTCAAATATGTACAAAAAACGAACAAAATGCAAATGTATCATCACCCAAGGTCAAACATAATCATGAATGGGTTTCTGGCAGTCTCTCGATTCTCACACACACCAAGGATTTTCTTAGAAATGCTTTTTGATGGAGAACCAGACCATGATCTGTATTCTGTTGCACAGCCTCATTTCACAGGAATTGTAGCGATTTGGACCTCTGCTGCAATATAAGGTGATTTCATAAGAGAGGATGAGAAAAAATAGCTGGTTCTCGATGAAGCGGGGTGGGTATATTGATTTTTTTTTCTTTTTTTTCTTTTTTTTTTCAAAAGATGTGGGTAAAAGACATTTGTCTTAGTGTACAGGCATGTGTGATAATTTTACCCATGAAGATGTCCTGCTAAGGTAAGGTAGAGCTACTGTAAAAGACACAGATAAGCATTTGTTTGCGTTTTAAAGTACAGCACAGTATTATAGAAAGATACAACACAGAAATTTTGAAAGGAAGAAGAGATCACCACTTATTTTGAAATATAATAATAAATAAATTTGAAATTTCCTATACTGGTAAAAACTATGACTGTCAACAAAATAAAATATGATACAGTGTGTTTTAACAGACATATCAAACAACAGTATGACACCATAAAGCATTTTTTAAAAAGCGTTCTAAATGACTCTTGGCAGTGGCGTGCACAGACCTCCGGCAGGGCAGGGGTGAAAGCGCGTTCCGGGGGTTGGTGGGGGTGGATGTGGTTGTGGGTCTCCGTCGGTAGAAATTGCGTTCTGGGGGGTGTGGTTGTGGGTCTCCCTCGGTAGAAATCGCGTTCCGGGGGAGGAGAAATGGGAACGCGGCATCCGTTGTGCCACGGAGCAGCAAAAGCAGTCAGGTACGGTAGGCAATTCACCTGCGGACTGGCATGGGCTGGCACCCAGTTTCAAGTGCACTGTAAAACCAAACAGTGAAACGAATTAAATGAAATTAGTTTGTTTCACTCAAATAATAATGAAAGTTAATTGTACTTATAGAAAACTCAAAATTTTATTGTAGTAAGCTGAACTTAAAGGGTTAGTTCACCCAAAAATTCTGTCATTAATTACTCACCCTCATGTCGTTCCACACCCGTAAAGCCCGGGATACACTGCATGATTTTAGCAATCCTATAAGATCATTACAAATCACACTGTGCGACATGGATCTATTAAACTTGGGTACGACAAGCATGTAGACTGTACGATGATGACACCCATTGAGTTGTGAGCTAGGATGCACGTTTCTATAGAAAAATAAAACGTCATCAGTATGCGCTAGTGGTTACCAAAAAGACCATGTTGAATCACACTTTGGCAGTTGTAGTTTGTATGTGTGCTGAAAAAAAAGGAAGCGGCAAAAGAAGAAGGGAAAAGAGCTTGAGGTAAGCAGTTTTAAGCAGTTTCTTTAAAACGGCCGTCTTTGTACCACTTTCACTGTATGACATAGGACCAGCGATTAAGAGCCACGATCACAGAAATCGCCACTATTGTTTCACGATGGCAATCTTTCGTCTGGGACAGCCAAAAATCGTGCAGTGTATCCCGGGCTTAAGACCTTTGTTCATCTTTGGAACACAAATTAAGATATTTTTGATAAAATTCAATGGCTCAGTGAGGCCTCCATTGCTAGGAAGATAATTAACACATTCAAATGCCCAGAAAGCTACTAAAGACATATTTAAAACAGTTCATGTGACTACAGTGGTTCAACCTTACTGTTATGAAGCGACAAGAATATTTTTTGTGTGCCAAAAAAAAACAAAATACCGACTTTATTTAACAATATCTAGTGATGGCCGATTTCAAAACACTGCTTCATGAAGCTTCAAAGCTTTATGAATCTTTTGTTTCGAATCAGTGGTTCGAAGCATGTATCAAACCGCCAAAGTCACGGCCCCCAGTGGTGAACAATTAAAACAAAAGTAAAACGCAGCAGTCCCTCACGGATGACTGCCGCATACACATAAGCATAATAAAACATAACACAAAGTGCAGGCCTGGTCCTCTCTCGTCCTTCACTGTCGTCGCTCCCCCTTTTATGCTTCCGGAGCTCCTCCGTGAGATACGAGACCGGTGCAGCGCATAGCTGATGCTCATTATCACTTGCGCCACCGGCCTCGCGCTGTTCTCTCACGGCTCTCGCCCCGCCCTGCTTGTCACATCTCGTTTACTGAAATCACGTCACTTTGGCAGTTTGATACACGCTCCGAACCACTGATTCGTAAAGCTTCGAAGCTTTGTTTATTCAAGCATGATTGTTAATCGCTTCCATGGCTCTCAGCCCCGTCCCACTTGTCACAAAAATTTTAAGTTCTACTAACTTAAAAAAATGAGTTAGTTTACTTAACTCTTTTGAGGTAATAAGTTTCCTTAAATGTTTTGAGTATTCTGAACTTGAGTTTTACAGTGTGCACACCCCGTTATTAGAAAGCATGTGAAGTCGGTAGTACTGCCCTGCTAGGCTGTGGGTACAGGGGGTTTGTTGGTGACCAGATTCCCTTGTGAGACTAGCATTACTATCATTTTAATTCTCTAAATATGAGCATATCACTTGACCTTATGACAGAAATGTCTTTTAGTTTGAGCTTTTGTTGTTAACGCTATCAAATCATCAATTTTAATTTGTAATGTGCCCCTGAGAGAACTGAATTTTATTCCTGAGCCAAATCACAATCAGACGAGGGCAAGAAACCCACCCACCGAGGCTTATTACTTGTGCCGAGGGGGAGATAACAGAAGGGTTTCACTTCCAAAAAAAAGTATGGTGGTGTTTCCTCTAGCAATTTACTCATTCTTGACTCTCCTCTGTACCATCCACGGGGTCAAGAGCTGCTAAAGCTGCTATGTAGACTAAGCCCAAAGGAAAGCTTTTCCACTGACAGATGCTCAAACACGAGCAGTGATTTATATTTTTTCTCAACATCAAACAGGCGACAGATGTTTGCATATTAATTAAGTCAAGAAACCGCTCACTGCCTTGTGAAGCTTGAGAATTGTGCAGCACAGGCCTGGATCACTGGAAAACCTTCACAGATGGGGGAACATCCTCAGTATGACCACAGTGTAAGATATTTTTCTAAAGAAAAAGTTCAGTCATGCGAGATAACATTTTGCGTGGCTGGAACCTCGGCCTTTGTAGTTAGTTCATTAGAAAACTAGTCATAAAAAAGCACTAGGCTGTTACTAAATGAGATTGGCATTGCCACCAAGGGGATTTAAGTTTTAAAGAGGTTGTGAATAACATTAGAAGTCATGACATTTTGCTAATGAAGGAAGCGAGCGTTTGAATCTCGTGCACCTGGAGGAGGAGACAATTAGCACTTAACAAGAAGGTGTTAGCGAGCTCCATCCTGCCTTGGAGGCCACATAAGCAGAATAATTCACCTTATAGTACAGCACAGTATCTCATTATCCATTGCCAGGACAATTGAACATGAAATAAGCGTGTTCGTGCGAATGCTCATGGACCAAGAATATATATCCCAGGAGAACATGCAAGGTCAGTTCTCTGGAAGAGTGCACTCACTTCTGGGAAAATGCACTCTGCTTTAACTTATCTGATCACTGTTGGGCCTACAATTTCCATTTGAGACAAATGAAACTGCATTTTCTAGTTTCTATATGGCACCAGCTCCTTTTGCTATATTAAAAAGCCTGCTTCCTTGCTGCTGTCACACTGTGATTTAATTACGGGCTGTGTATTTAATTATTGGACATTCATGATAAATAAATAAATGTTCATGCAAAATTACATCGTTCACTGTAGCCAGCATCACAACGCCTGCAGCTCGGCTGATTTATTGTACTCTAATTTTCATTCCAAAAGCACAACAAGCCTGAAAACAGGCACAACAACAGTGCACATGGCCTTGCTAATATGTCATGCTTGTTTGAATGAAAATGTGATGGGTTGGTTTTTAAATATGCGTTTCTTTCAGCTGGGGCTGCATTTGAAGTTGATACAGGGCTCTGATTGCCTTCGGATCACCTACTCGCTCGCTGTGAATCATTTGCTTTAAGTCCTTTCCACTTTATGACTTTCATTCTTGTCCTATATGTGACCCCAAATGCAGTGTGACCATCAGGGAGTGTAATCACTTTCAGCAGAGGGGTGAGTGTGCTGTAGAGTTCTCGAGGAGCATGTTAACAGCCTGATTGTGATTGTTTTCTGCAAAATCAAGCTCTCTTAAAAGTAAACATTTTCACTTACAGCCCATTATCACACACACTGCACAGAAACATTGCTCATTTGCAAAGAATAAGGGGCAAAAATTATGTTATCAATGGTTAAAGAGTTGACCCATTTGAGCATATTGTCTATAAGAACATCTGGAATTTCAGGGCACAACAATATTGGTGTGTACGTTATGGGGACCAAATGTCCCCTCAAGGATAGTAATACCAGTAAATTTTGACCTTATTTCCTGCAATATTTTCACTTGCTCCATTACACCAAAAATGAAATGGTGAATTATATTTTAGCAACATATTATTATAGCGCATATGTCAGAAAGATTTTATGTTTCATTAAACATTGTTGTTGCTCTAAAAAAAATCAATAATTTGTTAGCTTTTTAAGCAATAATAGGTGGACAGCTATACATTCGTAATCTGAAAAACAATGGCACACATTTGATTTGTTGATAACTTTCTACTCATTTTACATGCTACTTCCAGGTCTATCACAAATAATTCCTTTCTATATTATTCCACTTTTTAAAACAAAAAATCATACATAGGCTACTATATGTAGTGATTTTTCAATGTTTTGTAAAGAAGTGTCGGTAACACTTTAGTTTAGGGTCTAATTTTCACTATTAACTAGTTGCTTATTCGCACACATATTACTAGGATACTGGCTATTTATTTGTGCTCATAATGCACATATTAATGCCTTATTCTGCATGACCATATTCTACATTCCTTAACCCTACCCAATACCTAAACTTAACAACTAACTTACTAACTATTAATAAGCAATAATTAGGAGTTTATTGAGGCAAAGTCATAGTTAACAGTGAGAATTGGACAAACTTTTGAACAGTGGTGAATATTAGCCATTCAGATAACCTTTGTGACATTTAAAGGATTAGTTCACTTTCAAATGAAAATTACCCCAACCTTTACTCACCATCAAGCCATCCTAGATGTATATGACTTTCTTCTTTCTGATGAACACAATCGGAGCAATATTAATAAATATCCTGACGCATCCGAGCTTTATAATGGCAGTGAGCGAGGATCAACAAGTATGAGCTGAAGAAAGTGTCTCCATCCACATCCATCCATCAAAAGCATATTCCACACAGCTCCGGGGGGTTAATAAAGGCCTTCTGAAGTGAAGTGATGCGTTTGTGTAAAAAAAAATCCATATTTAACAAGTTATGAAGTAAAATACCTAGCTTCCGCCAGACCGCCTTCCGTATTCAACTTACGAAGAAAGTGTACAACTCTTGCAGTTCAAAACACTTACGCTACGTCCTACACCTTCCCTATGCCAGTTCCGTTTTTTTCATAATTTGAATACGGAAGGTGGTCTGGCGGAAGCTAGATATTTTACTTCATAACTTGTTAAATATGGATTTTTTTTTTTTTTTTTTTACACAAACGCATCGCTTCGCTTCAGAAGGCCTTTATTAACCCCCCTGAGCTGTGTGGAATATGTTTTTGATGGATGGATGCAGATGGAGACACTTTCTTCAGCTCATACTTGTTGATCCCGCTCACTGCCATTATAAAGCTCGGATGCGTTAGGATATTTATTAATATTTCTCTGACTGTGTTCATCAGAAAGAAGAAAGTCATATACACCTAGGATGGCTTGAGGGTGAGTAAAGCTTGGGGTAATTTTCATGTGAAAGTGAACTAATCCTTTAAATCAGCATATTCACAACAACAATATTCAATTTTTAACACAAAACCAAATGTTTTTGAAATATAATGCCTTCCCTGGGTAATTGTCATGATTCCTGTCTTGTGTTTAAGGACTTTTAAGTTGAAGTGTTCTTTGTTCCTATCATTTCTGTGTTCACTTTCTGTGTTCCTGTTTGCTTTGTAGTGTGTACCTTGTTTTTTTTTTTTTTTTTCATAGTTACCCTCATTTGTTACCATGTCTACTAATCACCTACACCTGTCCATTGTTAGCCTGTTAGCCTTTGTGTATTTATTTATTTATTTATTCATTGTTTGTTTGTTTGTCAATAAAACTCACTGCATTTGGACCAAGCTCACCTTTCTTTCTGAGTTCACCTTTACGTTACAGATATCAGGTCATTCTTCTAGTTGAAACCTACTGTCACATTCTGTTATTGTTTCAGTTTTGTTTTCATTGACTTTTAGTTTGTTTCTCATTGTTTCCCATATTTCCTGTGTTTTCTTTCTGTAATGATTACTATTTTTATTGGTTGTCATGATTATTCATTGTTTCATTGATTATCACACACCTGCTCCTTGTTTTGTTCATTAGTTCTTTGTGTATTGCCTTCAGTTTAGTTTGTCTTTGTCTGATGTACTCATGCACACTGTTTCGTTTACCTTCATTTGTGGATATCACTCTTTTGTTTTATTTAATAAAATAACTATTGCATTTAGATCTGATTTGTCTGCCTCATCTTCTTCTTCAGTCCAAAATGTTACACCTAAATTTCTTTTGATCATATATGACAGCATTCATTGCACAGCATTGCAGCAATCCCATGTATAGCATTGGATAGCATGTTTTTTGTTTGTTTGTTTTAACCACTTGGGTGGACAAGAAAAAATGGGCAAAAATGATGCAAACGAGAATCAAACCTGCATTGCCTGCATGAGCACTGCGTACGCTAAACCCTTAAAACTCTTTCATACACTTAAAGGAACACTCCACTTTTTTTGAAAATAGGCTCATTTTCCAACTCCCCTAGAGTTAAACAGTTGAGTTTTACCTTTTCGAATCCATTCAGCCGATCTCCGGGTCTGGCGGTACCACTTTTAGCATAGCTTAGCATAGTTCATTGAATCTGATTAGACCGTTAGCATCTCGCACAAAAATGACCAAAGAGTTTCGATATTTTTCCTATTTAAAACTTGACTCTTCTGTAGTTACATCGTGTACTAAGACCGACGGAAAATGAAAAGTTGCGATTTTCTAGGCCGATATGGCTAGGAACTATACTCTTATTCCGGCGTAATAATCAAGGAACTTTGCTGCCGTACCATGGGTGCAGCAGGCGCAATGATATTACGCAGCACCTGTGACCCCCTGCTTGCACAGGGTGCGTGCCTTGCAACCATGGAGACATTTGTGAGAGACGCTGCGTAATATCATTGCGCCTGCTGCACTCATGGTACGGCAGCAAAGTTCCTTGATCATTACGCCGGAATGACAGTATAGTTCCTAGTCATATCGGCCTAGAAAATCGCAACTTTTAATTTTCCGTCGGTCTTAGTACACGATGTAACTACAGAAGAGTCAAGTTTTAAATAGGAAAAATATTGAAACTCTTTGGTCATTTTTTAACGAGATGCTAACGGTCTAATCAGATTAAATGAACTATGCTAAGCTATGCTAAAAGTGGTACCGCCAGACCCGGAGATCGGATGAATAGATTCGAAAACGGTAAACCTCAACTGTTTAACTCTAGGGGAGTTGTAAAATGAGCCTATTTTCAAAAAAAGTGGAGTGTTCCTTTAAGAGTGTAAATATGTATATGTGGAATTGCATGTGTGTGTAGGTAAGTAGCAGTTGCATCTAAAATAAGACTAAACATTATTAGTTGAAGTGCAGCAACCCATTTCATAATTAATATTGTTTACTTGCATAGTTTGGTAATTAACTAGATGCCAGCAGGTATCTTTCTTAACTGCAACTCAAATCATTGCTCTAAATGAATGAATGTCTGCATCTAGACAAGCACCTGCTGTTTGCAAGGACTCTTGAAGATTGCCCACTCTCAACAGATGACACTACAGAAAATCATTTATTTGCTCCTTATTCAACTGCTATGGGTTATTAGCTTTGGTTGTTCATGGACATGGTGACAAATATGGAGAAGAAATACATATATTATATTCAGTTTTTCTCCAAACAGCTGATGTGCGATGTAAACTGTCTGCTGGATGATTCAATAAGCTCATTCTCACCATACCATGACTGCATCAACAGATGAAGAATGAGGCTGCGTGAATTCAGTGAGCGGCAAAAAAATGGAGTAAGCAAGAAAAGGAGAGTGAAAAATAAAGATGCCAAGAGGAATGAGCCAGCGTCCCCAGTGCCAGCTGTCCAGTCTATCTAGTTTGCTTGAGAGAGCTAATTTCCTCAGTGCACTGTGGAGGTGGCAGAGTGGATGTAATAGCTGATTAAATGTCCGTGCACGTCTGAGCACCACATTCACGCTCCTGTCCCTCCCGTCAGAGGAATAGTGGGTGTGTTTTGAACCCTTTGGCAATGGAGGGACTGAGGGCTGTGGGACCGACACAGAAAAGAGGAAAGGTTACTGTACTTCAGTGTTCAGGGAGGAGCTGTCCCTGGAAAAAAACCTTTTCAGGAGTGTTAAAACTAAAAGCGTGAGAAAGGGCCGCTCAGGGCCCAAAGAGCATTGTCTCTGTGGAGATGAAAAAACCTGCAGGAGAATGAGTCTTCTTTTGGGGTTCCCACGGTCTTGGAAATCCTGGAAATATTAGGGAATTTCAAAAGTGTGATTTGCCTGGAAAAGACATGGAGATAAATAAAATCAATGAAAGGTCACAGAATTTTCTAGTGTCAAACAGTTGTGTACGAAGAAGACAGGAAAACAAAATGAGTGTAAATGTGTGTTGACAAATATAAACAGACAAAAAGAATAGTGCTATCCAAACATACTAGTTTTATATCATTTGAAACTGCTACGATAGTAATACACAAATAAGAACATGTCTTCATTCAAGCATTTCATACAATGGGCTTATGCAGCTCGCCCTTTTTCAGCAGATTCAGTTCACAAACAACTGACAGACCTAAATATGATTTTCATTTACAATAATAACAACTAAATTTCAGCATTAATAATTTACTTTATGCGCCATCATTGTGTGCACACACAAACTCAGAGGATCTTCTGTTCTTGGCTCACTTTTAGTCAGATTTATGAATTCAATGAATTGTTTACTGGAGACTCGCTCTGACTGGATCGTTTCAATCAGTGAATTGTTGACTTGAGAACAGATGCAATTCGCGAATGAATCGTTCTGTGAGATTTGTGAACCAAATAAACAGGTTAATTGAAAAGAAGCGTCTCGGAGAGGGTGAAGATTTCTTTAGTTCAAAATAATGAGGAATGACATGTGACATGAAATGTAGTCGAGTAAAAAGTACAATATTATGCTTTGGAATGTATAGGGATGTAAAAATAAATACTCCAATTAAGTACAGTAAAAATACTTTGTTACTGTCCACCATTGGTGTCAACTTGAGTTTTTCCACATCTAAACTATTTCTATTAAATTTTGTGAGTGCAGTCTTGGTAAAATGATTTTAAAAATCCTCCACAAACACTGGAAATGTCATGAGAATTAATACAATCTTAATGTCATGTAAAAGTAAAGGAATTTTGTATAACCAATATGAATGTTTTTGTAACATTCAGGTCAGGCAAGAAAGATGAGACGAGGCAAGTGGATGTAAATGCAGCCATATTCTTTAACCCATTGAAATGCAAGACAATTGCAGCTTTATTTTTCAAGTTTCACAATTAATCAGTAGTGGCTCCTGACCGTAAATTTAGGCAGGGCAGATTCTGGGTCTTTAGTGCTAGTTTATGATAGAGGTTACGTTATTCAGCCTGAGGGTGGTGCTCTCATGTTGATTGACAGGCTTTAAAGGCCAACTGAAGTGCCTTGAAACGTGCAGTATATTATTCAATGTGTTGACCTAAATTCCACTGAAACAGGAAGACAGGGCGGGACATATTGAACAGCTCCTCCTTTTAAAAATTACACTGTATTGTTCCCTATCCCCTATATAGTGCACTATGTGTCATTCACCATGTAGAAAGTAGTAAATGTGTGAACAAGTGACCGATTTTAGCTGCAGCTTCAGCATCTATTTGTAATGTAGGGGGCGGGACAATCTAGAGAGCATTTGATTGGACAGAAAATCTGATGAGAAGCTGAAGTGCAGAGTGATGTCATCAAAATCATTCATCCATATTGGCGGAAGTGAGATACTGTAAGTTTTAAATGCTTATATCTTCTAAATGCGAATTTTGCACACTAGCAGTACATATTCATACTAAAAGCCAAAAAAACTTCAATTTTGATTTCATGGGGACTTTAAAGGGGTGGTTGATTATGATTTCACTTTTTTAATTTTAGTTAGTGTGTAATGTTGCTGTATGAGCATAAACAACGTCTGCAAAGTTACGACGCTCAAAGTTCAATGCAAAGGGAGATATTTTCTTTTAAAGAATTCACTTTTTAAGGACTACAACAAACGGCTGGTAGGGACTACAACAAGCTTCTTCCCGGTTTAGTGACATCACTAACCCTAAAATTTACATAAACCCTGCCCCGAGAACACGCAACAAAGGGGGCGAGGCCATGTTGGGCTGCTTTAGAGACGAGAAAGAGTTGTTGTAGTAGAGTGTTGTTAGCTTGCCGTCATTTTACGCCAGACTGCTTCACAAAAGAGGGTCAATTCAACGCTGGATTTGCACAAAAGATTAACATGACGGCACATGCTAGTCGATGAGTTGAATCAACTCCATAGCAACTACATAAATTTATCCACTAACCATTCAGAAACGTCCAGTTGTATTCTAAAAGTTGTAACTTCTTCCTGATTCTCTCCATCAGTGTCCAAATCCGGTTTGAACAATGTAAGGCTGAACACCATTATGGACATGTGTCATTTTGGCTCTGTGAGATTCTCCAGCTTTGTTGTTGTTGAGCAACCGAAGCATGAGCTGCTAAAGCTCCACCCTCTTTTGGAAAGCGGGCGGGAGCAGCAGCTCATTTGCATTTAAAGGGACACAGACAAAAATGGCATGTTTTTGCTCACACCCAAATAGGGGCAAATTTGACAAGCTCTAATAAATGATCTGTGGGGTATTTTGAGCTGAAACTTCACAGACACATTTTGGGGACAGCAGAGACTTATATTGTAAAAGGGGCATTAAAGGTCCCCTTTAAGTACACACGACACACGCATAGAATGCTATCTTAGAATTGTCTTAATGTAGTATTTATTGCCTCCGAAGTGAGGAAATGGCATGGCTTTTCTCAAACTTAAAATAAACACAACAGAACTATAAAAAGACTATTCACATGAGCACGTTTAAGCTAAAAGATTTATACTTTCATTATAATTTGATATGCTGCTACAGTAGTTACTGACCTGATGCAGACTAATATACACAGAGCTGAAGCTGAAGATGATTTTATAAAATATATATATATATATATATATATATATATATAAAACTTTACAGCTTTCAAAAACAGTTTTTGTCTCCATACACAGAAACTATGTTGATTGCCAGTAGTTCACAGAACAAACAGTCTTCTCCATACACTGTATATAAACACATGCTAGGCTATGTAAACAATTGCTGTTATTGATGGACACCAATACTTACAAAGACAGCACACTCGTTGTTGGAATTGTCTTAGCATTGGCTAAGTTTTGTCCGTAAGGATTTACGATTTACTACAATGACAATGGCTGGAATATGCCTCTCGAGACCCAACGGCACTGCTTAGATATTATAAGTAAAACTACCGCCGTTTTTCAAAGAAAAATAAACTTTGGAGGCAGGCTCATCTGTTTGTGAGAGTCTAATATATACGATCAAATACAGTTTTACAACATAAATGGTGCTCAGATTGCAGAATTTCTTGAAGAAAGATGATGGAGAGCAGATCATTCAGGCGAAATCTGACGTAAACAATGGACAATATATCAATATTTTCACAGATTTAACTCTTTTGTGGACAAAAAGTGCTGTTGGATGTTTTTGAATGGACGCTTGTCATGGACATTTTACCCAAGTGTGACAGATTGGATTCATCTCGTGATTGCTATTTCATAACAAAGGTATGAAGTCCCGTTTTGATTTTGCATGTTTTCATTTTCACTCCCGACACAAATTTCAATATTACTGTTGCTGGAGCATCTATATCGTAAAACAGACACAGTAGATTGACACTAAACCCTTAGAACTTTCAAATACAGTAGTCTGTATAGTAAATGTAAACCATGGTAAACAAAGTGACGTCAAGCCCGAGGTCGGGTTAGTGCGTCTAAAGAGGTTAATAAGTGATTCATATAAGATCCAGGATGAGGAGGACACACTGTGTAATCGATGGAGGACGGAGCCAGGGCGGAGCTAGGGGTCTGCCCGATAGAGGTGAATCCAGGCGTGGTGGAGACCCATGTGAGAGTTTGTTGGAGACAGGTGACACCATAGGAACAGGAGACCAATGCGGAGCCGCAGGGACAAGCGACCGAGGTGGAGCCAAGGGTGCCAATATGAATGTTCTAGTGTCAATATGAATTTTTATAGTTCTAAAATATTTCTTCAGCCAGAAATTAATTTTTTGAGAGTGAAGTCTCAATAAAATTATTTTTTAAAAATCTTTCACAACAACTGGATAAGTCATGGAAATAAAGTAAGTAAGTAAAGGTAAAAGAAAAGCCTTTCCATTGTCAATTTGAGTTTTTCTACTTCTAAAGTACAGTATATGTCTTTGGCTAGAAATTAATATTTGAGTATGATTCTGAAAAAAATAAAATACAATTATCCAGTCATCACATGACTTGAAAAGCCATGGAAATGAAGACATTATGGAAGAATTACTGAAATTCCTATAGTCAATGTGAATATCTTCTAAAGTATTTATTTGGCCAGAAATTACTTTTTGCGAATAAATATTATATGAAATCCTTATTCAGTCACCATAAGCAATTGGAAAAGTCATAGAAATTCAACTTTCGGAAAGTGTGGGAATGTTATTCTTTGCCTTTAAGAATTTAAAGGGGAGGGAAAGAAGGAAAGGGGACAGGGGGAGGGGACTGCTATAATAGTGGGTCAAGTCTCCATTTCAAGCATTTCAATGAGTATAGTAAAAGATTACAACCAGTTACTTTGTTGATATCAATGTTTTTCCCTATCAGTTGCAACTAACTTTTTTTTCTCCCAGACCTTTCAAAACACATTATGCAGCAACTCTTAATGACAACATGGTGTGAATATCAATTTAGTGAGCAGCGTTCCCTGGGAAAATTACACTTGTCAGGAGCATGGGGAATCCCTCTGAGCAAAGACTGTCGTCATCATCCTACAGCTAGGGTGTTAGTAGACGGCTGTTATGAGTTTTTGTGTGGTTCCTCGGCTCTACTCCCAGTCTTTGTATGCCACACAGCTCTAGGACTTTCCATTAAGTTGTCTCTGAACCCTGGGTTCAAAACTTGGAATGGATAAGGCAACACAGTGGGGGAGAAGCTAAGTTTCAATGGCACTGAATCAACTGAAGTAAGAAAGATGGTTTAACAATCTTTTTTAGAGTTTCTTTTAGGTTTTGGGAGGGCTTGCAAAAACTTTTCCACTCCTCTCAGTCACAACTGCAAAGTAAGTGGACAACAGAGGATGTGGACGATAAGATTGATGTTAATGCAGTGGTTAAAATGACATGAGTCAATATATTAATCAACACGGGTATCAAGATGTCAACATGGCATCTATAAGTGTAGTAAAAGCAGTGTAGCCAAGCTACTCAAAAATGTCACTAGATAAGCTACACTGAAACATTATAACATTGATTCAACCTGAAAAATGTAATAATTAAATAATAATTTAGTAATAATTCACACAAAGTATTTTTAACTTGAACCATCATAAATCAAAGAATTTGGTTGTACTTGTAAATCATTTTCAAACAGTTTGAGCAAACTTTTCTTTCTTTTTTTTTTTTCCGATTGATCAGACAAAATATTTTTGTGATGTCATAATTGGAAATTATTCTGTAAAAAAAACACTCCATGTGTGTCAGAGAAGACAGCTTTCTACACCGTCCCCAGTCAGCACTTACATTGCAGTAAACTACAAAGTGTTCAAACCTGTTATGTGTAAACGCATGAATACATCATTTACAAAGTGTGATGACGCCACGGTGCAGTGGTCAGATAGTAATACCATGGTACTTGATAATACAACTTGGTCGTGGATTAAAGATTCCTCTTCAACTTTAATTGAAAAAAAAAAAAAATGTATATATATATATATATATATATATATATATATGTATATATATTCAAAATGTTCATTATGAAGTAACAAACAAATTTCCATAGTCTTGATGTGTTTTCGTCATTTCCATTTCACTGTTTCCTCTACACAAAACCTGTGAGATTAATAAAGGTAGCATGACTGCTGTGACTGAATGTGTATGACTGTGCAAATTTCTTTTGGAGAAAATCCATGCAGCAGCTGCTCTGTATTTAGGAAGCTCCACCCACGGAAACAACACAGCAACTGGAGGTACGGCATTTAATAAAGCTATAAAGAATGCTATGTGTTATGGCTTGGCAGGCAGACCAACTAAATCTTCCTCAAATATATTCAAATGGCTCCCGTCTCTCCTCCCTGACAATATCATTATGTGCAGTCATTGTATTTTATGATTGGAATAACAACTCTCTGGATAGGAAAAATATAACAATGGACGGCAAAGCCAATTACCATAACCTGGCACCTAGTTTTGTCCCCTAATTTATTGTAGGAGTGTAAGGTCCCCGTGTGTAAGGCGATATTTGATTTATTAAACATCTCTCCAGTCACATTATAAAGCACAGCACTTTCATTTTTCATGTATATGCATTCCCTTTTTCTGCTCTCCTCTCTCATCTGAGCTGAGTGTTCACGCTTAATGCTGCATTACCGTAGTAATGGAATAAAAAAATGACTTAATCTTACTTTCACATTCACAGGGTGCTTGTTGTACTATGTAACCACTCACAGCCTGTTTCCTGTAGCTCTTTAAACATCTCAGAGCACTGTCATCACCTCACACTTGTAATGCTGAATGTTTATTCAAATAAGATGAAGTAACAGTTCTTATAAGAATTTGCAGAATCCACTGAGAATATGAAGGTGGAAATGACTGAAAATTACACAGGTGGAGGAAGTTAGTTGCATTTAAAGCTTCACAGACTATGAAGGACGTTTCACATTACACTTAACCCTGGGTTAAAACATCTTTTTAATCTAGTTTTAACCACAGATTATGCAACATTTTACACTAGTAATTTTGAATAGGAGTTTGTAACCCTGAAACTCTGCTCCACTTTTATGCAGTTAGCCCTGAATTGTGGTGCAAATAATATTATGAAACAATGTGGTGCTAGAATTTTATGCTGAGGTGGGGTTACTTGGCTGCACGTTCTGAATTTGCTGAGTTAGACGCGTTCCTGGGACAACATATTTTGGGTCAGCATATATTCCTAAAATTATAAAGTCCCCCTGAAAACAAAATTTAAGTTTTTTAGCTTTTAGTATGAATATGCTAGCCTTCAGGTTATGAATAAGCTGGTGTGTTCCAAAATTTGCATTTAGGAGATATAAGCATTCAAAACTCACTTCCGCTAAAATGGATCATGAATTTTAATGACATCACCGTGGACTTCAGCTTCTCATCAAATCTTCTGTCCAACCAAATGCTCTCTAGAATCTAAAGTCCCGCCCCCACCTACACTATAAACAGACGCTGAAGCTGTGGCTAAAAACAATCATTTGTTCACACATTAACTAGTTTCTATATGGTGAATGGCACATAGTTGACTATATAGAGGATAGGGAACGATTCAAGCAGTGTAAATACGCTTTCCAATGACGCAAATGAAGTCTGTTTTCATTAGTTTCGTTAGTGCCATGTGAACCACCGCAGCGCGAGCAGTCTGCTCCAGTCCAGAGACACGAGAGCGGATCAAACCCGCGAGTTCTCACAGACCACAAAACGTTCAGACACATTTGAATTCTATAAACAATGCTATATTTTAAAGCAATATGGAGGAGAAACGGTTAGAGATTATGAGAAAAATTGGATTTTACAAGCTCAACAGCTCTGGCCGAGCTGTGATCTAGGTGAAACGCTATTTTTTTTAAAAGGGGGAGGAGCTTCTAGATATGTCCCACCAAAGTCCCTTTCAAGGAAAGTCTGTTCACTCGGCGGCCATATTTGCAACGCCTCCACCTTCGGGCATCCAAGACCAAGTCCTATCTATTTGAATGGGGGAATCCTGAAATCTCAAAAACTGCTTTACAAACTCCCAATTAAATTACATATTTCAAATCAGCAACAAAATCTGACATGAACCGTCCCATAAATGTTGTTTCTTATGCTAAAGTAACATTAAAAAAAGGCTATTTTTCAGGCTAGACGAGCCAATGTGCATGTGCAGTCCTAAGCGCGAGTCTCAGGTTTCTATGGGAACCGGAGCCTCTAAAGGCAGCTACAGTGATGCAATGACTTTATCAATCAGCGATTGGCTCTTTTACTTAGAAGGCGGGACATATTCCGCCATTTTGCGCGTTGCAGTTTCTCCCATTCATAACTAATAGGAGTGAACCGTCTTTCTATATCTATAGTCTTTAATCCCGCCCTGTCTTCCTGTTTCATTGGAAATTACGCCAACACAGTGAATAGCTGCGCGTTCCAAGGCACTTTAGTGGGCCTTTAACCATACCCATAAGTTATTTCTAAATTCAGAGGGAAATGATAGGTTAATAACACTGATGTAGAAGCACCTAGCCCTGGTTGTAAGCCTAAACTTGACACAAACTGTAAAATTGTCCCTCAAATCTGATTGGTTTACTGGAATGTTGTTCCAGGCAGGATCAACAAAGATGTTGATCCAGGAACATGTTGCACTAGGTGAAATCAGGTTCTGCTTCTTAGCTACAGAAAACCAATCATAAATAGCCTCAGTTATCAGCTTATTAAATATTCATGATCTTTGCATAGATGCAGAAACTTTCACACTGTGTTTAGTATCCATGTCTGAGGAAAACACTTAAACATGTCAAATAGCGATGGCAAATGTGTTAACTAGAGTGATGAAGAAACGTCTCGGTTACGTATGTAACCTTAGTTCCCTGAATAGGGAACGAGACACTGTGTCAGTCGCTATGGGAACGCCTCTGCGTGATGTCGTCGTGAAGCACGTATGAAATCTGTCCAATAGGGAGAAGGAACGTCATAGAGAGGTGTGGCCCCCTTCGAGCCTATCGAAGAGGTTCCCGAGAAATTTCTCACACTCAAAACAGTGTTTCTCCTTGCTATCACGTCTCTCGAGAGAATTGGAGACATTCAAGCACTCTCGGTATCTCCATCGTGCCTAGAATTTGCGCCTGGTACGGTCAAGGCTTTCTTGCATCCAAGACCGGGATACATTCCAAAGGTTCTCACTAATACTGTGAGACCTATTGTACTGCAGGCCTTTTGTCCTCCTCCATTTATGACGTCGGACCAGGAAAAGCTTAACCTGCTGTGCCCAGTTAGAGCACTGGATGCTTATGTCCACAGAGCTGCCATGTGGAGAAAGTCTGATCAACTCTTTGTGTGTTTCGGGTCACCAAGAAAAGGTTACCCTGCATCCAAGCAGAGGATGAGCAAGTGGGTGGTCGAGGCCATCTCACTTGCTTATGAGTCGGCTGGTCAGCCTTCACCTTTGGCTGTTCGAGCCCACTCTACGAGGAGTGTGGCTGCTTCCAAGGCTTTTATTTTGGGGGTGTCCCTACAGGATGTTTGTAAAGCGGCAGGCTGGTCCTCACCGCACACATTCGTGAGGTTTTATGAGTTAGACCTCGGCTCCACTCCAGAAGCGCAGGTGTTACTGTGAATTGTGCGCCCCAGCTTCACACTACGGTCACTTGCTCATATTGCTGACGCAGCGCGAGTTCCCTTGAAAGGGAACGTCTCGGTTACGTATGTAACCTTAGTTCCCTGAATAGGGAACGAGACGCTGCGTCGCCCTACCATACTCCCGGCATGCCCGTAAGCGCCTTGCTTCAGAATTTAGAAGCTGAATGAGTGTGTTTTCGGGTAGGCTTTATAGTTCCTGGTCAGTGACGTCACCCGCCTATGACGTTCCGTCTCCCTATTGAACAGATTTCATACGTGCTTCACAACGACATCACGCAGAGGCGTTCCCATAGCGACTGACGCAGTGCGAGTTCCCTTAAAAGGGAACTATTATTTTGGAGTATGTTTCAGAAGACATAAGTTCATAAGACATAAGAGCAGGTTTATGTGGTGACATGTATGGATAGCAGGGATCAATTGACAATGACTATTAAATTACAATTCCTAATTTGAATTGAGGCAGTAAACAGGATGTAGTTTTAATTTAAATGTAAGGAAATATAATTAAAAACAATTGAAATTCAAAGACATTTATTAAAACTAATTTTTAAGTAAAGCAAAGCTCATCAGGACTTTGATAGACAGACGGACAGACAGGTAGGTAGGTAGATCAATGTGATTAACTTTGTAAATATGCAAATAAGAACGGGTTTACAAATGTACAGTGAAAATTCTCGAAACCTAATAACCCAGGATAAAGTATAAACAGTGTGAAACATGGCACAACATAACCAGAATGTAGAACGACAATTTGTGTGAAAAGCCCAGAAAAGTCAATTGTGCTCACAAGAGGACGCATGTGACCTCTGGTCTCAGCGCTTCAGGGCAGAAATTAAACTCTGACCTTACATTAGAGTGTCTGTCCAGATCTGCAGAATGGACGTGTGAGGTTCAGCCCCTCAGAACAACGATGGACATGCTCACATGGAGGGGACATTAACACAGGCTTCAGTGCAAACATAATCAGCTCCCCTTAAAAAGGAGTCCCTTCTACTGTAGAGGTCAAAGGTGAGGAACCCTCCTGTGTTATATTTCACATTTTACTGGCTCTGTGAAGTTCAAAATAGCATGTGAAGAATTTGACCCATGTATTTACACTAGTGTTAGAGGCAGTGATGTCTTCCATTAATCAGCCTTGCTTCCTCTATAAGACATAATCTAAATTATCACACAATGGAGCTTTGACAACTGCACTCAGCGGAATGCAGTAATAATTGAGTGCATAACAACAACGTATTGAAATGACAATAATTCAAGCTGACACATCACAATGACTCGTACTGAGCAAGGCATATTTAACTCTCCCCCATAGCTCTTTAGAAGCTCCTCGAAAGGAAAAACTGGCTGAGAATGAGCCATGTTTATGTCAATATTGTGTTAAGAATACATATTACAAAGGATCTTTCACTAAAATTTCTCATGCGGTCTACTGTGGCTCTCATCAGTAAGTCTGTGTCTAAGTAGTCAAACATTTTTGCCAAAGTAAATTGCATTATGTATGCATGGCTTTTCAGCTGCCACTCTGAAATCTTTATGTATGTATTTCCAAAAAAAAAAAAAAAAAACTGCCTTGAACTACTATATAATTATAGGACCAAACCATTATATTTGGCAGTCAATTTAAGACATTTCGAAATTCCTGCAGACTGGCCACATCCTCAACCATCCTTTACTTTGGCAGACTGTTTTATAGGCTCACCGCTGTATGAAGCAGTGACAGGGAGGGAGCGAGGCCCAACAGTGAGCTATTTTATGAATAGGGCTTTGATCCGAGTCATATTGCAGAGATTTTGGATTAAGCTGCGAACAATAGGGTCTTTCATGAATGGAGATACACATATTGTGTGAACAGGCAGCCAATCACCCTGCCAATTACATCTTAGATAGAAAAACAAGCATGTGGTAACTTTTTTTCATATTATGGTCAAATGAAGAGATGATAAATCATGTGAAATTTCTTCTCGTCTCCATCATGCTAGGTGTCCCGTTTCAGTGAGTTTCCAGCAAGGAATATAAAGGCCTCAGGCAGCTACAACATCAAGAGTGAGGCTGGCATGCTGAAGCCTGTCATTTAGATTTGGAAGCGAACCATTAAATGTCTTCCTTTTGGGGAGATTAAATAATTCCAGCTGGCCCAGTGTGCTATTTCAGTCTAACACAACACACTTTAGGTGTCAAGACCTCTCTTAATGAGAGGGCAGGGAATTTGTGTTATTCATGGTAGGAAGAAGTATAATTAGACTTGATAAATTAGCGCAACATTAAGTTCAGTGTTTCATTAGAATGCATCCGATTACACAGGAGAAAAGCAATTGATTTTTGAATGTGATGTTAATCATTTTCCCTGCCGTTTCTCAGTAATTTCCCTCAGATAGATTGTAGGCCCGATTTCATCCAGTTCCACTGTCATAAAGCCAGAATGCAGTCAATATGTTGTTTGAAAATCTATCTATATGACAAAAAAGGTTTATGGGCTTCATATCAGAGTGATTCTCTTTCGAAGTGGAACTGTACACTGCGTCTGATCAGACGCTATGGGGAACGCCATCATCATGACTAGTGTCTGAATCATGTGTTTAAAAGACAATTTTATTGGCCAACGACAGTCCATGACATCACTACCGGTGCAGCGTATGTCATCAGCTTTTTTTGTCTTCTGAAGCCGTTTGTTTGTGCTAGCGTGTGTGAAGGTGAATATTATGGAAATGCACTCAGTCAAGCATTTCAGGAAGTATGTGCCTCTGTGTCCTGGGTTTTTGACACCTGAAGACACACAACCTGTGCGTTTTCTGTTTGGGTGAGGAGCACGCACGATCAGTTCTCAAGGGGGCTGAATGTGTCCATTGCGAGAAATTTGCAATGAAGAAGCTCCGTTCGCACCAGTAGCGGCTCCTGACCATAAATTTAGGTAGGGCAGATTCTGGGTCTTAGTGCTAGTTTATGATAAACATTTTGTAACTTTATATTCTAAACGCAGAACACATACAGACACACTTTTGGCAGAGGTCTAACTTCCTTGTGTTATTCAGCCTGAGGGTGGCGCTCTAATGTTGATTGACAGGCATGCATGGAATGCTATCTTAGACCCTGTTTCCACCTGGTATTAAGATGTATTTTGGTCAATCAGATCACAAGTAGACGAGGGAGACACATACCCATTTACACCTGGTGTTTTAATCTGTCTCTTTTGTCCACTTTCAACCACTTCTGTCATGATTTCTACAAGGGGAGGGTCTATGGGTGGGTAAATGAATGGGCTTTTTCAGATCTTTCGATCTACTGGACAAAATAAGCTCGCGCAATTTACATGTGAACACGGACAGCATCAAACATACGGACAGCATCAGCTATAGTTTCTGCTCTGATAGCCGCAAGACCACGCCAGACGCTGCCCCGGCTGACTCAGTCGTCTGCTCTCAAATCTCTCTCGCTGTACTTTGATGCCATACGTCACAGTCACATGGCATCAGCGCTGTCTCAAATCGGACAAAATTTCTAACCGGCATGCACTGCTTCAAGTCAGACGCCAGTCGGTCTGTGCAGCGCTGCATGAAGTCAAATACACCTATTACTGAATGGACCTTAAATATAGGGAAGCTGTGATAGGCGTCGTATTCCTATAGGTAGACGTGGATCAGAGAGTCAGCTAATGCGAGCTTGACTAACGTGACCTGCCAGAACTAACGCTACGCTTGATTAGTGCTGGTTAGAAACTGATCACATGTAATCTGGATTACATAATCAGATTGTAAAAATTAAGTAATTGTAATTAGATTACATTACATTTTAAAATACTCATAATCAGACTACAGTTACTTTTTGATTATGCGCACATAATTTCTGTTGTTGTTTTAAGCACAAACAAGACTTAATATCTTAAGTCAGTTTGCTTCTCAAGTAAATGTATTGTTTTAAGATTTTCTTAAATGTATTTAATAAAAAAAACAAGACAAATACTAAGCAAGAAAAACATTTGTTTGCAGTGTAACTGTTGTATAAAAGCAATATCGCAATCATACTATTTTTTTCTTTCAATTAGTATAGCTTTCCGTGCAGCTTTGTTGTTTTTTTTGTGTTGATATTCGGAAACAGCAGCATTCATGCTCGAGTGACAGTGCTTAAATCATGCAGTGACATTGATATATTTTTGAGTGTTACATAAGTGCCCAAATATTTTAAGGGCCACTGTATATCTACAGGCACTGTTTGGTACTAGTCCGTCCTCTCAGTTCAGACTCACTTTCATCCTAGGATTTGCATAAAAAGGGCTGAATGCAGCTTGCAGATTTGGAAACCCCTCTGTCATTTATTCAGTTCCTGCCATGTTAGCATGCAATGATGTTAGACAGCCGCGCCATTTAGTTTTTTGTGCTTGACACCAGAGGTGCGGCACTCTGAATAGCCTCTGGTAAAGGCAGTATGTCCCCATTATCGTTATTTTCCATGTGCTGTGTTCAGGTAAAATCCTAAACCCTTCACTTAGCAATCAGGCAGGTGTGCTTCAAGCAGCAATTGCTCTCTGCTGATATTGGGCATTATCTGTCCGAGCCCGAGGGCTGCTACAAACATCTTGCATATTTAAGCAACCCCCCCCCCCCCCCCCCGTTCAGAATTGAGTTTTGCTGTTACACTTCAGAGTAGAGAAATCTCTTGAAACGTTGTGTGTCCTAAAGTACGGTTTTCTAAATGGGGACTCTGAGACCAAACATTTTCTAAATGTGGCATACTTTCAGTATAGGGCACAGCCATTCTCGTGCAGTGTAAATAAAGAACGCATTTTGTTCACAAGCAACTTGGAGGTCACAACAAAATTCCTGTCCTAGGTACACTATTTTATTAAAAAAAAGCTCTAGGCTACAAGTCTCCTTCATTAAAGTCCACAAAGGATGAAAATATGGGTTTCACTGAGTGAATATAATAGATCTCTGCCATTTTCATTCTCACCATCATCTCATTATTCAAAGCAGCGAGCTCTGTTTGTAGGCTCATTAACTACACTCATTCACATTCTGCTACTCTTACATCTAAAACTGAACCCTCATTTCTTTATACATTGTTTGAGAACTAAGCCTTACATTTACATTTAGTCACAGTCACTTTAACTTTTAGGCCCTCTAACTTTTGATATCAGACATCAGCCGGATGACATCATAATGGTGGTGGCTGAAACTGAAGAGTCAGTCAATGACTAAACAAGCAGCCTTTTGTCTATGAATGGACCTCTTAGGAAAACTGGTTTCAGACAAGCTTCCAAGTCACCATAACTGCATGACTAATGATCTAGACCAAATTCAAGTGTGATTTAGAGATAACCGAACAAGTATTTAGTGGCTACAATGCTTCTTTCTTGATAAAAATAGAGTCACAAGTTGAAAAATGGACTTTTACATAAAATGATTTATTTTATCATGTACGTTTTCTGTTTTCGGTGGGTCACAAAAGGAGGGATTTTTTCGAAGCTTTGCTTAAAAAAGCACATAAAAGCATCAAGAAAGTAGTCTATTCTAGTATAATAGTATAGTCATTCTATTTGTGCACATTATAATATCAAAGACTGCAGAGCTTTGACAAGTCAATGTTATAGTATTTATTAATCTTTTTAATTAGCTTTTATTTTTATATTTTCAGTTTTCATTTTAAATTTAGTTAAAGGTTTTAAAAGTAATTCTTATTAGTTCATCAACACTCAAATAATAATAAAAAATGTATGTATTCTAAACATGTAAATTACACATAAGGCAGTTTTTGCATTAACTTCTGTTTCTCCAATTCGTTGTTGAAATATAAACATTTACACAGTGGCTGTCATAACTTGTTTTCATGACGCATTTATTTAGGCCTTACATTAACTAACAGGTTAAGTAAAATATAATTAGGCTAATATAGTGCATATATTTAACGAAACAGTTCATTTCTCTAGCAAACTAACAAGCTGTTGACAATGAATGGCTTTTCTGACGTAAATGTATTACTACATAAAATACTTTTACTGATATCTTTCCGCGGTTGAAACACTCATTGAGCGATTACACGAGATATGATACGTTTCAGTAAGTTGTACTGTATCTTTCAACATACCTTCATCATGTTCATTCATGTTCATTCTGTAGTAGTGAAGAGGAAGGGATGATCGCGTTCACTCGCGCTCCGCGCTGCTGTTTGAACTGAGGCGATCTGTCACGCCACATCAAAAAGCGACAAAACGGCATTTATTGTTTGAATTTCCTGATAAAATTGACAGAATTTGAAAGATGACACTTTGTTTATTATCGAAAGTAACAAAACACTGAGCTTATTGCGATTATTGGTGGTTAATGCTGGTTAAAAGTGGTTAGGCTAAAAAGCATTACCGCGCACGCCCCCTTCTGGATTGGAGTGTGGATCTCCTGTGACTGACTGTATTAGTCGTCTAGTCTCAGCCTCAGACGTCACGCCCACGGACCGTTGGTTGAACGTCTGATGCATATGGCACACTTATCTGGAAACATTTCAGCAGTAACGAAGTCGTCATCTGGTTGGTTGAATTCTACAGGATGTCCGGGAGACGTGTGTTGCGTTCTTTAATGGTCCGCTTGGAAACAAATGCGGTGACGCCAACCCCCCTCGTAGAAGAATGCCGTCATGTTTAAAACTGTGACAACGAGCGCTTATCAGGATCAAATAAACGCTGGATTTTCAAATGTATGTGAAGTTCGCGGCTCCATTGTTGCAGTAAACTTGCACAATGTTCTTGAATGAATAATTTATAGATGCACGCCGGTCTGTTATTGTAGGGACATCGACTTTCATTTTCACGCCCCTAAACATGACGTGGAACAAAACGAACTCTGATTGGTTGATTTACATGTCAGTCAAACGTCCTCTTGGGTGGTCCTTAGCCAATGAAACCTGCGATAGAGTCCAGACCTTCTGCCGTCAGTCTGAAGGTCTGGCTACGCGAGACTATACGTCGCCTAACTGCATGAACCGAACCATGACGTCCGAGCGAGATCGAGCGAGAAAGCGCAGCTGGTATCGTGTATCTATTCTGCAGAAAATGAGTATTGGAAGTGTTATTTTTCAGTATCGATATGTATTGAAAAATCAGTATTTTTGACAACACTACATTGCACACAGTTTATTATGTCAGATGCCTTTTTAAAAGACTAATTGAAAATGTATAGCCTATATATTATATATAAAATTCAACCAGCCAAAGTGGCTAGTAGGAGTGACTGCGTTACACGCCACTGCTGAAATCCACCAGCATTTGGCGGGTTGGCGGGTGTTAATGTCAAGCCCTGTATATATATAAAACATACAGGTGGTTGCAATGAAGCGCACAACGTAGGAACATAAACAGAAAAGTCCTTAATAATAAATCCACCAAGGTAAACACAACCACAATAACTCAAACAAGACTGAACGATGAACAGAGGAAACTAAAGGCTTAAATACACCAGGAGATAATCAACGTAACATAGAACAGGTGTGTAACTTAACCAGGAACCAAGAAACTAACAAGGGAATACAGATGGGTATAGGAAAAACAAAACTAAATCAAAAACAAAATGAACATAAATCTGGCTATATATATATATATATATATAGCTTTAATTTATTTTATTTCGGGTTTTAGTTTTAGTAATTTTAGTACTTCAACTTAAACTTATTTCAGTTAGTTGCCAACATTTCTAATTTTCATTTAAGTTTTATGTGTGTTTTTCATCTAGTACTTGTTTTTTACTTTACGGAAAACTCAGATATTTTGTTTGTAAATTTAAAAGTAATGTTTTGCTTTACTAGTTACTTGAAAAAAGTAATCTTAACATAACTTGCATTACTTGTAATGCGTTACCTCCAACACTGATGACACCTTGTTTATGATTTTTGATCGATTTTAAAAATATTTTATACACTCATTAAGAGTATTTTATGACCAAATAAATATTTTATATATTTTTTACTACTCATTAATTATTATTTATATTCTGTAGAATATATGTTGTTGTCCCTGTAATAACTGTACTGTAAGTCACTTTAATGTGTGAGCTAATATAACAAATAAGTAAATTAGTCAAAAATATCTGTTAAAATTGGCTCTGTCCTTGATGGTACCCCAATTTTACCCAGCATCTCGAGGATTGGTGTTTAAGGATTGTATATTTTTATCCTGATTATACTACTAAAGTGTTGAATGGCCTGTAGTCAGTCTCAGGAATGCAGCACCCAGTTAGGAACATCCAGACCTGCCAATATCCTCCAGGCTTTTTGTATCTTCTCTTGACAATGCTCTTACTGTTACACCAGGCTAAGATTAATTTCTTGTCTGCTCTGATTGAGATATATAACCCAGCCATGTGGCCTCGACTGTAGCCTGACATGTTGCAGGGTCTCAGGTGTCAGCGGCCATTTCCCGCTGAAGGTCCCCGGAACAAGATTAAATCCATTTATCTGTTTCCAGATTGCGCTAAACCCATTTCCGCTGTCATTTATTTGGTGCATGTCATCCTTCAGTGCCCTGTTTTGTTGTGTAAACAAGCATGATTATCTCACCTGTGCATCAGAATATGCTTGATGTTTAATATACTGGAGCAGTCTGGTGATATACTGCAGGTCTCTGTAGATCACAGAACAGAGGATGAGGTCTGTTACCTGAGGGATATCAGTTAATTAACAAAAAATAGTTTCTGGGTGAAGCAATATGAAACAACTTAAGCTGTTAATTTGTCTTGTCTTTGTAGCCTGACTCACAATGACTGAACTAACCAGAGGCCTGCATAGTTTCAGCTCGTAAAACCATGGCAACTAGTTTTATTACCTGGGGGGGTGTTTGGTTGGTTTTGATTACACGCTTACATGACATTGCAGTTCTTCATCATCACGAAAGTTTATTAGGCTTGTTCGACTTAAAGCAGCGCTGCACAGACCGATCAATGTATGACACCAAAGTACTGCGAGAGTGATCAAAGAGCAGACGGCTCCGTGTGCTTTTAGAATCGCTCTCACAGTACTGCGCTGCTTCAAGTCAAACAAGCCTATTATCTGCATGCATTTTAAAGCCATATCAATCTAAACTTCTGATATATGGTTTTCTGAGCACACAGAAAGCTGGATGTCAGATGGCCATCCCGTGAGTATTAAACTAAGTTCTCTTTCACATGTTATTGCGCTTAAACTGTCAAATACACACAAGGCTATGTCAAAAACACACAAAGTTCACACAAACACAGTCTGTTATGTCTGTGAACAGAAACAGGAAGTAAAGAAATTGCATGTGTATATTAGATCTGTGCATTAAAATGAAAGCAGCATAATATACAGTACCTACTGCTATATATGCTGTTAATATGAATCAAACAACAAACGAAAAACAGAAAATCACTTGACTGAATAACTTAGTAGCTTTAATAAGAATAAATTTCTTACTTGAATGCTGCTGTTAAAGATGCAATGTATACATTTTAGGAGGATCTATTGACAGAAATGCAATATAATATACATAACTATGTTTTCAGTGGTGTATAAAGACCTTACATAATAAATTGTTATGTTTTTATTACCTTAGAATGAGCCATTTCTATCTACATACACCACGGGTCCCCTTACATATTTATTCGCCATTTTGCACGGCATGTTTCTACAGCAGCCCTAAACGGACAAACTACTCTACAGAGCATGTTTGCTTGACTCTCTGCTGTCTTAGACGATGACATCTTTGTCCTGTGTTGGCCACCGTAGCTTCTCTATATTGCAGTTCGCAACCTCACCGCTAGATGCCGCTAAAATTTACACACTGCACCTTTAAATGCTCTGGTGAGGAGATAAACATGGCGGACTGTGTACAGCTCACTCAGGGCGGGGTCTATGCTATAGGGCCAGTGCTGCCAGATTGGGTGGACAATTTCCAGCCCAAAAGCTTACCAAAACCCATCCACTCCAAAAAAAAAAAAAAAAAAAAAAAAAAAACGCCCAAAACTTTAACAGTTAAAATAATATGATAATTTTATTGCCGTCAATAAATGTTGATATGGACCATTTTTAACTCCTTAAAATAAAATAATGATGACAAATACGATAAAAGTACGATAATCCGACAACAAACAATTAACAAAAATAATGTGCTTACTTTCGTGTTGCACTTTGACTTCAGAGAGAATTACAGCATGTCTTTAATGAAGTAGGCTACATATTGTAGAACAATACAACTTTGCATAGTCAAAACTAATCAAGTCCAGCAGCTTTCAAGGATATGTCCTGATGCAGGACAGGATCGTATAGTCCCATATTTAGTTTCAATTTTGATTAAATTATTTAACTGTGCTCTGAATTACAGTGATATTAGATCCTTCGCATCATCTTCCTCCTCAGGTGTAATTCACGTTGCAAGAGTTACTCTTTACTGTGTAACTTATATTTAGGCCACTCTGGCATTGTAATCACTTAAATATACAGCTATACGTTCAAACTCTGATCCCTTATCGCGCTAAAACTCGTCACTCATGAATCATCACATCTGTCCGCTGATCCCTCTTGATTGGCAGGAACCCGCCCGATCTGGCAACACTGTTATAGGGCAGAGTCCATCAGCAGCTGTGGGCAGGGCCTAAGCATTTGTGACATCACAGAAGCTACAATCTGCAAACTGCTTGTTCTGAGACACTGCTTATGATTTATGGCGATTAAAAAAAGAGGAGTGTGTGGATTTTTACCATTATATAGTTGTGTATACACACTTAGTCATTTCAGCCTTATACAGTTCAGTCCCAGAGCACTCGGATAAGGTTGCTGATGCAGCTTTTTCTTTCCCCCAAGAGTATCTGAAGCTTTCCACTGGAATGATGGGGCATTAGCTGCTGAAATGGCAATTAATGTTCCAGCTAAAACATACTGTCAACAAATGTTCTTCCTCTAAAGTGGAACTTGATAAAGCGACACTCGCAGCCGTGGAAACAAAGATGAAACACCTCAGAAGAGAATTGTGTCAACATTTGCCATCCTGTGCCACCGGCTCAGGGAAACGGATTGCACTTCGCAGCCGTAAGCAAACTGGGTCAAGGCAAGCGATGGGGGACAAGGACTCGCAGGATGCTGTAAACAGAGCCGATGACCTCACACCTTTGCCGCACCTCCCTCCCGCCTCACACCATTGTTCTCCCCCTCGCGCGCCCCGCCTAATGAGGACATTTTTTCTCATTGAGGCTTAATGACATTCTGACAGTGTGCTGTCGCTCAGAGACCACCGGATTCAGCCAGGCAATTTTACAGTGTATTCCTCTGTTTTTTTCTGCTTCTGTAAGGGGAGTCTATTCACCGTCTGAATGAGTCAGGTAAATCCAATTCCAAAAAGCAATGGGATCTCAGACGAAGAGGAAATTACGGCTGGGAGAAGTGATGGTGGAATGGATCGAGACCTCCTTAGAATTGGGCTCCAGCCCAGACAATGCAGGACACCACTTTTAGCGCTCCTGTTAAATGCGTTTTTATAATTGATTCCCTCAGTAGCACAAAAGCAGGGCATTGAAAAGGCTGTCATTTGTGTCTCTTTGTGTTGTACACTGATGAGGTCATTCCCTCGAGGATCCGGTGTTGACCTTAGAGTCGAACCTCAAGGACATTGATGGGAGAGACGGGACCACACACATATAAAAGTTAAATATACAAAAATAACTGCAGTTAATGATATAATTTTTCCCCCACCAATTTTGCTTCCAATCAGCTTATGATGGAAATACAATGGACATTCTTCATCCATTTCAAGCATCTTCTAATTTGTTAGGTTGTCCATCAGGATCAAATGATAGTTTATATTGTCAGTTTGCATATCTTTCTGATTCAGTGTGTTCAGTGTGGCTTTGCAACACCTGTGATGATATTAAATATTTGTCAACTTGTGGGTTGGAAATGTTCAATTTGTTTGCACTCCTATTGTCAAACAAAAAACCCACTGATTCTGACCTGGAAAATGTTCCAATCAGCTGCAAGTGCTTCTGAATCAACTTTTTTCCCATTCTGCTCTCTCAGAGCAGCTGAAGTTTTGACCATACTCCTGTGCTCTGGTGAATTCCTGAGTAATGTTTCTTAACACTATGTTTTTTTTCTTCCCTAAATGCTTTGCAGACACCATTCTTTGACTGCATCACTCTGATTTAACTTGAGGAACACGACAGAAAGAAAACTATAGCGCAAAAAGGAATGTTACGAACATATGTGAAAATATGTGTTATGAACATACGCTGACATAAAAAAGAAAATGTGCAGCCCTAGTATTTTTAAGTATTGTTATTGGACACTTATACATAACAATATATGTACATGAAAGACAACACAACTACATTTTTTAAGCATTTCATTAAAAAAAGTTTTTTTAGGTTTTAGATTATTCCACTATAAATATGTTCAAAATCACAATAAAGCATTTCTGGCTGTCAAATGTGGTGGATCACGCTTATAGTTAACGTGATGAACTACCTCTGAGTACTCAGGTAAAGTGAGTTCATACATCCACTAAAAGTCACCTTGCTGCTTAAAATAATTGCAAAAATGGCCCAGAAAAGTGAACTTAGTTCTGATAGTTTTATAGTTTAACATAAATGTCTAAAATTTAGGCCAACCATAACTGTTTTACAAGTTAAAGCCATCATGAAATGGAAATTGCAGTCATCTTTTTTCCCTATTGTGATGTATATCTGAGTAAAACAGCTTTTTGAACTGAAAAAAAAGTTATGTTCCTGTCTTGTTTCCCCGGTTTTGTGTTGTAGGACTTTTATTTTGAAGTGTATTTTCTGATCACCTTGTTTCACCCCCTGTGATATTTTCCCCAGTTTCCTATTTGCGTCCCATGACACACTATACACTATGCACTTATACACTACTTATACACTATGTACTCATCCATGTAGTGTATGGATTTTATAAGTTTATTTTGTCATTCATAATCAGAGTCTGATCCCCCCTCCCCCTCCGCAACGTAACTAAAGCTGTGACAGCTGAGTGCATGAAGTGTCCAATATTCCACACTTCGTTTTTTCTGTTAATTTTATTGCATCATCCGGGTATCTTTTTGGAATTTTCTATGTGAATGCATTAGACACACTATTTATACTTAAAAACGTCATTGAATAGTGCACAATTGGGACACACCTTTTGGACACATTTTTTGTTGCCATAGATTCCCTTGTTTGTTTCCATGATGATTAATCACCTCCACCTGTCTCTTGTTTGCCCTTTGTTATCTTGTTCTGTGTATATATACCCCTGTGTTTCAGTCTTTGTCTCTACATCCCTCTTGTAAATCTGTTGTGTTTGTTTGTGCCTCATTTGGATTAGTGTTTTTGCTTGGATTTCTTCAGCCTTGTTTTGATTTATGTTATGTTCCTTGTTTGGACTTCCCGTATCTGTAACCCTGCTTGGATTTACTCTATGTTTTCTTGAACAAACTTTACTGCAATTGGATCCTCGCCTCTTCTCTTCCCTTGATTTTCCTTGATTTCATCCATCAGGTATTGATTGGATCGTTGGATCACTGTTGTTTGCTAATTGCTGTGATCTCATGTGCACGTCATCAGAGAAGAGATGTCATTATGAGGGGCAGGGAAAGGGTTTTTTTTTTTTTTTTTTGATAAAAGATTATGAGTGCGCAAGAATTTTTAAAAACATGATGTGCAAAATAATTTATAATAAACACTGGAACACTCCATAAAAAATAAGAATTGTCAATTTTGATAAATGGTGTCTCAATAAGGATTTAATACATTGACACATTTAATTAATGGCAATTCACATATGACAGATAGACTCTTTATAGTTACTGATGTGGCAATCATTAATGAATGCTTAAGGCTACATCCACAAGAAGCCAGAGCTTTCCTTATCCGATCTTTTTTTTTTTCCTCATCTCAAAAAATATCCGCATACACACGAAACCACTGAAACCGACTCAAAACAATGTAGTATACATGCCAGATCAGTATGTGGCGCTGTAATTCTGCCACAGGGATACACTAAAAATGGAGAATAAGACTTGGAGCATGCGCATAAACCTTGCGCGCTGTATACAAACCTTAGTAAAGCTTAGAAATAACACTTTATTTTGGCTCAGTAGCTTCTGCAGCACGAACACAAGCATCTAGTCCGCTATTGTTGTTGTTGTTGCTGTTTTGTGCTGTTAGTGGTGTCTGACTAGGGTCGACACGTGGGGTGATGACATCATCGTTTCACAAAATATACGGATAGGCTGTACACACGAAAACGCAAGGGCGTCGTTTTCAGATTTATCCACTCTGGGACCCAGTTTCAAAAAATCATATAAAATCACCTTCTGAAAATGCCGGATCCGTCTGGACGAAACGCCTGTACGATACAAAAGTTTTGCATATACAGCTAAACTCGTCTCCGTGTGGACAGGCCCTTAAGTTCTTCAAGACTCATACATAACCTCAAGATTATCTGTGCATTAGTTAAACATGAACATATGCACACCTTATTGTAAAGTGTGTCTGAGAAACATTTTTAAAAGGCTCCAAAAAGCATGAAATGGACTTTAATAGCCGAACAGCTGCCATTGACATGAATGGGAATGTTAACAGATACAGTACGTGTTATAGCTTTCTGCTTGTAATAAAATGACTTTAAATACTAAGACTTATAACAAAAAGCCTCAGAAAAATACTTGTTGAAGATAATTTATAGTGAAAATGTGAGCCACAACAATTTGATTAAAGAGCCACGGGTTGAGTACAAAATATATCATCTGAGGTTAACTTATATTGTTTGTGTCAAACTTTAATTTAGCTTTAAACCTTTTACATGCCACACTGAGTTTCATAACAAATCAATGATGTATATAATTGTCCTTGCAACTCTATTCTTACTTCATTGTTTAGTAGAGTATCATATTGTGCTATTCATGGGATGTCATTGGTGTAGTGATTTATGGGCACCATAAATGTAAGGATTTGGTCTATATGGGCAACAAATAATATTGTGAGTTTTGGTCACGTCACTTAAGGCGAGTGTGAGAGTGTCAGGTGACCTCTTTTACTCAGGGCACCAGCTAAGGAATTTCACCTTAACAGTAACATAACAGTCAAAGATGATTGTTGAAAAAAGAAAAATTATGTAAATTGGAGGGAGTTTGTCATCTGACCAGTCTGAAGGATTTGTGAGATATTGTTAACTTGTAGAGCCTCTTCTGCATTATCAACACAAGGAAGACACAAGTGTAATAAAATAAATTTGATTAACAAAAAGATAAACAAAAGTAAATCAACACAGCTACTAAATGAATACCATGAAATATATGCATAAGATGCATAAAATACAAGTGATTAATTTGGGTGTGGCTATGGCAGAGTTTTCTTTATTGAAAGATAAATTGTTGTTTCTCTGAAGCTAATAAGGATAAGACCCTTATTATACGTCAAACAAATGAATGAAAGATTATTTGTTATTAACTAGCACCAGTTATATTACCTCTAATGTAAATTAAAAACTCATATACTGGTAGTATACAACAATGCCAGGGTCTCTGCAGAGGTTTGGTTAAAGGTGCAATAGGTGATTCTCTACAGAAACATTTTTTGTTATACTGGTTGAAAGTCACTCATATCCTGATAGCAATCACTATGTCTAAATGTATTTTTATAAATATATATCCTCTGTGGAAAGCGTAGGACCATAAAATGTTCATCCAATCATTATATTCAGTTCGAATGAAATAATACAATGTCCTACCTGCCTGTCAACGTATGTTTTTACATATCCTCGCGCACCCCATTCGTGCAGACATCATACGTCATCAGCGTGTACAGGGTGTAGAGAGTCGGTCACGGAGCACCGCAAACAATCAGCAGTCTTCCACTGGTTGTGCATGGGTAACAATGCAGTGCAGTAGGGAAAGGAGCCAGAATCTGTCTCTGTGGGGTGCTGATCTCCTGGAGCACCAAAGGGGTCCTAAAATCTGGAACACACAGGCCCTGGGCTGGGCCCTGGAGTGTGCCGTTTTCTGCATTGGGAATAGCTTTTCTTTGGAAGACTTATTTTGTGCAACATTGTGTATTACATTGAATAGACTTCAGCACTCTCTAAGAGGCCATTGAATAGACTCTCTACAGCTATTATCTCTGCCATTTAGACCTGCTGGCCACTTAATGTTATAGTCTATTATGGAGTATGATGTGGGCATTGCAGCAGTAGAGATATAGTGCAGAGCACAATAAGTGTTTAGAAGAAAGGTTGGCAGCAAATATTATTGTCACAGAAGAAAGATCATCTTTCAGGCCCGTGTGCAGAGTCAGGGTGCATCACCTGCCGCATCAGCATCATTCAGGGCCTTTTCCTGACGGTGGTGTTTTCCTGCTAATCAGAGATGAAGGATTCTGCTGCTCAAAAACACAGTGTTTCAGCACGCTGTCTACAGGGAGGAAGAGGCCTTACAGAATATTGTCTTAGGATGAAAAGTAGCCACAAAAGGACTGCTGAATATTGTCATTTTCTCCAGGGTAAGAAATTACAACACTTTTGTGTTGCATATCCTGTGTTGTTTTTAAGGCAGGTTCATTTAAAGGGTTAGTTGCCATCAGTTACTCACCCTAATGTCGTTCCAAACCTGTAAGACTTTTGTCCATCTTCAAAACATCTTCTGTCCCTCCATTTACAGTCCACAGAGCTACCACTTTGATGCTTCAAAAAGTTTATAAAGAGATCAAAAAACGAATCCATACAAATAGAGTGGTTTAGTCCAAATTTCCTGAAGAGACTCGATCACTTTACATTATGAACAGATTTAATTTAGGATTTTATTCACATATAAACATTGATCAGCGAACATAAACAGAAGCTCAACCAAACCTGCTTGATGCGTGAGAACAAACCTCTTGGTTCTTGCGTAACACAAGAGAATGAATCTCATTGGTTATCACACGTCATGCTTAGCTTCAGTTTACCATATCTGATGTGTGCATTGATTAATGTTTATATGTGAATAAAAGCCTAAATTCAATCTGTTCATCATATAAAGAAATATAATCTCTTCAGAAAATTTGGACTAAATGGCTCACATCATATGGATTAGTTTTACAATCTCTTAAAGAACTTTTTTAAGCATCAAAGTGGTAGTTGCTTGGACTGTCAATGGAGGGACAGAAATCTCTCAGATTTCATTTAAAATATCTTAATTTGTGTTTTGAAATTGAACAAAAGTCTTATGGGTTTGGAAGGACATGAGGGTGAGTTGATGACAACAGTTTTGGGTGAACCTTTTAAGTGAAATACAGTTGTTTAAGATGACATATTTTAACTAGCTATATTATTAATGTCATTTTAATGACAATACCACACTACAAAAAGTTTTTTAATCAGTGCTGTGTTTGTTTTTAGGTAAAGTGTTAATATAGTGTCAAATGCTGCATTTTATGCTGTTTTTGAATGGCTTTAATAAAAAAAAAAGTTACAAGGTTGTGTGGTTAATTGATTTGATGTGTACCTTTTTCAACATGTTTTTAACAATAATTGATACCTTTTGTGCAATTTTTTTTATTACTTTATAAGACCGTAATTGGCTATAAGAATAAGTCAGCAGTCATCATTCAGTATTTCCCTTTCAATAAAACATTGCTTGATAAAAGCACATTGATATGAAAGTCTTTACTATGAGTCATGTTGCTAGAAAGAAAGACCATCTCATAATCCAGGTGCTTAAAGTTTTAAGTGTCCTCTTCTAAAGGGAGCCTTGACATAGTCTGAAATCACCCTAGCTAGCATATAGTACATGTACTATAAAACTACATGGTAGAGGCTAAAGTAATTATTTCTATAATATGAAATGGTACAAAACCAGTTTTTTTTTCCCCAATGTGAGAATATTATGCACGGTCTTGCAATCATTGTCTAAAGTACTTCTAGAGATTTTTAATCTGTGTTATGCGCTTTCATGTGAGAAACTAAAGCAAGGAATGTAAAAGAAAACATCATGAAATGCTTTAATTTGAATAGTAATGGCCCGGTCTAGGCAGAAGGCCAGCAAATTAAGTGGTTTAAAGGCGTGACAAACCAATTGTGCCATTTCACCAAGTCTCATTTTTAAATAGCGGTTAGGCAGATTGAGGTCAGCTGTTTAAGACTCCTGGCTACAAGAGTCAGTCATGTAAAAAAAAAAAAAAAGAAGAAGAAGAAGAAATAGAGGTCAGGAGTGATCCTATTGTTGCTCAGAAGAATAGGCAAGAAGGAAAAAAAATGAAAGGACATATTCATTATGAAAAGGACATGAGCACTATGCTGTCTATATGAGATGCTCCTGAATGGAATATAATTTACTGCTAGTATATTTGCTCTGTTTCTACAAAATATGTTCCAAAAGGTACCCAACCTATTTATGTTGCCTCCTTTGATACCTTGTTACAGACAAATTTTAAGGTAACATCTCATTGCAATCCCAAAATTCATTGTGACAAGCACTGTAAAAGATTCTAGTCATCAAAGAATCTTGAAAAAAAAAAAAAAAAAATCACAGTTTTCACAAAAATATTAAAAATACACTGTAACTTTTGTCCCTCTAGGGGTTAAAAACAAAACTGCAGGCATTTTGCGGAAGAATGTTGTTTTGGTTGTGCTTCTGTGTGACTGTGCAGATAAATTTGACCCTTCACAATTAATAATGCTTTACAATTAACTTTGTTAGAGAGCTGCATATGGCAATTTATCTGTTCAACAAAATACCTTATTCACCTGTTGAGTAATAAAAATGTCATCTCTGTGTTGCATTTACAACATTTCAAATCCCTCAGTTCTCTTTTTGCAAGCAGAATGAACCCATGACTAGCATTGCTACCGCTAATCTCAACCTTTTGAGCTACAGAAATGTTCGCAAATCACATGTTGAGTCTCCCATATGGAGTACTCTTTGTTTAGAGTGCCTAGAACATTAATGCCTTACGAGGCTGCATAATAGTTAAAATGCTTCTTAAAAGTAGGCAGAGAGGCAATTCACTTCGTTTTGTTTTGTTTTGTAGCAGATACTGTCTCAAAACAGTGTTCTTTTTGTCCACAGAGACTGACTTAAAGAGATTGAAATACTATGTCACATGCCTTTACACCTCTGGCTCTCATTAAAGCTCAGACAAGTGAATTTTTTTCTTTCAAAGCCAATTATACAAATGGCCAGGGCCGCTTTTTCCCCTCTGTGCTGAATAGAGTGTGCTTCATTACCTTTACCACATCAGAGTGAGCAGGTGTGGGTGCAGCAGAGGTGAACTTTGAGTCCATTCAAACATCAATAATCAGTCTGTGCTAGCGCTTTATAGCTTCAGTGGTCTTATTAAGTGTACATGTAAGGGTTATTATAGTTAACTAAAACTAAAACCATAAAAAAAAAAACAAAAAAAAAAACATTTTCGTTATACTTGAAATAAAATCGATTTTAACTGAAATAAAATATAAAAAAACTTTTCATCTAGTTGCCAAGGCAACATTTCTCCTTTTCATTTAGTTTAACTTAAATACTTAAACTTAAAATGTACTAAAATAATTAAAACTTAAACTGAAAAAAAAAAAAAAAAAAAAAAAAACTGTAAGGTGTAAAAAGGTGTAATTGATTTTAATTATAGAATATTTTAAACATTAATTTTCCTGCATATTTCTGTTTTTCTACTTCTAGGCGAAGAATTACCTTCCCTACTTTGGGCTAAAAATAATCTGGCTGTTTAGAATAGATGGTGTATTTTCCATGAAAAATGACAGGATAAAAATAGACTCCCACATCTGCGTTAAAGGGATCAAGCAAAACCATTCCAGACATCAATTTCATATCCTGCTTTTCCTGCAGAAGATCCACTGGGGCACGTGGGCATTTGGTGAGAATGGATTTCTGCTCTGTGGTGGGACTCCCCAAGAGGCCATGTGAAGCCTTCATATTCTCTGTTGTGTTTCTCTGGCTGTGTATTGATGGATGTTTGTCACTTTCACCTGCCTTTGAATGTGTAGTTTTGGGGCTAGTTGTGAGTAGATTGGAAGGACAGACTCAAGGGGGATGAGAGTGTGTGTGTGTGTGTGTGTGTGTGTGTGTGTGTGTGTGTGTGTGTGTGTGTGTGTGTGTGTGTGTGTGTGTGTGTGTGTGTGTGTGTGTGTGTGTGTGTGTGTGTGTGTGTGTTTCGCATGAGGAAAACAGCTTAGAAATCATACCAAGTGATTTTTTTTTTTTTTTTTTTTAATCTAAAAATGCAGAATGTTTTCTTTTATCGGTAGGTTTTAGAGTTTAAGGTTAGGGGATAGAATATACAGTTTGTACAGTAAAAACATCATGTCTACAAAATGTCCCCAAAAAACATGAAAACGTGTGTGTGTGTGTGTGTGTGTGTGTGTGTGTGTGTGTGTGTGTGTGTGTGTACATACACTACACTAGTCTCTTGTGCTCGCCAAGGCTGTATTATTTTTACAGTAAAACAAAAACACAGTAAAAAAAATAGTAATACTGTGAAATAATATTGCAAATTAAAATAACAGTGTTATATTTGAATAATCAGAAATCATTTTAATATGCTGATTTGCTGCTTAAGAAACATTTCTTATTAATATCAATGCTGAAAACAGTTGTGCTGTCTAATACTTTTGTGGAAATCGTGAATAGAGAATAGCATAATGTGTTAAGGCATAATATGTTGCATTTATTTAACAGGTTTATATTTATTATTGCTGTTTTTTGTTATTTGTTTGTTTGTTATGAAGGTCCCATTAAAACTGTTTTGGAAACTATCATGTCTTCATTATGTATTTCATTATGCAAATGCCCATATGTATAAATTGTTTACTCCTTTTCTCAGACTTACAATCTCAAGACATGAAAATCCATCATAAAAACAAACAAACAAACAACTGTCTCAATGTTGTGGCCTCTAATTTTTTTCAAAGTTTAGTTTACTTGTTTACCAAGGAGAGAACCACGTCAGTGAAGAGCTTGAGATTAAATATGAGACATGTGATGTGTGAAGAAAACAATAAGAATAAAGGTAAATATCACCAAAATATTTAACATTCCCCAGGTTTCACAGACAAGGCTTAAGCTAGTCCTAGACTTTCAGAACACTGAAGCATTCTCCTGTGATTAGACAAAATTGTTAGTGAACAAATTAAATAAAGTATGTTTTAAGAGTTTTCAACAAGTGCCCTAGTTGAGGAAACATTTGCAGCTTAATGACATCTTGGTTTTTAATATGACCTGCTGTGTATTACATCGCGAGTCAAAAACGAATCAGAAGGACAGACAAAGAGAGAGAGAGAAAGAAATCTAGCACTATCAAGCACCGTTTCACTTCTTATTAGAATCAAAAAAATGAAGTGTGTCATCTGCTGATTGCATTTTTCAACTCCATTCTGACAGATATCAGTCAGAAAGCAATCGCTCCCCTCATTACGACAAGATCTTCATTATAACATAACTCTTTCTCATGCACAGGCCTTATTTACAGATGACAGGCAGCTCATTTATGACTAGCTGCCTTTGAGCCTGTCACAATGGCCTTGGGGGCGAAAAGAAACAGATAAGCCTGTTTTGACTAATACTCTTCATTTCTTCTCTAATGACCCCTGCATATTTTTGTTTTATGGTTTTTATTTTTTGCATTTTTGTGAGGCATTTTTCAGACGTTGCATTTGGGCATGGCGATTTTTTATATTTACAAACCCTATTTCATCACACCATGTTCCATTACACCAAATATGCTCCGCCGTCTTATTCACATGAACTTCCCACACTCATTATTAAATTTGTGTTCATCAGAATGTACTGTACAGCCCACAGTCAGCACAGAGTCGGTAATGACGTGGTTATGCGCTTTTCTCGGTGGGACTGAAATATATGGAGAACGGCGCTGCCTTCCTATAAGGCTGTCCTGCTATTTCACTGATATATCTTGCCTTTGTCTACCTGCTTAGCCTTGAGACTATATTCATTTCCTTGCTACTCATGCCAAGAGACATTTGTCTTTTTCTTGTCCTTCTGTTGGAGATTTATTCCATTAATAATTCATTACAGTTCGTGGACTTCACAAGACCTTCTCCAGGATGCTACAGACTGATTTTTTTTTTTTTTTTTCAGTCAGGTTGAGAGCGGCGAACACAGTGTCCTCTTTGAAATCACAGATTATGTGAACTGTCTGCTGTGGACTGGTGACATGATGGCTTTGTGGCAGGGGTTTATGTCGAGTAGTTAAACAACAAATAAAAGCTTTATAATTGAGGTTGTGAACAGCCAATCACATATAGTACATGGGAGGTTGCATGAGTTGGGAGGGGCATCTTGGAGGAAGTGAAATGGTTCTGCATATGTTAAAGAATATCACTTGAAATGATCAATGCTCAAGTAATTATGTGTGAGTGACCAATAATTCCAGAGAAATAATTGTATGGAGGACAAAATAGTATATGTAACCCCTTGTAGTTTTAAGGTTAGGGTAAAATCAATGCTAGTAATCAATATAAACACATGTTAATTATACTGCAGATTAAGGCCTAGGAATACTTATTCCTCTTGCTTTTTATAAAACATAGTAAAAATTTCAAAACTCTATAGAGTCAAGGCTTTGCATTCATATTGTCTTAATTATTTGTAATCATACCATACATTTTACATTCCATATGGGATGTGAAAAAATAGTCTTCATATCCTTTTATGACAATTTTATAATTTGTTCTTCCAATCAAATGACTTTCATTTACAGCTGACTGTGCCACCACAGTTGATCCTGGAACAACATTTCTGCCTGAAAATTTAGTCCTAACCTTCCTAAACCTAATCCTAGCCATAAATTATCCCTAAAATCAGAGGGAAATGATAGGTGAGTAACACTGATGTAGAAGCACCTAACCCTGGTTGTAACCTTTGACATAAACTGTAAACTTGCCCCTCAAATCTGCTTGGTTGTTTGGAATGTTGCTGGATCAACAAAGATGTTGATCCAGGAACATGTTGCACTTGGTGAAATCACGTTCACCCAATCGGTCCAAATCAAATTTCCTCCACAGTCTGTCCTGCATGATCTTTATCAGCAGCCACATTTAACATCTCCGCTGAGAAAGATTTAGAAGATTAGATTTCTTTAAATAGAATTTGTTTTTTGCTTTTCCTTTTTCTGAAATCAAGCTATTAATAACACGGCAGTCTCAGGTTTGCTCTTAGTGTAGAGTATATTATTTTACGGCAGATAAGACACAGATACAGCAGATACAGCTGTTGGTTAAATTTTGCAGTAGAAGGAGTAATGATGTGCATTTATGAGGGCCCTGACTTTTGTCAAAAGAGAAGACAAAACTGGTTTCTCCATTGTCCTAATAACAGGGGGTGCAGAAGCAATGCATGTTTTGTGCCTTTGAAGGGCACTGCAGCAAGGGCACACTATTCGTATGGGCATTCCAGAGAATCGCTTCATTGTGAGACAGCAGGTCTTCCCAGGACCGCACTCACAGTGAAGTTAAGGTGTAAAGTGATCAGAAATCAGAATCAGAAAGAGCCAGGTATGTTTACACATACGAGGAATTTGTTTTCGTGATAGAAGCTTCCAAAGCACAAACAGAATGACAGTGAGAAGAGAAAGATAATAAAGATAGACAAATATAGAATAAGTAAATAAGAAATAACAGTATATTAAAATATTTTCTTTAAAAGATACACAATAAATGATGTTTTATTAACAAAGTTCAGGAGGAGCATGTTCAGATAATTAACCTAATTAACACGGGAGGAGCTTATTCAGTTAATCAACTATATTAGCATCAGGAGGTATATATACAGCAGACTTACCTCTGTTCTATGACAGTTTTCCTGCATCCCTCCACCACCCCATCTCCTCACTTATAACTATTCCTATCCCAACCTGGGATGGGGGGAGTACTCTGGGTGCGGGCCAAATTCTGAGCAGCATGCCAAATACGCATAACCTTTACTCTATTTAATTATATGTAAGTGTGAACTCGTGAACAAGGTACAACCTATAAAAATAAACAAGATACACAATATACAGAAAAATAGACAGTATGTATATGTACAATAGTATAGCCTATGTATGTTACAGATAAGGAAATGTAAATAGAGGAATGGTGTGTTAAATAAATAAATATACTTTTGGAAGTTCGAAACAGCTTGCCAAAGCAAACTTTCTGGAAAAGTATTACCATTGGTCCGTGGCCATTACGTAAGGTAGGTGTGCGCTGAGGCTCCCCCTTCTTTCACTTGGAAAATCTTTTCCAGTTCATTTCACCTCTCGAGTCCGTAGAAGTCAGATGTCTGCGAGTGAAAACATGAACACTGGAGAGCTGCTTTATAGTAGAAAACGAAGTTGTACTTCTGATGAAATGAGAGACTGACACTGTTTTTCGTGTTTAATATATATATTATAAAGTGTTATAATATAAACGAGGGCCATAACCACCATAGACATTGAGGGAGAGGAAGCTGGTGATCCACTGACAGATGGAGGTGGGCACAGAGAGCTGGGTTAATTTGGACAGGAGGAGGTTTGGGATGATGGTGTTAAAGGCCGAACTGAAATCCACAAATAGAGAGGTGCAGGTATGACATGACTTTGTAGGCTAAAACGCGGAAACATTAGCATTTTAGCACCTCCGGTTCCATCACCCCGAATGGGTTTTTTGAATGGGATTTTGGTTAAATGCCTGAAATAAGGTCTGTGGTGAACACAAGCTCAAGACATGTTTTATTCTACGGCATAAAATACATCAGTATTACCCCACCTGTGATTTTTTGAATCTGTTATGTGTCTTGAAAAAGGCAGTTGCTAACAAGTGGCTAAATGGGACTACAAAGGCTATTGGGGACATTAAATGTCATCACACTGAACGGGTAAACTCAGTCTGCTTTTACAGCCTCGTTATGGTTATAATTGTGCTCTTATGAACTATTCTAACTCAAACTTTTTGCGGAAATGTTTTTAGATAAAAACTGAAAGAGCTGTCGGTAGCTTAGTGGTGGTGAAGTTAAAATCATGGGACCTTGGTGTAGTTCGTTTTAGCTTTTTACTTCTGGCATTCAAAATTCATAAAAGTTGTGCTCAGCCGTGAAAATTATCTTGATGGACAAAACGTGTAAGTATCAAACTGTTGTTAATCACAGAGCTTATTTTTTGGGATAATCCAAAAGCCTATGAAAAAATCCTATTGGGTTTTTGTTGAGGGAACCAGTGTGATGCTAACTGCCAGATGGCATACAATGTGACGTCATACCTGCAACACTCTATAGGATCCTGGTTTGTCCAGATGTTGTAGGATGTAGTGCAGTCCCATGCTGACTGCATCATCCACAGACCTGTTTGCTCGATAAGCAAACTGCAGGGGGTCCAGCAAGGGTTCAGTAATGTTCTTCAAGTAGGCCAGCACCAGTCTCTCAAATGACTTCATGACCACAGATGTTAAGGCAATAGGTCTGTAGTCATTCAGTCTTGTAATTTTGGGGTTTTTTTTTTTTTTTGGAATGTGGATGATGGTGGAGCGTTTGAAGCAGGAAGGCACTTTGCACAACTCCAGTGATCTGTTGAAGATCTGTGTGAAGATAGGGGCCAGGTGGCCAGCACAGGTTTTTAGACAGACTGGTGAAACACCGTTTGGGCCTGGTGCTTTCCTTGTCTTCTGTTTCCCATAAAGATGAGATGCACATCCTCTTCGCAGACCTGAAGTGCCAGAGGGGGAAAATTCTTCTTTAGCAGCATCTGCTTGTTCATTTCCTGGGATTCCACAATGTCCAGGTACCCAAAAAATACAACACAGAAACAAGTTCTTTGTTTCCAGTTTTGACAATTTGGAAAATATTTTACTTATGCTAGGTGATCATTTGTAAGAGATTCAAGAGATTGAATACATGATTTTGAATCTGTTTTTACTGAAGACACTGTTAACACTGAACTCTGACTGGGATTTCTAATTCCACTTTTATGATGAAAGCAGCGGACAAAATGTTCTCCGGGCTTTGATCTATTTGTATTATAGTATGTTACAGTATGTTAGTATGTTATAGTATATCCCTAATATCCAAGATTTGTTGTAAATTATCATTTGGATGTGTTTCAGATTTTTTGTTCTTTGCTAAATCCATAATGATTTTTTTTTTTTTTTGAGCTTACAGGAGAAAATATGCTTTTATTATACAACTTTAATAGGGTCTTTTTCTTTAAAGAACTCTGGGTGTAGGAACCGTGGACGAACCAGACAAATGAATCATTCAGATGATTCTTTCAAAACATAATTCCAGAAACTCAAGCTCAGAGAATCTAGTTTTCAGCTCCAGTCCGTCTACAGAACAACCCCTGCTAGGTACTTTTATGGCACCCATGCTTCCTGACTGAAGGAAAGGTGGCAAACATTTAAGCCATTTGTATAAACCAATTGGTCGAAAAGAAGATAAAGAGTCTTTGATCTCCAGATCAAAAGAGACAGAGACAATGCAGGCCTGTTGCTCTGAGTGACCTAACTTTACAGAAAAACCCACAGAGACTGTTTCTACAACTAAAACTGCATTGAATTGTTCCAAACAATTTGAAATGGACTTATCAAACATCTTTCAACTGCATAAATTTTATATCATGTCCACACATGCTACATGTAACCAGTTATGCTTTAGAACACCCACAATTCATGTAAATGTGATAACTTTTGAATGACTGATTGAAAGTATGTCGTGTTTGGAATGCATTTAAATCTCTAATTTATGTTCAAATTATGGCTTGAATGAAATCTGTGTAAAATATATCATATTCCATTCATATTCCACTGGGTCAAGATAAAAGTGCTGCATTTGACAAAAATGAAAATATTGTTTTGCTCTTTGAGAACTTGAAATATATGCAAAGGACCTTCGGTGGAAAATATCCATGACATAAAACTCACAAAATTAGCATTGTTAATGGAATACATTAAATTAATTAACTACATTCATTCAACACATCAATAAAAAAGTTTGAAAACCGCTTTGTCATAATTGTGGCAGAAATACTGGAAATATGACTGAGAATGGGGCTACTATACTGGACAATGGGGTTCCTTCAAGTCAAAAAGGTTGATCACTAGTGTAGAGTGTTTCAAAAAAGAGAGCCCTTCTGCGGAGCAGAGCCCTTCATGAGGGCACATTTTTAAGCATTGCACCTCTTCCCAATGCCTTCAAAAATGCCTCTCCAGGGTTGTTTTTAATTAGTGGTCCTTTCTATGACTGCATTTAACAACATAATACCAGAGCTTTACTGGCCAAGCTCAGCTGACCGTCCCTGATGCTAACTGCAGGTGGATTACAGATTTCACCACCAACATAACACAACAGGTACAAGTAAAAAAGTTCACAGTACATGATCAGTGCAGGATCTTGCACATTGTGCACTCGGGTGACAAAAACAAAATCATTGAGACCTGTATGAATCAAGATCCAGGATTCAGGCTGACAAGATCATCAGAGACCCCTCACATTCTGCTTGTCTCTCACCTGCTGCCTTCCAAAAAGTACTGCAAAACCATCGAAACTAAAACTTCCAGATATAAAAACAGCCTTTGCAGCAGCCCTCAACACTTCAGTACAAAAAAAAAAGAAAGAAAAAATACTAGAAAAAGGCAAGATTCCAGCACCTGCTGTGTAATATATTTCATCATGCACTAAATAATTGACTTTGCCAAGTTATTCCTCATAAGTAATTCTATTTCACTTTCAATGTTCACCATTACTGTGTATATTTTGTATATAAAATATTGTTGTGTATACAATATATATGTTGAATCTATTGAATACATTGCCTATATGTGTCATAACACAGAAGGAGTCAACACAGGTAAGTAGCGAATCACTGGTATTTTATTTGCAGGAACTGGAAGCAATAGGAGAGAGTCACTGGTGAGTATAACTGCAGTCATATAGTTTGAGGATGACTTAGCTTGATGATAACAGGAGTCTTTAGAGTCTTTAGATAGCAGAATAGCAGAGTCTCAGACGAGCAGATGGGTGGAGACTGAAGACAGAAGGCAGGTAACAGAAGACTGAAGACTATGACAGGACGACAGCGGTAGCAGGTAAGTAGATCAGGTGGGTAGTCAGGTAAGAGTTCATTAGTATAGATGAGAACAAACACTGTGGTGAGAAAAGTGACTGCTAATATAGTGAGTGAGATAACGAGGGTAATAGTTTGCAGGTGCAAGTGAATGAGGAGTGTGAGCAGATGTGAGCCAGAGAGGATGATGGGAAGTGAAGTCCTGAGCAGACAGGTATGGTGAATGCAGCTGGTGACAGTACTCTCCCCTCCCGGAAGGCACGACCTCGTGCAAAAAATGGATTCCAGCCAGAGTGGGAGGGTGGGTGTCCTGGAGCTGTGTCAGGTGACAGGCAGGTGACTTGGGACACCTCCAGGACGGCACCGGTAACCCTGGGAGGCGCCGGCATCTCAGGAAGCCATGACGGTACAGGTAGCTTAGGGGCCCAAGGTAGTGCAGGTAGCTCAGGGGCCCATGAGTCCGTAACACAGGAGACAGGGATACAGAAGATTCCCTCAGCCGCCGTGGCCGCAATAAAGGAGCAGGGAGAACAGAAGGTCAAATCATTTGTTTCGGGGACGGCCCCCTCAGCCTCGGTCAGGCATTTCCGTTTTTTAGTACAATGTTATCATGTAAACGCACCCTAAAAGTCCAGGAACTTCAAAAGGGGTGATTACAATTTTTTTAAAGAAATGTATACTTATTGTCAGTAAAGACTAAATTGTTTCAAATTGTAAACATTAAATTGATCAAAAGTGACAAAGACATTTATAATATAACAAAAGATTTCAATTTCAAATAAATGCTGTTCTTTTGAACATTTTATTAATCAAAGAATCCTGGAAAAATGCATCATTCTGTCCACAAAATTTTAAGCAGCACAACTGTTTTTAACTTGATAATAAGAAATGTTTCTTGAGCACCAAATCAGCATGTTAGAATGATTCCTGAAGGATCATGTGACACTGAAGACTGGAGTAATGATGCTGAAAATTCAGCTTTGCCATCACAGGAATAAATTACATATTAAAAAATATTTAAATAGAAAATGGTTATTTTAAATTCTAATAATATTTTGCAACATTACTGATTTTACTGTATTTTTAATCAAATTAAATGCAGCCTTAGTGAGCATAAGAGACTTCTTTGTGTACTATTATGTGTGCTGTATACAGTATAGACTTACATTAATATTGACTTTGTCCAAGCAACCATACAAACACCTTCGCAACAACCTAGAAACCACATTTTTGTAGTGAAATACGGGTTTGACTCATTCTTCTCTCATATCCCTCCTCTGCCCCTTCTGCATGGAAATCGTCCAGAATACCTGCCCTCTCAACAGGATATTAAGTCTATGCTGAGCTTTATTGCCCTTAACCAAGAGACCTAAGGGAATGGTCCTCTCAGTCCACTGCGATTTCTGTCTTCACTGTGTTGTCAGGCCTTGCTTCAAGGTCATTATGACAGCTTCACGAGACCTGAATGCTAATGTTACACTATAAAGCAGCATTACAATGCCAGTCAGTCCACACTAAGCAATCCGTGTCTTAGGCCGCAGGCTGTGAAGTGGGAAAGCAAGCTATGGCTGGGTATATTAGAGCTTGTCTGATGTTTGGGTTCACCTCAGGTAGAGATGACCTTTCTTGTTCCCGAACAGCAGGGCAGGAGACAGAGCTGAGTCAACTGTAATGACAACATGCCACCAGATCCAGCTCTACTGTGCCCTATTCCAGCCCTCCACCAGGGAGAGGAAAACACCACTGGCATTAAACACAGTCAGCAGTAATGACAGCCCACAGCATATGCCCAAACACCATGCAGGAAGATAGAAGGAGAGGTGGAGAAAAAGACAGGGCAGCTGGCAGGTATAAACTGCAGAGCTGGAGATGAAATGCAGGTTTTGTGATTGAAATGAACAGCTTTTTGTGCTTTGTAGGTGTCTGCTGGGGTAAAGAATATGTGAGTGGCTTGAAAAAGCAAAGAGACAGAGAGGGAAGGAGATAGAGTTCAGTCTCATACAACACTGCCACATAAAAGAATGACACACTCAGACCCATTTTCTGTTTCTTAGTGCCTTATAGGCTGGAAAAGCCCAAGTTTAATTGATTTTGGTTTTAATGGGCTGAAATAAATCCAGTCTTTGGATTGTCACAGACTGAATTTCTGTTAAAAGAATTTGTGAGAGAGTGTGAGGTGAACAAATGAGGTATAGTGTTTTTCTATTTTATATAATAAATATATGGTACCTTGATATATGATGTTATAACATAGGGGGGAAAAAATGTAAATACACACATACACATATTGTAACTGATTACATGTAATTCCAAAAATGTAGTACTTGTAATTAGATTATATTATATTTTAAAATGCTCAAAATCAGATTACAGTTACATTTTTACATGGTTACATATTATTCACACAATGGCAGTAAATTATTCATAATTTATTGATTTTCCGTAATCCTTCTTTTTACTTTGGAAATGTTCTTATTCCTATTGTGTGTCGTACCATTTAGCTTTGACTATATTCACAATCTAGAATGGCCATGTAAATGTCATGTAAATAAATTTGTGATGCTTCTAAATTTGGGGACAAAAGCACCTCTTGTCACAGTTGGTTGAAATAAATGATGAGTAAAAGGATCTAAATGCATCAGTTTTAAGTTAATTTAACAAAGAACTCAGGACACTAGAAAACATGAACAGAACAACCTAACATGATGATGGACAATGAACTGAAAGAAACACAGTGCTTAAATACACAGACTGAGCAACAGGTGCAAACGATAATCAAACAATGGGCATTTTTACACCTGGTCACTTCATGTGTTTCAACTAAAGCAACAGATGAGCTGCATTTTATTTATCATCAGATAATTTCATGATCAAAGAATCAGTGTGATCAGAACCGGTAAGATCATTTAATCTCACTACTTTTAATGAAGATGATTGTATTTTGAGCATCTGCGACGTATACTTTCAGTTTCATTTACGGCAGTTTACGTGTTGGCTTGCTGAAGAGATACTCAGCTACTCATCTGCAGCAATGCGTGTTGTAGTAGCGCCGTCATATCTCACTATAACGTCATATAGCCTATCACGCTTTCACACGTTTACTTTTAAAATTTTGGGAAACTTGTCCAGTTTCATTTGGAATGCATCTCAGATCACCTCCTGAAGTGCTTTGAGCGATCGGATTTAAATCCATCTTGAAAGCATTTCGATGGGCATTTACACCTGCTCTTTTCACAATCGGATAGCTATCCAATCAGATAAAATGCATGAACTGACCAGGTGTAAATAGGCCCAATAAGAAACCATAGTAACTAACTGAAACACAGGAACTAAACTCATGAAACTCATGAAGCTCCTCGGCTCTGCGCCTCACCAAGGACTCCTTCCAGCTCTCCGGCTCTGCCTCTGATCTTCTCTCCACCAGCTTGGCTCTGCAAGACGGATCCTCTGGCTTCACCTCGGACCTCGGAGTCAGTGAAAACAGTAATATTTTGGAATATTATTACAATTTAAAACAGCTGTTCTGTATATATTACATGCTGAAAATTCAGCTTTGCCAACACAGAAATAAATGACAAATATGTAATTTAATCCTGTGCAGGCAAAGCTGAATTTTCAGCAGCCATCACTCGGCCTGCGCCACGGACTTCCGGTCTTTAGTCTGCACCTTGTCCCTCCACCGCTTTGAAGATTACTCCAGTCTTCAGTGTCACATTATCCTTCAGAAATCATTATAATATGCTGATTTGGTACTCAATAAACATTTCTTTAATGAATAGAAAGTTCAAAAGAAGAACGTTTATTTGAAGCTTAAATGAAACTATACTGACACTTTTGATCAATTTAATGGGTCCTTGATGAAGTAAAGTCTTTAAAAGTCTTTAAAAAAAAAAATATCTTACTGACCCCAAACTTTTGATTGGTAGTGTATATGAAATATTTTATCAAATACATTAAGATATATGATGGGGACATGAAAATGTACTACACATTAGGAATTACCTAGTTCATGACATCATGTCAAAGCTTGAAAATAACCAATCTTTTCTTTTGTCATTGTATTTTCCTTCACCATACACCTCAGGCAAGATGAAACCTGATTTGTTTGTTTCCTGCAGTTTGCTGCTTCTCAAAAGGTGGCAGGGTCTCAGCAGACGTTGTCCTATATACTGTGTTGTGTTATATTTCAAGGACGTCTCTGAACAGGGCTTGTAAAACACGTTTGGCATGAGGCTGGAACATGAAAACTGCCATCCTCAGCTGAAAGAGAGGGAGCTATCATTAGTCCTACTGCATTTCAATGAGCCTCTTGAACGCTTAGCCCTATTCAAAGACATTTGAGATCAAAAGTGACAAATCCTACCTATTAGTTACTTACCTCAGCCTATTTTTTTAGACCAAACTCTAAAACCAGTCAGTTCTTTAGAGTGACATTTAATCAAAAGTGTTGCTAATGCTAACATGCTAGTGCATAACATGATGCTAATTATTTTACTGTTTGAAAAAGCTATGAATTTCAAGTGATTTTTGTGAGTTTTTTCTATATGCTAGTATACTCTTAAACACTGACAAATTTTATTTTAGCAGAAATACACATTTAAAATTTCAGTTTTTTTTTCTTGTGGGAAAAACAAAATAAAAATGTTGATGACTCATCCTGCACTACAAAGATTTTTGTCCAATTCTTTCTAGAATGAGAATGTCCCTCCCCTAATGCTGCCTTCACCTGCTATCAGAATTATCATAAATACGAGCTTCCTAGTCGAAAGTTGGAGCCGAACAGCCTCTCAATGGCCCCTCCCCTAATGTTGCCTTCACCTGCTATCAGAATTATCATAAATACGAGCTTCCTAGTCGAAAGTTGGAGCCGAACAGCCTCTCAATGGCCCCTCCCCTAATGTTGCCTTCACCTGCTATCAGAATTATCATAAATGCGAGTTTCGTATTTAGAATTATCAGAATTATCATAAATATGAGTTTCTTAGTTGGAAGTTGGACATGAAGGGCCCCTCAAGTCTTATTTACGAATGGGGAAACTCTGAGAACATTTTGAAATTTTGATTAAAATTTATGATGTCAAAACATACAGTATTTAAAAAATGAAATTCATGGATGAACTGTTCACAATACAATAAATAACATATATTTAGAAAAAAGAGTGAATTTTCATTTCATGCAGACTAAATGGATTTCACCCCAGAAAAAAAAAAAAAAAAGAAGAAAGAAAGAAAGAAAAAAATTCTGTCATCATTTACTCACCCCCATGTAATTTCAAACCTATATGACTTTCTTTTCACTATATGGAACATATAAGAAGATATTCTGAAGAATGTTTCAACAGTTTTTTTTTCCCATACAATGAAAGTCAAAGGGGTCCAAAACAACACTGGAGAATGTTGAATAAAGTACAATAAAGTAAGTCAAACAGGTTTGGAACAAAACTGAGGTTGAGTAAACAATGAAAGATTTTTCTTTTTTGGCTGAACTGTCTTTACAATACAAATAAACTGTTGTTGCTACGCTTATTTTCAGTTGCTGAACTTGATTATGTACCATGTGTTTCATATCTAGCAATGTAGCTAACATATCTGGGACAATGCGCTTAACATGACCTGGGAAATGTTTCACCGATTCCAAAGTCTTTGTTTATCTCACTGATTCCTCCTGGCCCCTGGGGTTCGAAACACACAATAAGGCCATTGCGCACCCAGCATGTCGCAATTGGCATATAGGACATCTCTGCGCTCACATGGGGGGTAACAGTGCTTTTGTACAGGAGTAGGGGCTCTGCAAAAGTGTTTACTTGCCCTCGATATTGATCTGTTGTATGAAAACAGTACAAAGGTATGATCGATTAGCAGGCGCTGAACTTGTTTGACTCTGCACTGTAGGTAGTCTGAGAGAGAAAGAAGGGGAGGGAGAGCCAGTCGAAGTCTTGGCGCTCATGTCCCAGGCTTTGTGGGTTTGTCATGATTGGCATCACTGATGCCAAAGAATTTGAGGTGAACCAGTGGCACCATCTCCCGATGACCACATCACACCTGATTGACAAACTGCTTCATAATTTCATCTAAATGTTTACGCCATCATTTTTATCGAACACTGGCTCAATTTACTACAGTCCGTCTTCCAAAATCAATGGCCATTGATTAAAAAAATTGATTTTTCGAGGGAATGTGAAAGTCAGACGTCCGTACATGTTAATAATACAAAAGGAGAGCAAGTACGGGCTGAATGCACTAAACAGCTTGTGTAGCCGTCTCGCAATTTTACTGCCAATTTAAGTGAATTTCATCATTAAAAAAACTGTAGTTTCAACCTGGTGTCCTTACTCTTACTCCATTTTCTCACAATATATCCTTCATAGCCCCATATACACACATACATCCTGTAGTTTACCAGCCATATTAAGATTCTACAGAGACACTGTCATTCTGCCTCAAGAGGGAAGAAAACATTGTCAGGAAGCAACTGGCTGTAATGAGTGGCAGGGTTACCTACCACAGTGAAATCCTAATGAGGGATGGTCCTTTTTGCTGTGCGTTCTCTCAGCAGAAATAGAGGAAAGGTCCACACACTGCATTATAGAGCCATTATCATTTCATTTAATGTACAACTGAATGCTAGGCCACAGGAAATGACAAATACCACATGTTGCTTGACTACAAATGAAATCATTAGCGGAGGAAAAAAAGGTCTCTCAACAGATTACGTTGACACGCAATATTTCCTTTGTGAATGAGATTGTTCTGGATGAAACAGAAGCCAGTGTGTTTTGCATTTATGTAACAAGATTGATGAAATTGGCTTAGGAAAGGGGCTTTTTGCAGATACTTAACACTAATTAAAAAATCCACGCTCTTGCGAATTATTGTTCAAAGAGAAGTTTGGACTTAATTCATGACACTTAATATAATCTAATCATTGTTGACATGCTCCATTAGCAGATGATCATACTGCGGCACTAACACTAAAGGACAAAACAATGATTAAAAAAATTAAGCTCAAATAGAAGTACTTAGATAGATGCCAGGGGGCTTCACTAAAAATATTTGTGAAAGGACAAAAAAAATTTTAAGCACTCCTGTTAATGTGTATTTGATACTTTTGGTGTCCTACTAGTAATTACCTTTTTAGAACCGGAAATCAAGTTACATGTTCAAATTAAACAAGATATTAAGAGACTGGCATTTTTGAATGACCTGAGATGAGATGTTATGGAGTTAAGGCCCATTCACACCAAGTATGATAACTATAATGACAACCATAACTATAAAAAGTTTTACCAATTGTTCTAATTCAATGACAATAGCGAGGTCAACAGAGGAACAAAATCATAAGAATCACTTTCAGAATAATTTTTCCCAGCTGATGAAAGATAAAAACATGGACAAACCATTCAGCATCCACCCGACTTTATAGAGCTTAAGCATTTAAAGCAACAGTCGACATACCTGCAGTGCACATTTATAATGTTATCATCCGTTGGTGTGGACGCTATAGTTGTAATTCTTGGTGTGAATGGGTCATGATATTATTTTTGACATACAATAAAAGTACAGAGCCATAAAATGTATGTGGATAACATAGCTTAGATAATTTGGTTTCAAGAATCTGATGAGAAATATTTCATTAGTTTGCAGACTTTGGTATTTTGGCTAACCTGAGCATAGTTTGAGACACTGTTGAGATCTATTCTGAAACTGTAGCGCAGGGATGGGCAACTTCGGTCCTGGAGAGCCACTGTCCTGCAGAGTTTAGCTCCAGGATTACTAGAAAGCTATAGGCATGTGAGTTTTTATCAGGGTTGGAGCTAAACTCTGCAGGACAGTGGCCCTCCAGGACCAAAGTAAAAGAAGCAAAAACTTTAATTTGCTCCCTTACAGAAAAACCACATGAATTTCCCATGTGCAAAAACACGTAGTCACATGTGATTTTGCACATGTGAAATTTAACATGTGAAAACATGTTAAAAGCACATGTGAAATATGTGGATCACATGTGAAACATGTATTTTGCACATTGGAAACATGCATTTTTGTGTGTAAATTCCCATGTGAAACACATGAGATCACATGCGGAAAACGTGAAATTCATGTGTGTTTTTTTTTTTTTCTTTTCTGTAAGAGCTCTCTGTTAAATCTCATTTGTTGTTTAAATTTAAGTTTGGAGTCAGAAAGATCAAGGTTATCTATCACAACAGTGGGTGTTATTTTATGTAATGAAGGTAAATCACGTGCTCCAGTGCACCCTTCTCCCATGTACTTCCAAACTATTATTCAAACCTTTTAGTTGTCATGGAGCCTCTGACAATGACCAATAAAGTGTGATTATATCTAATCCTTCCTATTCACAGCACATTCTATTAAAATGTGCATATTAAAACCATTAAGTAATAATGTGTCATTTCTCTGCCAGAAATCATATTTTTCTTTCTATAACTTCATGGTTATTTCTTACAATTTATATGCCCTTGACAATCAAAAGCCCATTTTATTCATCTATCATTAACTCTCCATCTGTTTTATAATCAAATTATCTTGCTTACTAGAGTCTCTCCCAAGAATTACTGTTGCCATGGACACAAACATCAGTTGTGATATTTATTTCACGTCATATGTATTGGTAGACTCTCCGTTATCCATCAAAGGTGTATTCACATTTATATTGCATCACTAGGCTCTATTTTTCATCAGCTCCATCAGTATGCCAATAACATCACACCTCATTACTCAAAGAACAGCGATTCTCAACCATTTCCTATTCTAGGAAGTCTAAAGTGAAGGGAAGGGAGTAGGTAGTGCAGGTCCCCAAAGATCTGATGTGTCTTGTGTCATGCGACCCCTAGCAGGATACATTATTGAACCTGCCTGTGCCCTGTGCATGCCTCCAAGCGGCCCTGGCAGGTACCTAGCAACATCAATTACAAAAGTTGTGCCTATGGCCTCTGCCATGTATTGCCATCACCGTGGGGTAATTGGTCCGGCACTGCTTCCAATTCTGTACAAGTCGAGCCTATTTTTCTAGTCAGTCAGCCTTGCTCTATGTTTAACAAGCTATTATACCCCCTAGCTCCACCGCTGAGCCCGGGGACATTGCATGTACGTGGGAGGCGAGGTGTACTGAATCAAATGGAACCGAATCATGATCCTTGTTAAGATAGAGAAAAGATTCAACTGTCAGTTTTACAGCTAACATGAGGTCACAAGTCATGACAAACTGAAGTCTTACAGACATGTCATTGCAAATATCCTAGCTGATTCATAACTTCTTTTTACTTGTTTTTACTTTGGCTGGGTTTGTGCTCTCTCGTAATTTCACATGCCATGATAAATTAACCTGCTTTCATCACCTGGGGTTTGCCCCTCCCTTTCCCTCTCCTAACCTATATTCACAGAGGTCTGTCCATGGCAAGGTCTTTTAAATGCTCTTGAAATTTTACTGAGCGCAGCTGGATCATGGGGGCACAGGGTTGATAATTGGGACCCACTCCAGTTCCAGCTTTTCAAGCACGGCAGCCAAAATGCCTGCTGAAATTATAAGCTTAAACCAGGCTAAGATAGTGTTTGCTGGTCTTAGCTGGTCAGCCTGGTTTTGTTGGTGTTAAGCTATAGCTGCTCTGACCAGCTGTTAAAGGGTTAGTTCACCCGAAAATGAAATTTCTGTCATTAAGTACTCACCCTCATGTCATCCCAAACCTGTAAGACCTTCGTTTGTCTTTGGAACACAAATTATATTTGTGTTCCGATATTTTTGATGAAATCCGAGGGTATCTGATCCACACATAGGCAGCAACGACATTGTACCTTTTGAGGTCCAGAAAGGTACTAAAGACATCGTTAAAACCAACGACGTGACTACAGTGCTTCAACCTTTATATTGTGAAGCGACGAGAATACTTTTTGTGCGCAAAAACAAAACAAAAGTAATGACTTTATTCAACAAATTCGTCTGTCCCCTGTCACACTCCCACGCTATTTTCGTTGCAGAGCTTCAGTGTTTACATCCGAACAACTGCTCAGTATTGGCCGGCTCTGTTCACGTGAGCACCATGACGCATGAGTGTGATGCTGACGCAGGAGCCGGCCCGCGTTCAGACATAAACACTGAAGCTCTGCAACGAAAATAGCGTTGCAGTGTGACAGGGGACAGACGAATTTGTTGAATAAAGTCTATCAAAAACACAAAAATAAAAGTTAGGTTTCACAGTATTACTGTACTGTACAACTGTACAACCAAGATATTTTTCATCCATGTTTTAATTATATGAATTTTATTTTACAGTTTTTTATACAGTTCTGTTTTGCAGCACCTTACTTGACAAAAAATAAAAAGTGCAATGATTTCATGGGGTCCTAAGTTATGGAATTTATATTCATTCTCAAGGACTGACAAGCATGTGGAATGCTGTTCCTTCCCCGTTAATGGTATGAAATAAATATTGTGATAAATATCGATAATGAATGATATAGAAAAAAAATATGATAATATTTCTGGCCATATCACCCAGCCCTAACAGAGAGAAACAAAATCACAAGGTAATGTAAGGTCACAAATGAGAGATATAAAGTCAGAATTGTAAGATTTAAAGTCACATGGTGAGATATAAAGTCAGAAATTAAAGGTCGAGTAAGTAGAATTTCAAAAACACTGTTTGGAAGTTAGTCGGGCCGACACCAACAACAAAAGCGTAACCAATCAGCATTAGGGGGCGTATGACGGTCGAGGAGACAGAACGAGCAAGGAGATTTGAAAAAAGAAAAAAAAACTGCAGAACGAGAGATGGGACACAATACAAAAGAGCTAAAAAGAATATCACTGGAATGAAGGTTTATGACTGGGCAAGCGCTTTAGGATCAACGTTTATTAGAAAAGCTTTCCAGCGCTGGAGAGAGCTAAGTGGGAAGGCCTGAAAACAGACGCGGAGGCTGCTTTCATTCCGCTTCATATGTGAGTAACACTGGGTTTTGATAGTCTGGAGCTGCTGTGCTGTTGGTGACTAACAACGAACACTTTGCATTTACTCTTGTGTACTGTACGTTCATTTTTTTGTGCTTCCTTGTCGTTCATTCATCGCTTTATTTTTGGTGAAGCATTTTGTTGTGCGTCAGCTGTGATAAATAGACATCCACTCGCATTGCGTGTGTAACAGTGGCCAGATAGTGAGAGTTTTGCAGTTAAACTACTGCACACTGATGACCGCTAAAGAATGCGGTGTTTAGCATCGTTAGTGCAGTCGCCTCGCCTGCCAGCAGCGATCGGGACGGGGTTCGAGACCGACTCGGAGCAGGGTGGTTAGGATTGGAGTGTGAGTTTTGGAGGCGGAGCAATGAAGAGAGGGGTGGGTTTGTTTGGGTTGATTTCAAATATCAACAGCATTTTTCAAAATCTACTTATCCCACCTTTAAGTCTCAAATGCGAGTCATTTTCTCATACAATGAGAAATTGCATTGCAGTTGTGAGAAAGACACATTGCGTCATATAAATTCACAATTACCCTTTATTTATTTATTTTAACTCTGGAATGGGAAATAGGCTTCCATAGGAGAGCCAACTCTCTCTACCCTTAACGTCACAGCCTTGTTATCTCACATATAACCCCCTGAACATGTTCAAATTGTTCTTAATGAAGAACTGTATGTAAGGCTCTAAAAGAGAAGCACAAGAGCAGGAAATGAGGCAGTCTTCTGATAAACACGTCTTCTTTCAGCAGTATGAGGTCCTTATATCATGTATTCCATAGAGAGATTTGGACAGATATAGGAATGTGGTGCTCATTAGTGGAAGTTCACGCGCTGTGCCATAATTGATGCAATTTTCAGTTTGCACATTCACATATGTGATGGAATGAAGACCACCTACTGATGTTGCCGACATTACCGATAACTTGCCAGGCAACACATCGTGAGGTATGAGGATGGAAACAGTGCTGCTTATGCACTTTAGATGTATTTTGATGTGTGTGTGAGAGAGAGTTAAAAAGTACACGGGGAAGGTACACATTGCTTGAGTGGAAAAGTGAGGCAATCTGTTGACCTCATGGTAATTTATAAGTTAAGGAATGTTTGGTGGAATAACCCACAATACCCTATCACAGATGTCCTTATAGGTTTTATGACTTCTGTTATGGAAATTAACTTAGCATATGGTTTCTTAAAGATAAAGATTTCCCATAAGTCAAAGGCAAAAACAGATCTATTCTAGCATATGCTTCAGATGGGTTGCTGATTCCAGTAGCTAAACGTTTGACCTTGCCAGCTGGTTAAGGGACGACAGACTCAGAGGTCCCTTGTGAGAATCATTTAGATTATTCAGAGGATTTACAGTCAAGAACAAACGACCACAAAAAGAGCAATGGTGAAACAGAGCAGAAGCTCTGATTCAGGAACAACTCATGCCAGGTCAAGACTGATCTTTCAAAACCACTTAAATTCACATGAAACATTGTTTTTAGTATTTAGTACATTTGAACGGCAGAATACTAACAGTGGTTCCCCACTGGCCAGAATGAAACCTACTGTATGAAGCAGACTTTTACACAGCTGAAGCAGTAACCACTAGGGGTGTATTACATCAAGAACGGACTTGAAAATGCTTGGACTTTGTCCTTCTCCCCCATGCACAGGATGATACCAGAATAGAATATTCATGATTCCACTCAGCTAAAAATACAGATTTATGTTAGACATATGCTTGAACTCTGTCCTTGACTACATACATTTAAATAGTGTGTTTTATTTATTATTTTTCATTTACTAATAAACATTGAAATCAAACAACATTCTGTGGGCACTGAGCTTTGGCACTTTCAGACCTGGGACAGTCTTGCACTCTTACTTCATGTAACGTGCATGTGCTTTCAAGTGGCCAAGACTTCAAGTGTGGGTATTCAGACATGCCTGATATTAAAAGTCCTTCTACTTCCTGCAGAGCATGGATAATTTACCAGAAAGCATATAGTTGATCATATACAAAAGCATTTCTGGAAAGCATTGATCATATTAATGATATAGATGCCTTGAAAGTCACATATTAAATATGATACATACTGTCTTTAAAAGCTTTTTGTTAGGAACAAACTAAAATCTTAAACGGAGTGTCTATTTACACTAAGTGCAAATCGCGTCCCTTGTTGGCAAACACTATTTACACTAGCTCTGGTCACCAATGTCTGGTTGGGCCACTCAAGTTTTACAAAAGACACAAAGAATTCAATATTTTCAGTGGCACAGCAGTAGCAAGTAAGGCTTGCAGTCTTGGCTTTTAACGCGATCGACGCGGGTTCGAATCCGCCTTTTGACGAGCTCGCATTTATTTTTAATAAAAATTAAAATAATGTTCTAAAAGTGGAAATAAACTGCGAACGAGTGTTTAATAATATTAAAAGTGTTAATTGGGTAGGGTTAGGGGAAGGTGTAGGGAGGGTTTTTACTCTCCCAATAAGGCAGCATCCATTTAATAATTATAATAAATATAATCATTTACACTCTATGATATTATTACATCCTGTTAATGTACAAAAATACTGAGGTGCAAATAGTATCTACCAATTTAAAGTATAGATAACATCTAATTACTATTTACTCTTATTGCAAAGAACTGATACTTTTACATGGTATAAAAAGAATCTATCGCTATTTTCACTTAGTGTAAATAGCCGCTGCCAATTCTAAATTGTTCTTCATTGAAAATCTTGCCTTGAAAAATTTTGTTGACAGCCGTGGTCACCATTTACTCTCATTGTATGGAATATTCTGCTCTAAATAACTGCAATGGTGTTCCAGAGAGAAAGTCATACAGGTTTCCAAAGACATGAGGCTGAATAGGTGATTATTTGGGAAAACTACTCCTTTAATATACAGTAGCAGGATATTGAGGGTAATATAAGAGGTGGCTGTAGTTGGTCCAGTTAGATGAACTGGCTTCCAACCCACCTGGCACGCCAACATGTCATTGGGGCAATACAGAACCAGGGGAGGAGAGAGAGGGAAACTTTTCATTTTAATTAGTTCCTGCTGCTGTCTAGAAACAGGTTTGGAGGGCAGTTGTAATTGGTTTGTTTTTATATTGAGATGTTCAGGCCAGAATGATTGGATGTGGGTGAGTTTTGGAAGCTGCCCCCACACCCTCCCACCCTCCCACCCCCCTACCCCCCTCTCTCTCCCTCCTTCTGTTGCCTCCCTCAGTCTGGCTCTACCACAGATACTGGAAAAAATCTGTGGATCCTGGCGAGCTCTGGGGCTTGGCATGGGGAGAAAAGCCACGGCATGGCCCATTCCACCAAGAGATTTGCCAAGCACATAGTCTTTCTCTCTCACAGACACAGGGCAGAAAGGATGTCTGTGACAATATGTGGAGGAATTTATATCATGCTGAATGATTAAACCTGAGGGCTCATAAAGTATGTGTGGGTGCCATGCAAGCAGTTCCTCAAAGTGTCCAACTAATACGAATATGTGCCCAACAGTAACTGAAGTGAAGTGGCTAGTGTGTGATTACTGATTGCCAAGGCCTGCATATAGATTCTGTGCAAATTCATCTTTTTAAGTAAACATCTCTGGCAGAACCCTAAAAGTAAAGTAAAGTAAAGTAAAGTAAAGTAAAGTAAAGTACATAAAGTAAACATCAGAATAGTCTTTATTGTCAGTTTTAATCAATTTAATGCATCCTTAAAAAAAAAAATGTACTGACCCCAAATGTTATCATTAAATGGCAGTGATGATATTTTGCAATTGATTCATTAACCGCTCTGATGGATTCAATTCAGTGAAGGATTCATCGGACTGATATAAACAGGTAACTCATCTTATTGAAATAATTATTAAAAGAACTGGCTCAAAAGATTCATTTGTTTGGGAATCAGACTGTACTGATCGCGCTGTTTGCTTTAATTCACTAAAAAGAACTGGCTTATACTTTGTTTGTGGTTCAGACTGCACTGTTCACGTTTTATGTTTTTGAATTACTAGAAAGAAAGAGTTAACATTTGTGAATCGGACTACACACTTGTCACATTGTATGTTTCTTTCCACGCAGCCCACGAGGACAACTCAATAGAAATATTTTGCTTGATAATATTTTGCTTGACAATATTTTGTTTGACATTATTTTGCGGTAAACTGTCTATTTATGTCATAACATTCAATACGGACTGCAATCTCATGTTCACAACTCATTTAAAATATAATTTCTTTTGCCGTGGCACTGAAGATTCAGCAGGGGGAGCGCCCCGGATAGCAAACTGACATAGATCAACAGAGTCTATGTTTCTTTGTTAGCTGACACTACATCATTTATGCTTCCACATTCCGTGCCTACTCAAAAGCCTTAGAGTTTATGCCATTTGGACAAATTTGTCTGTCTAATACTGATTTCTCAGTAGAATGTCAACTGTATACTTATCATTCTTGTGTTCCTCTACATTTCATAGCCTGTGTGTGCTATATAAAAAATCTTGCAGTGTTGATAGAGATCAGTGCCTCTTAACTTTGTCTGACCTCAAATCCAAACTAGTGTCAAATGCAGTGCATAGGTCGAGTAGAATCAAAATGTTTCCTGAACTGCACTGAAGTTAGGCGAAAACGTCCAAAATGGACAGTAAAAGCTTTGGTCTAAAAGAGCTATTTCAGCTTGTTGTAATCAAGCAAGCAAGTGAAATATATACACCAATCAGGCATAACATTATGACCACTGACAGGTGAAGTGAATAACACTGATTATCTCTTCATCACGGCACCTGTTAGTGGGTGGGATATATTAGGCAGCAAGTGAACATTTTGTTCTCAAAGTTGATGTGTTAGAAGCAGAAAAAATGGGCAAACATAAGGATTTAAGCGACCAAATTGTGATGGCTAGACGACTGGGTCAGAGCATCTCCAAAACTGCAGCTCTTGTGGGGTGTTCCCGGTCTGCAGTGGTCAGTATCTATCAAAAGTGGTCCAAGGAAGGAACAGCGGTGAACCGGCGACAGGGTCATGGGCGGCCAAGGCTCAGTGATGCACGTGGGAAGCGAAGGCTTGCATATGGGGCTGCATAGCCGCAGACCAATCAGGGTGCCCATGCTGACCCCTGTCCACCGCTGAAAGCGCCAACAGTGGGCATGTGAGCATCAGAACTGGACCACGGAGCAATGAAAGAAGGTGGCCTGGTCTAATGAATCACGTTTTCTTTTACATCACGTGGATGGCCGGGTGCGTGTGCGTCGCTTACCTGGGGAACACATGGCACCAGGATGCACTATGGGAAGAAGGCAAGCCGGCGGAGGCAGTGTGATGCTTTGGGCAATGATCTGCTGGGAAACCTTGGGTCCTGCCATCCATGTGGATGTTACTTTGACACGTACCACCTACCTAAGCATTTTTGCAGACCATGTACACCCTTTCATGGAAACGGTATTCCCTGGTGGCTGTGGCCTCTTTCAGCAGGATAATGCACACTGCCACAAAGCAAAAATGGTTCAGGAATGGTTTGAGGAGCACAACAACGAGTTTGAGGTGTTGACTTGGCCTCCAAATTCCCCAGATCTCAATCCAATCGAGCATCTGTGGGATGTGCTGAACAAACAAGTCCGATCCATGGAGGCCCCACCTCGCAACTTACAGGACTTAAAGGATCTGCTGCTAACATCTTGGTGCCAGATACCACAGCACACCTTCAGGGGTCTAGTGGAGTCCATACCTCGACGGGTCAGGGCTGTTTTGGCAGCAAAAGGGGGACCAACACAATATTATGAAGGTGGTCATAATGTTATGCCTGATGGGTGTAGATACAGCATATAGCCTGTTGTACAATCTACTACTTTGTTCCTTCTGTTGCATGATTGTTGTATCAGTTTACTTTTTTAGCAAGTAAAAGGCCTTCTAAAAATGTCCACCTTCAGTTTGTGGTTCATGTGTCCTTTTGTTGTGAAATCTTTACTGATTTTTATAAAGCAAACATCAGAATAATGTTCATCTTGTAATATTTAAAGATAAACACTTGCTGGATTGAAATAACTTAAGTTTACTTGATTATCCAAATAATCAAATAATTGAGTATCAAATATGATTATTATATTATATTATATTATATTATAAAGATCGCATTGATTTACGTTACAAGCTATTAGAATCTGAATTTACTTTTTTCTGATGCATCAAATATGATACTCAACAAAAAAGAATTATGGAAAATTTGATACTAAAAACTTTTTTCTCTTATTTTAGTTTTAAAGTTCAATAAAACTGTTACCTGTAAAGCCTGACATATGAAATAATTGTCAGTATTATTTCATATGTCAGGCTTTACAGGGTTAAGTACACACAAGGTGTCTGGAGGTTTTCCATAGGGTTCTGCCAGAGACAATCTGAAGAACATCAAATGGTGCCTCAGGTATCTATTTATTTTTTAGTGAAATACATTTTTTTTATTGTAGTGTATATAAGGAGGGTAGAAAAGACAAGTGGTTGTGCAATGGATAAAAAGCTGGAGTATTTTCCTCATTGGAGTAGCGTTGAAGGAACTCAGGAGTGTTGGTAGTGGTGGATCAATGGCAGAGGAGGTGGGCAATGAGTTGTGTCAGGGTTGAGAGACAATGGACCAGTGATGTTACCCATTTTCTTAAAGTAGATAATGAAGTCCTTAGTGGTGAGTGAGGAGGCAGAGGAGGATGAGAAGAACATAGACTGTGCGGGTGGAGATGTCAGTGCAGGTTTTGGAATAGAAGTATGTCTTGACTGATCTAATGTCAGTGGAAAATCCTGAGAGGATGACTTGGTATATACTACGGTTGTCAGTAGATTTAGCTCTTTCCCATTTTTCTATTTGTGACTGCATGCTTGAAACACAGTCATACATCTGCCAAAGCTTTGGATGCAGATGGAGGTGAGGAGTAAACATTTGGTGCAGAGAGAGAGGGAAATGAGAGCAAGAAACGAAATGGTTGAATGAGCATTTCACATTCTTCCCTAAACTTCTAAAACACTTGCAAATCCCTGAGCTCAAATGATTGCACATTCTCTCTCTTCCCCCTCAGTATTACTTTACATAAATTACTCCGGCAATAACTGTAGAGTTCAGCATGTTCTTCCGTTTTGCTTTCTACAGTAGCCTGAGTCTAGTGTGTAAGAGGTGTTGGGGAGATAGACGAGCTCTTCTCCACTACATTATAGACATGACGGTTTCATTACGGAAATCATCAATTGTAGGCAGCTTGCTGTAGGAGATTGTTTTGTTGTTTCAGTAAACATTGAGATATTGTTTTCCAGCAGAACAGTGTGTGTAATTAGCCAGGGAGTTACATAGTTCTGTGAGATGTAACCATCCTTATTTTAAATGATTGTTTATAGTTGCAAGAAAAAGTATGTGAACCCTTGGAAATGACCTGGATTATTACATAAATTGAACATTTGATTTGCTCTTCAACAAACACTGTCTGCTTAAAGATACACAAACAATGTTGCATTTTCGAGAAAAAAAAAAAAAAATGTATACGTTCATAGTGCTGTCAGGGAATGCCAGACTTGAAGACAGAGAGTTAGTTGAAACCAAACAGGTATTTATTGGCACAGAAGTGAACAACAAATCAGGTGAGTGATGGAGAAGTCAGGTTAATATGGAGCAGATAAATACTGAATAACTGAGTCTTTTCATTCTTTACCAGGGTGCAGGAGTATATCGGATGACTGGAGAGTGACGGAGCACACATCCCTTTCATGGAGTATGATGAGTAGACCAGTGAGTAGGATCCTCTACTGAGTATAACTGGAGATTGTTGGAGTATAACAAGGATATTTCTCAGGTAAGTAGCGTGGAGAAGAAGCCTGTAAACCACTTTGGAGACCAGATAAAGGCTACGTTCAGACTGTCAGTCCAAATTCGATTTTTGTGCATATCCGATTGAAATCCGATCAGATTTAGCAAGTGTGAACGGCAAAAAATCACATGAAATGCAAATCTGTTTCGAGCTACATCCATATGAGGTTTGAAATCCTATTCAAATCGCATTTCTGGAAATCCGTTTTAGTCTGACTGTTCTGATCGGATTTTGTGTGGTTTCTGTGACTTTCTCACACTCACGTCAAATGATGTTATAGGAAACATGCTGAAAGTCACTTCAGAAACAAGGTTGTGTTGTTGAAAAGTGCTGAACGAGCAGAAAATGACAGTATAACTGAGAAATGTTTTGAAACCGGTGGAAACGACAGCACGGAATAAAGCCACGCATACCAGCCTCTACATTTCTGCCGCTGCTTCAACACACAGTAGTCCAGCGCAGTGGCTACACATTGTCATATTGTAAATAAGACAACATCTGTATTGCAATACCCTTCATTTTGCAGTTGTTGTTTTTGGTGTACCAGCGCAACGTCATTGCCATAGAAACCAATGCAGATATTCCGGAAAATGAAAGACCGGCATGAGACACACAAATCAGATCTGAACAGTTGCTATACACAGTGTGGACAGTCAATAATTTTAGATCAGATTCCAATCGGATAATCGGATTTGGACTGACATTGTGAAGCTAATGTAGCCAAAGTGTGACTGTGAGGTGTGTGCTATTATACAGGTCCAGATTGGAGTGCTGATGGGAAACAGGAGCGAGTGATGCTGCCTTCACGTGCTATCGGAAATTTGATAATTCCCACTTCTGAAGTCGTGATTACGAGCTCATCGCATTCAAGTTTCGAAATGGGAGGGCGTTCATATGCAATTTTTACCTAGGGAACTCATATTTACGATAATTCCGAGAGCACGTGAAGGCAGCATGAGTGCAGGCGACAGACGAGAGGGATGCTGGGAAATGTAGTTTCTGACTAGATGACTGGACTTTTGAAGATGGGCAGATGGACAGCTTATGTGACAAGTGCAGAGTGGAAAAAGTATGTGAACCCTTGGATTTAATAACTGGTTTACCCTCCTTTGGCAGCAACCACTTCAATCAAACATTTCTTATAAATGTGGATCAGACCTGCACAACGGTCACAATGATTTTTTTTTTACCAATCCTCTTTTAGTTCGACAATAATATTTGGATGTCTTTTTTTTTCTGTTCTGTTTCCATTCTATTGTTTATTTACTCCTGCGCTTGTTGCATCATCTTCTACATCTACTTCTGTTGAGCTTGAATTCCATTCTCCTGCAAATGTCTTGATAAACTTGGGAAAACATTTTCCTGTAGATGATATACTATAGCAACCTGTCCAGGTCCCCATGGGGGGTTTCAGGCTGAACCATGATGATCCCTCTAACAAACATTATGTTGGGATGAGGTTTGTGCTGTGATTTTTTTTTTTTTTTTTTGGTTTTAACTGTCCAAACATAATTTGAAAGACAAAATTTGACACCTGCAATCTTGCCTGATTGATTGGACTTCAAGGGTTAGTTCACCCAAAAATTAAAATTCTGTCATTAATTACTCACCCTCATGTCGTTCCACACCCGTAAGACCTTCGTTCATCTTCGGAACACAAATTAAGATATTTTTGATGAAATCCGATGGCTCAGTGAGGCTTCCATTGCCAGCAAGATAATTAACACTTTCAGATGCCCAGAAAGCTACTAAAAACATATTTAAAACAGTTCCTGTGACTACAGTGGTTCAGCGTTAATGTTATGAAACAACGAGAATACTTTTTGTGCGCCAAAAAAACAAAAAAAAAAACAAGACTTTATTCAACAATATCTAGTGACAGCCGATTTCAAAACACTGCTTCATGAAGCTTCGAAGCTTTACGAATCTTTTGTTTCGAATCAGTGGTTCAGAGCGTGTATCAAACTGCCAAAGTCACGCCCTCCTGTGGTGAACCATTGAAATTTCGAAATACTTATGACGTAACGAAGCTTCGTTAACTGAAATCACGTGACTTTGGCAGTTTGATACGCGCTCCGAACCACTGATTCGAAACAAAATATACGTAAAGCTTCGAAGCTTCATGAAGCACTGTTTTGAAATTGCCCGTCACTAGATATTGTTGAACAAAACACTAATTTGTTTTTTTGCCGCACAAAAAGTATTCTCGTCGCTTCATAACATTAAGGTTGAACCACTGTAGTCACATGAACTGTTTTAACCCTTTGACGTGTACGATCACACCGGTGTGATCGTACGCTCCTGGGGCCAGCCAAGACTGATCACACCGGTGTGATCGTACACGTCAAAGGGTTAAAGAAGAACTTTCAGTGCATCACGTGATCAACTGCCAAATTCAAATGTGCTTGCGCGCTTTGGCTGGCGCTAAACCAGAGACGGACGCGCGCAGCGCTTTTCATATATCACAAATATGCAGTGTTTTCAACCACATAATGTTTATTTTAGGTTTCAGACATTTAAATACACATAAGTACAAACAAAACAATAAATCTAGAGTTTGTAAAATACACACTGATGTCTATAGAAGCGGCAATAACAATTCTTTCCATTATAATTAGACGACACGTTTATTCATATCAGATACACATTGTGTATGTAACTTTAAAGTTTACTCTATTCTTCCCCATCTCACCAGCTTTCTTACTTTCATGTATTTCGGGAGAAGTGGATGAATTCACGTGTTGTAAATCCAACAGAACCTGCGGCACACATAACGTGTATAGCTCAACTAACGCGATCATTATAAAGGTGTTTAAACAGCAAAACACATCCACTTGCTCATATTTGACAATCGGAATATCAGATATTTCATGTTATAGCTAACAAATTTGTGAATAGTTTGAATAAAAAATGAAAAATGAAATAAAAGCAGATTATCAGTCATACAGCGCTGCAGTGTGTGACGTGACAAGCAATGACGCCTCACCATGGAAACAATAAAGTGATACGTTCTAAATAATGGTCGTCTTGAAAAACTCACGCTGGGGGGGGTCAGCCAGAATATTTTAAACTTACGTGCGAAAGGGTTAAATATGTTTTTAGTACCTTTCTGGGCATCTGAATGTGTTAATTATCTTGCTGGCAATGGAAGCCTCACTGAGCCATCGGATTCAAAAATATCTTAATTTGTGTTCCGAAGATGAACGAAGGTCTTACGGGTGTGGAACGACATGAGGGTAAGTAATTAATAACAGAATTTTAATTTTTGGGTGAACTAACCCTTTCAGGTTATCCTAGCTATTAGCTTTTGTAAAATCATTAGCATAGGGATGTGCATACTTTTTCCTGCACTGTGAATGTTTACTTGGTGTGTTAAGACACAAAACCATTTAATTCTTGTGATTTTAGTTGAATTCAGATCAAATTTTATAACATGCAGAAATCCAGGTCAATCCACATGTGAAGTCCTACAACTGTATAATATTTAAACCTATATCATATTTATTATATTTAAACTTATAATTATAACCTAACCAGGTTGTGGGAGCAGTTTACTGAATTAAAATAAACTGTTTATACAGTGATTGTAGTGACTGCCATAGTAAAATAAACTGCCGCTAAATTAAACTAACTGTTAGATTCATGATCTGTGCTCTGCTATAAAGGTCTTGCTTCTTTTGTTCTATTCATGAAAAGGTTAATATTCATATTTCAACACCTCTGTTCACAGATGTGTACCTGACTAAATAAAATGTATTACTTTAGTCATTCGTATATAATCCACAGTGACAGCCAACGATTGAGAAATCTTTGAGGTAATATTATTTGAAGAAGCATTGTGGCCTTTGCAAACAGAGAGTATAATTTGATTTACACAACTGTCACAGTAGAATATTGAGAATCAAAATGAGGATTTTTATGTTATGTTATGGCTGTTCAGACAGAAATGTTAGCTTTTACTCTCTGCCCTCGTTTCATTGCACACACATTATATTTTCAAATCTGCATAGAGTGACAAAAAGTACCCATTCAAATAAGATGCAGTGGACTGCATCTTGAGTGTTTCTTCCCACTTTCAGGTTGTCAAATGACAATGTCCCAGATGGCTTAGAACTAGCAGAATAAAACTAGTCTAGCAAGAATTAATTTCATCATCCACTTGTTTTAGAATAGTGTCAGCCCATGGGCCATGGTTATGCCTTTGCGCTTCTTGCTGAAGTGAATTATCATGCATCTGCAGCCTGATGTAATATTGAACTTTGCAGGATTTTGTTTCCTAATTGTGATGCAAATAAAAGTTCACAAGTTCACAATGTTAATATAATCCTAGCGTGAAATGAGTAAACATTTTGTGCTTGCTGTCCGTGATAGATTCTAGTTCTGTGTACGCCTGCAAACTACTTTATATTCATAATATCTACATAAAGATATCATTTAGATACTATTCATCTTCTTTCTACAGTGCTTCTGTTAGTGGCCACCACGATTTTGTGTGTCTGGGCTGTACACACTTCCCCCAATGCAGCAGTGTCCACCACTATGGCTATGGAGGCCATCCATGAACTCACTGTGCCCCATGTCACAGCCAAGGAGGCCATCCACAAATGTTCTGTGCTCCATGTCATGGCCACAGAGGCCATCTACAAAAATTCTGTGCTCCATGTCACAGCCACTGAGTCCGTCCATGCCCGCTCTGTCATAGCCAGAAAGCCTGTCCATGTCCCTACTCCCCCATGGCCTCCTGAACTCTGGTGGTCTTCTGCTTCGCCACGGTCTCCTGATCCCCAGTGGTTTTCTGTTCTGCTGGGGTGGCCATACTCCGCCGGCTCCTCCATGGTGATTTCCATCTCCACTGGCTCCACCACGTCCACCTGATCCTCCATGGTCCCGTCCACTGCTCCAAGGTCCATGGTCTCATCCACTGCTCCATGGTCCAGGCCCGCCTGATCCTCCATAGTCTCGTCCACTGCTCCACGTTCCATAGTCTTGTCTATTGCTCCATGGTCCAGGCCAACCTGATCCTCCATAGTCTCGTCCACTACTTCACATTCCATGGTCTTGTACACTGCTCAATGGTCCATGGTCTCGTCCACTGCTTCATGGTCTAGGCCCACCTGATCCTCCATTGTCTCGTCCACTGCTCCACATTCCGTGGTCCATGGTCTCGTCCACTGCTCCACATTCCGTGGTCCATGGTCTTGTCCACTGCTCCATGGTCCATGGTCTCGTCCACTGCTCCAAGGTCCAGGCCCGCCTGATCCTCCATGGTCTCGTCCACTACTCCACGTTCCATGGTCCATGGTCTCGTCCACTGCTCCATGGTCCATGGTCTCGTCCACTGCTCCAAGGTCCAGGCCCACCTGATCCTCCATGGTCTCGTCCACTACTTCACGTTCCATGGTCTCGTCCACTGCTCCATGGTCCTTGGTCTCGTACACTTCTCCATGGTCCTTGGTCTCGTACACTGCCCCATGGTCCAGGCCCGCCTGATCCTCCATAGTCTCATCCGCTGCTCCACGGTCCATGATCTCGTCCACTTCTCCATGGTCCTTGGTCTCGTACACTGCTCCATGGTCCAGTCCCACCTGATCCTCCATGGTCTAGTCCTCTGCTCCACGGTCCAAGCCCGCCTCTGCTCCATGGTCCAAGCCACGGCTCAGGTCCACCACCGCTCCATGATCCAGGCCCTCTACCATGCCATGATCCAGGCCCTCTTCAGCTTCATGGGTTTGGCCCTCTATCCCTCCCCCTGGTCTGCCTCCACTTCACCACCTTCCTGGACTCTTTGTTTTGTATCTGGTTCACGGTTGTATATCAAATAAAACTTCGGTGAACTATACGTTAGACATAGCAAGGTCATTTAAGCGTCTTCCGGCATTTCAGTGTGTATGAGAAACTTTTGGAAAATGCTTGAAAACGCTAAAGTGTTAATGGAGAGCGGTTTGAAATGAAAACACAGTTTTCAAATGTATTCGGATTAGTGTAGACATAGCCATTGATATCTATCGGTGCAATATGCACCACATGACTAAATGTGTTCACACTACAATGCAAAAACAGCGTTTTCAAATTTATCCACTTGGAAGAGGGTCTTTAAAAAGCTCAGTTTCTGCAGGACAAAAATGCTGCCTCAGTGTGGACAGAAGGACAAAACTTAGAGAAAAGGATGCATTTTCAAATGTATTAGTGTAGACGTAGCCTAAGACATCAAAGGAAAAGTAATGGTTATCAGGTATATAGATTTTTGTGAGTGTGTGACTGACTGGAGTAGTCTTGAGTCTTTGTTTGAAGTTTATTTTGATGTGTTATTTTGCTCCCACTATATGCGCAGGACTTAAAGCACCATATAAACCATCATAGGCTCTTGCACTTCAAAATAGAAGTCTCACTGATTACTTTCCAGCCATACTGTATCTCCCACTCTGTGATGTATCCTTTTCTCACAGCAATCTCACCTGAGAGTGCAATAGATCAGCCCGAACTCATGAATTTTTTATCCTCTGAACTGGATATCACTTCTCACCCACCACTCTACCCAGTCAACACAGTCTGTCGGGCCTCTAAAAGAGTCTTTAGCGAAAGGCCAGTGAGAGTGTAAATCTCTACACCACCCCATTAATAATTCACTGCATTTTCAGAGATGTGTCATCGTATCAACACAAGCGAAGCTGAAATGCGACCAGCACGCGTGGCTTTTGTAAGTTTTAGAACATGTACTGCTAAAGTGACGCCTATACCGACAAGGAGAGGTGCCTGCAGCACCTACTTTAGGCGTGAAGGGTTATTTGATCCTGTTTCTATTGTACTGGCCCTAAAGCGGCCAGAGAGGATCCAGGCAATATCTCTCAGGTTAATGGGGGGTGACTCTCAACATGATGCTAGCAGAGAGAGGATTGAAAGATGCGGTTTCATCCCTCTCTTATCGCCGCGTTCACCTCTCTGTGACTCATCTGATTTTACCAGACGGCCAGAGGGCTTTCAGAATGTATTTAAAACAAACACAGTTCATCGCTCAGCCTACTACCCACCAGATGGGATCTTTAAAGCAGGGAAGATGTAGAGAATGGTTTGAGACACTAGTTTTCCACTGTGGATGACGTTTAATGAGAATTGAAATCACTGCACTGGCAAAATCATTTTTGTTATCAGTATTTTTTTATCTTGTGTTCCAGTTAAAACAAGACAAAAAAGATTTTTAAAGTAAATAAATATAGGTTTAGATCTTTTTCAGAAAAATTAGACTGCATTGTGTAAAATCTCGCAATTGACCCTTATCTTGTTATTAAGCAAATGTACACTGTAAAAGATGTTTTCCGAAGTTGTACATGAAACAAATTATTGGAAAATACTATTTAAGTTTTTATTTATTTATTTATTTAAATACTATTTAAGTCTTTATACTATCTAATTCAATGTGTTACTTGCTGTTTCATTGTAATTAATTGTCAAATTTACTAGCAATTTCTGAGTATAAATGGTTTCTACAACATTTTGTTTTTCAGTGTATAATAAAACGATACTAAATATTAAAACAAAAATAAAAATCATTGTTACACAATTAGGCGATTAGATACAGATTGTTTAACTGATATAAGATATTTAAAAGTTTTTAATTTGAAGTAAAAAAATATAATATAGGCGTACTGATTATTTTATTATAAACTTATGTAAATTCTACTTTCATGCGCTTGCTATGAAATTGGCTTTTTGCATAGTGTGTGTGTGTGCATCTGTATTTTAATTCTGTCAGTTCTTTAATTTGTGGTTATTTAATTAAGCTGATAACCTTCACACGCTTTATATTAAAATGACAGTTCGTGATGTTGGGTGATGAAAACAGATTTGGTGTCTTTGAGGTGTCTTAGTGGGTGGCAAGAGAACAGGACTTTCCTGTTTAACCGAGAGGCAAAGCTGGCTGCAATGACAGCCACCAGGAAGCTCTTTTTAATTGGATCGCACCAAGCCTCTTAAGGATGCTCCATGACTGAAGCACTATGCCAACCTACTTTCCTGAAAGCAGAATAAGCAGACCGTGGCCCTTTGATACACGTTTTCTTTGAACGGTACTGAAATTCATCCACTTCAGATCTTCTAGGACACGTTTTCCAACCGGTTTTGTCTTATGTACCCCCACTGTCCAAGAAAGGCACCCTCCATTGATACTAAATAAGAAATATTCCTTTTAACACTTATACTATTTAATATCAACATTAATTTAATTAAAAAGCCCATTATTACAATAACTCACTTTTAATCTAAAAGGCAGACTCATCAAGCAGCCACCTGAAGCTTTCTGAGAAATTATATATTGTATTATATAAACTTGATGGGATGAAAGTGGAAGAAAAAAGTGTTAAAGTGTGTGTATATATATATATATATATACACACACACACACACACACACATACTTTATGTGTATATATATATATATATATATATATATATATATATATACACACACACATATACACTACCGGTCAAAAGTTTGGAAACATTACTATTTTTAATGTTTTTGAACAAAGTCTCTTATGCTCATTAAGGCTGCATTTATTTCATAATAAATACAGAAAAAACAATAATATTGTGAAATATTATTACAATTTAAAATTATGGTTTTCTATTTTAATATACTTTAAAATCTAATTTATTTCTTTGATGCAAAGCTGAATTGTCAGCATCATTACTCCAGTCTTCAGTGTCACATGATCCTTCAGCAATCATTGTAATATGCTGATTTATTATCAATGTTGGAAACAGTTGTGCTGCTTAATATTATTTTACAACCTGTGATACTTTTTCAGGATTCTTTGATGAATAAAAAGTTAAAAAATATCAGCATTTATTTAAAATAGAAATCTTTTGTAACAATATACACTACCGTTCAAAAGTTTGGGGTCAGTAATTTTTTTTCTTTCTTTTTTTGAAAGAAATTTTTATTCAGCACGGATGTGTTAAATTGATAAAAAGTGA